>QRFJ01001192.1:109128-173655 GCA_006176705.1 Cocos nucifera
CCTGAAATTTATTTCATCTGAACCAGAAAAATAAGATCTTCACATTGGTGGCCTTCTTTCCTACATAAGATTAATAAAAGTATCAATTTCTAAAAAATAGATTAATTTATTTTATAATTTAATACTTTTATTAGTATATTTTTACCACTTATCACACCCCCCAACTTAGTCATTGCTAGTCCCTTAGCAATGTTTTATTTAATACCATGTTTCAATAAGATTATCCATCACAAAGATAAAATCTAGGATTAAAGGTCAAAAAGTTTAGAAAATACTGCTAACTAAGCATTGAGCTTCAGAAGCAAATTTTTCAGTCAATACAATTAAAAACTTTCTTAGAGTACATCAAAGATCTATAGCACTTGTGTTCGTGATGACTAACTTTAGCATTTCAGTATTAAATTAAAAGAACAAAAGTATCTTCTCTTATCACCTATTTTGGTCAATTT
Source organism: Cocos nucifera (assembly GCA_006176705.1). Taxonomy (NCBI): domain Eukaryota; kingdom Viridiplantae; phylum Streptophyta; class Magnoliopsida; order Arecales; family Arecaceae; genus Cocos; species Cocos nucifera. Next base: position 109,578 of record QRFJ01001192.1, read on the forward strand.
TCTATACATTCTCAATTTTATACTCATGAATTAAGGTAGCTTTCACACTGCCTTTCTCTTTTTTTTTTTTTTTTTTTTTTTACTGTGCTGAGCATCCTGGCCTTTCCTTCACCATTTTACATGAATTTTCACACTTGACCTAGGTGCAGAGACCCAGTTACTAGGCTTTGGGCAATCCACATATACTCTATCTTTTGCACTTTATTTATAGGCAGGTAGCTCTTTCCTTAAATTCAAGTTTCTTTGATTAGAATGTATATTAATTATCCAATTTTTAGTGATAATTGAATCCTCAGTTGGCCTTATAATCAATACCTACTTTGCCTTGTTAGTGTGCATGTGCAATAAAAAGTGCTAATAATCTTTTAATGACCTAAGTAGGCTGCTAAAAGTTGACCAACTAATCTACTTCTTTAACTCATTATATTCATTAGCAAATAATTCTATCTTTTATCACTTGTCCAGTTTATCTTGCTCAAGATTTTCTTCTTGACACATGATTTTTTTTTTTTTTTAATTTATTATTCTACATTGTCTTAAAGGAGAAAGAAAAATAAAGGGTGCAATAAAGGATAGGAAGGAATACACCTGATTTGGTTCAGTCTGGTTCTTTGGAGCTTTGAAATTTTGCTTGAGTTCTCATTGATTTTTCTGCAAAATTGAAAATACACACCAGAGCAGTAAAAGAGCAACAATAAATTACTGAAAAAATAAAAGAAAAGAAAAATGATCAAAACTAAAAAGAAAAGAAACAACCTATCTAGTAGTTCTGATTTATAGTCTTCAGCTTGACTTTCTTTGAGTTCTAAAGTGGATCAATCTGGTGCCACTTCAATTGGAATACTTTCATGTTTGATCGAGTCCTCTTTCAATTTGACATTGCTCGCTTTTATAGTCTCAAACCTATTTTCTACAGAATTCTCATATAATGGATTGTCAATAATATCAATTAGAAAATAAGTTTGATTATCATCAGTTTGTTTAGTATCTTTGAAAACATTAAAAGTAACTTGTTCATCTTGGACTCTAAGAATTAATTTTTCTTGTTGAACATCTATTAAAGCTCCTCCAGTAGCTAAAAAGGGTCTCCCTAAAATAAGGGGTACATCATAATCTTCTTCCATATCAAGAACAATAAAATCAATAGGAAAAATAAACTTGTTTACCTTTACCAAGACATCCTCCACTATACCTCTTGGATATTTAATGGATCTATCGGCTAATTGAAGAGTAATAGTGGTAGGCTTTGGTTCTCCTAGACCCAGCTTCCTGAAAATAGAAAAAGGCATGAGATTAATGCTTGCTCCTAAGTCACATAAAACTTTATCAAAACTACAATCACCAATAATGCAGGGGATAGTAAAACTCCCTGGATCTTTTAACTTCTGTGGTAATTTATTTTGAAGTATTGCTGAGCATTCTTCATTCAAATTTATTCTCTCATGCTCCTTCAGCTTTTTCTTATTTGTTAAGATTTCTTTGAGAAACTTGGCATACCTGGGCATTTGAGTAATAGCATCTACAAAAGGAATATTAATATGTAAATTCTTTAAAATTTTGAAAAAGTTAGAAAATTCCTTATCTGGATGCTGTATTTGTCTCTCTGGGAATGGTAGTGGCGGCACGTAGGGCTTCACATTTGGATCAGCAAATCGTATACCTGGAGACCATCCATCTGCTGGTTGTTTTGGTGACTGACGAATTTTAGTTGATGGTTCCTTATTTGTAGTTGGCTCTTCAGTCTCATTCTTCTGATGTGGCTCCTCCAGCTTTGTACCACTTCTTAGGGTGATAGCATTGACTTGCTCCCTTGGATTTGTCTCCGTATTGCTTGGCAAGGATCCTTGAGGTCTCTCGGAGATTATCTTAGCCATTTGACCTATTTGCATCTCCAAGTTTCGAATTGCTGCTGTTTGGTCCTGCCTAAGTTTGGCTTCCAAATTTTTTATAGTTGCTTCTTGGTTTTGCATAAATTTGACCATCAGCTCTTCCATGTTGGACTTCTTTTCAGGTACTTGGAATCCCGGGGGTGGCTGTTGTGCTGCATTTTGATTGCTCCATGAGAAATTTGGGTGCTGCCTCCACCCTTGATTGTATGTGTTGGAGTAGGGATTGTTTTGTTGCGGCCTAAAAAAATTACCAATATAATTAGCTGTATCAGTTGTTTTAGCAAAAGGATTACCTGTCTGGCAATTGCTCGTATCGTGTCCTCCTCCACACAGGTCACAAGTAATGCTCTGAACATGCATAGCTGTTCCCTTTAAGTTGTTGACTTCGGCTCTAAGGGCTGCAATTTCAGCTAGTAAGGTTGGCACGCAATCTACTCCCTGCACAGCTGCTAGTCTTTTTGGCATCATGCACGCTTCTGTCTGCCATTGATAGCTATTTGATGCCATCTCATCGATCAGATCGAAAGGCTTCTTCCTCCATTTTTTGATTAATGGTTCCTCCTGCTGCTGCATCAATCATAGAATGATTAGTAGGAGATAAACCATTATAGAAAGTTTGTACCTGAAGCCATACGGGTAGTTGATGATGTGGACATCTCCTCAGCAGTTTCCTTGAAATGCTCCCAAGCCTCATATAGTGTCTCCATGTCCATCTGCATAAAAGAAGTGATATCGTTGCGCATCTTAGCAGTCTTGGAAGGTGGAAAGTACTTGGCTAAGAATTTTTGGGCTAGGACATCCCAAGTTGTGATAGAACCTGCAGGAAGAGAATGAAGCCAACTCTTTAGCTTTGTCCCATAAAGAGAAAGGAAATAACCTTAATCTAATAGCATCATCCGACACCCCATTAATTTTAAAAGTATCACAAAGTTCAAGAAAATTAGAAATATGGGCATTCGGATCATCATGCACGTGTCCACTGAATTGGACAGTTGATTGAATCATCTGGATCATCGTCCGATTTTATTTCGAAAGTTGTTTGCTCGTACAGGCGGTCTCCTGATGCTCGAAGCTGCATCGGCTATAGATGGTGTGATATAATCATTTAATGGATGATGTACTGGTCGAATAGCTTCATGCTGTCCTTCAGTCGCCATATCCAATCCTAGATTGATGTCGTTAGGATCTTCAGCTGCCATGTTTCTCTCTTGTTGTAGTCTTCTAATAGGTTCTTTCAATTTCTGGATCTAGAAGGTAGTAAGTTACTATGTCCAGTACGTGTCATGCACTAAATTTTTTTTTTTAAATAATAAAAATTAAAAATAAATTTCTAAAGTAAAGCTAGGATCAAAATTTTAATATTATTTTAGACACAATCCCCGGCAACGGTGCCAAAAACTTGATGCGTGCTAATTTATAGCTATGGCAAGTGCACCAGTCGATCAAGTAATAAAGTGAATGAGTAGAGTATCGTCCCTAGAGGATTGGAAAATAAGTACTGAAAAGCTCTTTCCTATGCTTTATTTAGAAGATCGATTTATGAGAATAAGAAATTAAAGAAAAAATAAAAAAAATAATTAAAAGTTTTTAATTAAATAGAGAGAGTGTAAATTATTAGGGTTTTAAACTTCAAGAGCAATGGATTACTAAGGCAATCGGTTCACCAACTCAGTCAATACAATATTCAGATTTTTAGATTAATTTTATTTCATGTGACGGTGGAGTCTCCTAATTTATTCACTACCCTTTGGTCCAGGCATAGCAAAACTATTAATATTTATTAATTACCCTTTGGTCCAGGTGTAATTTAAATAAATATTAATGCATTAGGTTTTGTGAAACCCTCTAATTAAAATACGCTGCGTCCAAAGCGCACTAAAATTTCCGCATGCATATGAATTCTAATTTGATTCATAATACAAGGTATATAATCAAGAAGCATTAACATAGATGTACTTGGTCCGTAACATCTATGTTCATCAGATCAATTAGAAGATGGCCAGTAATCTAAAAGCATTAAGATCAGATTTATATACTCCTCATGAATAAAATTTAAAAATAAATCATACTGAATATTGCATCAAAAGAGTGGCTACACCTTAGCCTTAGTAAAAGAAAATTTAGTTCATGATAACAAGTTCAAAAATAGCAAATAAAATAAAAAGCATAGAGAAATTAGACTATTTGATTGCTGAAATTGATTGTCTATTGCTCTTGATGCGGAGAACTTGGCGAAGAAGAAGAGGCTCCTTAATCGATGTCTTGATCGTCGAAAAAAATCAAAAATTCTTTTTGATTTTTTTACAAATCACTATTCTCTTTCTACCTCTCTCCTCTCTCTTTCTCTCTCTCTTTTTTTCTCCCTCTCTCTCTTTCTCCCCGTCTCTTTCTTTGTCTCTTTCTATTTCTCTCTGATTTTTTTCACGACAACAAACTCTTTTTATAGATAAAGAGTTTGATTTCCCCCAAAATCCATCAAAAACTAGGTTTAAGACTTCCAAAACAACTCAAATTAAGATCTGGGTAATTCTGGCCATTAGATGTTGATCAGATGGTCCAAAAACCACTCAGAAACCCTTAAAATAACCCAGATCAAGTCGGATTTAATGCCAGCCATTGGATCAACCATTGGATCGAATCTGGGTCATCCGATCGCGTTGAAATAAGCCTTTTGATCTTTAGTTTAACATCGGGATGAATCTCAGCCGTTTCATCTCGATCAGGAGCTACGGATGCCATCCATCAGCACCTTTTTTTCGGCCGTCCGATCGAATTTCAATGAATACCACCCATTGGATCAGCCAGAATTTCCAAATTGCCCTCCGTGGACCATGCATGAGCCCGATGTTGCATGGACCGCCATGTTCTTTAGCCAATCATAGCATGCCTCTTACTATAAAATTCCCAAATTGCCCTTCAGATGGTCCACCATGCACCGCAAAAAATGCTGACGTCAGCGTTGCGTCGACAGTTTTTTTTTTTTTTTTTTGAAATTCAATTCTGGGCTCGTTTGAAGTCCATTTTGTCTGAAATTTATTTCATCAGAACCAGAAAAATAAGATCTTCATATTGGTGGCCTTCTTTTCTGCATAAGATTAATAAAAGTATCAATTTTTAACAAAATAAACTAATTTATTTTATAATTTAATACTTTTATTAGTATATTTTTATCACTTATCATCTAGTACATTTGGATGTATGTGGACCCTTGAGCTCAAGTATTCGAGGTGGATATTTCTACTTTATAACCTTCACAGACGACCTATCGAGGTATAGGTATGTCTATTTAATGAATCATAGGTCAGAATCATTTGAATTATTCAAATTATTTAGAAATGAGGTAGAAAAATAAATTGAAAAGAGTATTAAAACTCTTCGATCTGACTGAGGAGGTAGTACCTTTCCAATGAGTTTCTGACATATCTTAGGGAGAATGAAATTTTCTCTCAATGGATCCCTCCAGGAATACCACAACATAATGGTGTCTGAAAGAAGAAATCAGATCCTATTGTATATGGTTCGATCCATGATGGATTTTGCTTGTTTGTCGATCTCCCTATGGGGATATGTACTCAAGTTAGCTTGTTACATTCTAAATAGGGTTTCGAGTAAATCTATTAATAAAACACCATATGAGATATGGACAGGGAGTAAGCCATTGCTTTCACACCTTAGGGTTTGGTGGTGTTCGACTTACATCAAATGTTTGATAATAGACAAGCTTGGACCTAGGTCTGATAAGTGTAGTTTTATAGGTTATCCAAAAGAAATCAAAGGATACTACTTCTACTTTGCTGATGAGCAAAATGTATTTATCAGCCTTAAGATAGTCTTTTTAGAAAAGGAGTTTCTTGATGAAGGAATTAATGCCTCTAAGATTGAACTTGATGAAGTACGATAGGTGAATGAATGGACATAAGTTGTTAAACCTGAGCTGGATCTGATTAGATCAGACCCAGAACCCATTGTAGATGCACCCTTAAGGCGATCTGGTAGAGTACCATGTCAACCAGTTAGATACTATGATTTTCTGATCCAGGACGGGGATCTTATCAAACTCGATGAGAATGATCATGAACTAATCACCTATATCGATGCAATGCAGAGATCTGACTCTGAGAAATGGCTTAAGACCATAAAATTCGAGATGGAATCCTTGAAGGTCAATGATGTATGGATATTGGTTGACCCACCCGAAGGGATAAAACCCATAGGGTGTAAGTGGATCTCCAAAAGGAAAAGAGGTGCAAACAGAAAGGTGGAGATCTATAAAGCCCATCTGGTTGCCAAGGGATATCGTCAATGTTATGGTATTGACTATGATGAGACATCCTCTCATGGGGCAATGCTCAAATCCATTCGGATAATGCTTGCCATAGCTGTCCATCTGGACTATGAAATCTGGTAGATGGATATGAAAATAGTTTTTCTGAATGGAGAGCTAGATGAAGAGGTGTATATGATATAACCTGAAGGTTTCACGTTCATAGATGAGTCTAAGGTGTGTAAGCTTTAGAGGTCCATTAATGGAGTAAAGCAGTTATCTCAGAGTTGGAACATATGATTTGATAGAACAATCAAAATATATGGCTTCATTAAGAATGAAGAGGAGCCCTGTATATACAAATAGGCTAATGGTTCAACAATAGTATTCCTAGTATTGTATATGGATGACATTCTCTTAATAGGGAATGATGTCCCTACATTACAAGAAATAAAGATCTGGCTTTCATCACAATTCTCCATGAAAGATCTGGTAGAAGCTTCCTACATCCTAGAGATGAAGATTTATAGAGATAGATCTAAAAAATTGCTTGAATTGTTCCAATCTACGTACATTAACACTATGTTGAAACGGTTCAGCATGCAGAATTCCAAGAAAGGCTATCTACCGATAGGCCATGGAATTTTTCTTTCAAAGAGGGATTGTTGAACAATACTTTTAGATAGAGAGCGTATGAATAGAATATCATATGCATCTACAGTGGGTTCTATAATATATACCATGACATGTATGCGATCAGATGTGGCATACTCACTAGGTGTAGTGAGTAGATACTAATCTAATCCAGGAGAGAATCACTAAAAGGTTGTTAAAACCATCCTGAAGTATTTAAGAAATACTAAAGACTAGTGGCTTGTGTATGGTAAATCAGACTTAAAACTTATGGGGTTCACAAACTTTAATTTACAATCTGATCATGATGATGGCAAGATTGTATCAGGATATATATTTATCCTTAATGGTGGGGTCGTCTGCTGAAAGAGTTTCAAGCTACACACTCTGGTCTATTTAGTTTGTGAGGTGGAGTATGTCGCTACATCAGATGCTGCCAAAGAAATGGTGTGGCTAAGAAAATTTATCATCGAGCTCGAAGTAGCACCCTCCCTTGATGGTCCAATTCTGTTCTATTATGACAGCTCTAGAGCCATTGCTCAGGCGAAAAAACCAAAGGCACACCAGCGGACGAAGCATATTCTGCACCGCTACCACCTTGTCCGAGAGATTGTGAATTGAGGTGACATCGACCTTCAGAAGATCGACGAAAAGGAGAACCTGATCGACCCATTTACTAAAGCTATTGTTGTGAAGGAGTTCGACGACTTTAAGTCAAAGGTAGGTATTAGATATTGCATCGATTGGCTTTAGTCCAAGTGAAAGATTATTGGAAATGTGCCCCAAAGTCAATCGTCAGTCTGTTGATGGTTGGGCCATATATTTGTAACTATATATGAATTATAAATTAATAAAACTTTTTTTTGATATTTTTCATCATAAATTCTATTGCCTTCTAATGAACTCCTATATTATGATAAAGTCCTTAGGACTATCTAGATTTGGCAAAGGAGTATTTGTCGTTTAGTGCTTAAATAGTTTATGACCAAATGATACATTGTTACTTCGGATGATAACGTTTATCAAGTATAGATCATTGTGTGCCATATTGGTTGGTTGCCCTCATAACCAAGGAGTGTTGAGACACTGATATTGCATGCAAGTGAGATGTATGGGTACATCTGCACTGAACATGACCAACTCTGGGGCTTTTCTCCTATCTAGATTAGCTCTGATGGAATATGGGTATAAATGTTCCTCCGATCTGAGGTCACCATGGTGACTTCCAAGGAACTCACTGTGTTTTAGTGTCGGACTATTTGAATTTCTAATTCAGTGATGAAAGTTTTTTGGGTATAGTTAAGTACTTATGGAGTTGGTGCATGTATCAAGATAGGATTGACCACTCCTGATTTTAGGACCTGTGTTTAATTATATTTTAATTTAGCAAAATCTTGGTCAGGATAGTCTTAGTGAGGAGTCACGGAACTAATTACTTTGAGATACGATATGAATGTATTTTTTAAGGCTGATAGTCTAACCCTGAGTCATCTATTATGCAGAGATTATAAAGATGCATTATACGGTAACCATATTTGTGTATGTTTTGAATGTTATGATTGTGATTATTTGACCTATCCAGACATTAGGTACCATTGCTAGATGGTCACTTTGATTAGTATAGAAATTAGTTTCTATGCTACCGGCTTAGGTTTAGACCTGTGGAGTCACACACACTGGAGGTTCCTACCTGATCTGATGGTTGGTGAAGAGTTTCACTCGACTGGAACTCTATGGTCAAGAGTTCCACTGGATTGGGATTCTTCGATTGGGGGTCCTACTGGGTTAGGACACTGAGTCTCAATGTCTGGGAGCCTATGGTCAAGAGTCCCACTGGACTGAAACTCTTCAACCAAGAGTTTCACAACTTTAGGACTCTAAGTTCTACATATCTGAGACTCTGTGATTGAGAGTTCGAGCTTCCTAATCATGAGTTCCACTTGTTTCGAACTCCGGGATCAAGAGTCCCACTAGTTTGGGACTCTTCGATCAAGAATTTCATTTTGATGCGACTCTATTATCCGGACATCCACTAGATTTGGACTCTGATTTTATAAGAGATTTTATTAATGATTTGATTACTAATTAACTCAATTTGATTGAGTAATTATTTTTGGTCCATATCCAATTGAATTGGTTTCAGTTGGATCTGACCCAATTAGGTCGTTGGTTGACCTAATCGCCGAGGAGGTTTGAACCCTAATTTGATCAAAGATTAGGCTTGATCAATTCCTAATTTTATTGAGATCTAATTGAGCCTAATTAAGCCTAAATGTGTTGGGTTTAAATTAGTCTAATTGAGCCTAACCTATTTTGAATTGGTTGGTTCAATTGGTTCAAGTTTGAATTTTAAAGAATAGTTTGACTAGTCTTCTTTCCCTACGCCATTTAACCCATGCCTACTTAAAAATTTAATCTAATTCTCTCATGACTTATTTCCCATGCATAAAATAGCTTTTGACTAGGCCTCAAACATTTCAAATGGATAAGATTTGGTTGTTATTTGTTTTGATTTAAATAAGATTCAAATTTGGATAAAAAACAACCTCTACCTTATCCATGCGCGACCCTTCTCTTGTGCGACACTTTTGCTACATGAGAAAAGGTTTCTCATGATTCCTTTCCATGCAAAAGAGGTTGTTGCCCATCCTTTCTCACATCCCTAGGTGGATGGGATCAGGTGGTTTGAAGGTTGAATTCAAAATGAGTTTGAATTTGGCCTAACAACCAACCCGATCTTTCTCTCCATGTGGTGTCTACTCTCTTTGGCGCAAGATAAATAGGAGAAATTTTTGGGATGTGAGAGAATAGATCTAAGATTGAGAGAGGACTTCCATGAGCCTCCTGGTGCATGAGAAAAAAGTTTTAAAAAATCCTATGAGGTGAAAAAATAGAGAAAGGCTACTGCAAGGTTTCAAGGTGCATTTGATCTAGTATTTTGACCTAGGATTCAGGAATCCATTTCATGAGCTATGAGTGTCGAAAGCCCACAAAACTTTGTGGAGAACCTCCTCTGCCTCTCTACTATATCTACCAATGACCTGGAGCATCCGTGAAGCCTGTAGAGAAGGATCAAAAGTGTTTGATTAAAACAACCCCTGAAAGACTCTGGTGTCGAGCTAGCACTTGCGTGGAAGCTGATCAGGATCAGGAGCCTCATGTGGATGATCCATGAAGGCCGGACACTTGTGTGGCTGTGTTGTGATCAGTGAAACTTCTTGATGATGATCAGATCATGGTGATCAACTATCCACAAAAAGGTATTATGTTCTAACCATGTAGATGTAGTAAATAATTCACTACATAGTTTTATTTTCAGATTTATTGATGTATGCATGCATGTTATATTTAGACCATAATATGGAGAATTAAATAATCTAATTTGATTAGTAGATAATTAATTAGATTAATTATTTTTTGCTTCTTCTTTGCTATTTTTGAAATATTTTGAAAATAGCTTAGCAAACCCTGCACTATTTCCTTCAATATGATAGGTAGGCGGTATGATTCTCTAGGAGAATAGGCAGCATGGGGTAGTTTGGTAGATGAAGAGAGATCACCCAAGGGATAATGGTCGAAGAGAGGCTAAAGAAGTGACTATACATTCTTTGATTATAGAAAGGTGGGGAAATAGTCATGGTGCATTCAACTATTTGATCAGAGCAAGGATCTAAGAAAACTTGGGATGATGGAGATGGTTGATCCATGTAGAGTCATAGTAGGTTTAGAGGAGATGAAAGTCCTTAGTGGTTTTGGAGGTGCCCACAAGGTTATCGAGTATCCGAGATGGAAGCAGTGATGGTGGAGGTCCAATAGGTCAGGGATGGGCAGCTGATCTTGGATCAGATTTCTTCTATAAGGGCATCAGGGATAGTCATAGTTCAGGTGTTTTGGGAATATGTCCTAAAGTCAATCGTCAGCCTGTTGATGGTTGTACTACTTATTGTACTTGTATATGAATTATCAAATAATAAAAGTTATTTTGATATTTTTCATCATAAATTTTATTGTCTTCTAATAAACTCCTATGTTGTGATGAAGTCTTTAGGACTATCTAGATTTGACAAAGGAGGATTTATCATTTAGTCCTTAAATTGTTCATGATCAAAAAATATGTTGTTATTTAGGATGACAACATTTATTGAGTATAGATCATTGTGTGCCACATAGGTTGGTTGTCTTCATAATCAAGGAGTGTTGAGACACTGGCATGGCATGCAAGTGAGATATATGGGTACATCTGCACTGAACGTGACCAACTTCGAAGCTTTTCTTCTATCAAGATTAGCCCTGAAGAATATGGATATAAGTGTCCCTTATACCTAACACCACCATGGTGATCTGTAAGCAACCAACTATACTTAGATATCAGACTACCTGAATTTCTAATTCAGTGATGGAAGGCTACTGGACGCAGTCAAGTACTTGGCTTGTCGGTGTGTGAGTCAAGATGAGATTGATCCCACCAAGTGTTGGAGCAAGTGCTGTTAGATATGTGTGCCCTAGAAGCCAGAATTGGCTAACACTTGTTATACACTTCTAAGGGCAAAATTATAATTTTGACTCTAAATAATAAAATAGATTATTTTCTATCATAATGTGTATTTAGTGTCTGTGATACATCCCTTGAGTTAATGGCAATAATAGTTCTTATTTTCAAGAGTTGAAAATTTAAGACATGAATTTTTATTATTAACTCATAAAATGCACCTAACCATAGGATCATCATGAGAATGGTGATTGATCCAGAAGATTGGTGTACAATCGCTTCTTTATAGTAGATGAGTCATGAGTCTATGGTATAAAGATACCAGAGCGAGAGTACAGGTACTCATTAGAGAACGAGGGCACTGAGCGTGACCACCTCGAGTAGTCATTAGGAAGTCTACCTTCTTGTCGATGACTGGCTCGAAGCTGCAGTTGTGTATCTGGTTCTTTGACCTAAGGTGCATCGACAGTTTACCTTAAGGGTGTTATAGTTTTACTACATCATAACTCGATCTCATAGCCATTCAAAATCTTGAGGTATATGTTGGCTATAGCATGTTCATTATAGGAACTGGATTGCACCAATAGAAAATTTATCTACCTCCGTAGATGAGGAGTAGCCCTATGATGATCATGAGAATCAAATCCATAAGTCTATGACCATGGCAGAGTGAAATAATAGAAAGAGTTTCTATTAAGGTTTTCACATTGGACTTGAATCAAATGATTAATCATATGATGGATATTAGGATTTGATGAGATTATCTTAACCCTAATCTAGTTGGGTCTCAAGATAGAAGAACTTAATCGCACAGATAACTACACCAAGAGATTCATTTTCAGTTCTGATGGGTTGCCACCATATGCTGCTGGGTGTTACTAGTGAATTTTGAGAGCAATTAGAATGATTTAGATGATCATTCATACTAGTTGTCTGAATCAAAAAAGTTTTGATCCATCGAAAGGTATTTCGATGATGTCCATGATAGAGATCGCGTCATATCTCATTACCTTACGAAATTAAATCTAACTGGATCATACAAACAAGAATTTCAATCTGGATATTGATAAGTATCATAAATTCACCAATAAAAATTTTAATTTATCAATTAATTCATATTAATTTTTAAAACTTAATGATCAATTTATATATTTTTAAGAAATTAATATTTTTATTAATTAAAAAATAAATAATAAAATAATAAAATAATAAAAAATAAAATTTTATAATCAATGGAAAGAGCTAATTTTTTTGATCATAATGAAATAAGTTTGAAATAAAATAGAACTAAAAGGAAGAAGATATGAATTTTTTAAAAAATAAAATAAATAAAAAAAATGACTCAACTAGCTCAAGCCGCCGTGCCATATCAGTCAGTGCGTCCAAATGCATCGAGCCAAGCTGACAAGCCAGCGTGCCAGTCGACTCAGTCGTGGAAGCCATCAACCGATCTATGATCCAGGCATGGACCGCTAGCTCAGCAGAAATTGGTGAATCATAGCACGATACGTGGTGGACCTAGATGCTTAAAGGGTTCATAGAAAATCTATCGCTGCTCACAAAATATTTCGATCTTTTCACTCGACGACAGGAGCGCTGATTGGCTATGGTGTGTGGTGCGGCTGGTCCACACGATCCATAGGAATAGTAATTGCACGATCGGATGGCTGCGGTAGCTTGCGGTCAAGATCAAACGACTGTGGTTATTTTTGGATTTTATTCAGCTTCAGACTTCACGCGGATCGCCATCCAATGGCAGCGCATGATCCAGGGGATGATCCAATAGTCTAGAACATTCTTGACAGTAATCAAGACTCCAAATGCATGATCAGTGGCCAGATTTTCTCCATCAACACATGATCAATGGCCAAAATTTAATCCAACCTACCAAAATTTGTTTAGGATTCTTTTTTATCCAAATTTTATTCGAGTTTCTTTGTATTTTGAAGATTAAAAAGGTTATTAGTCCCACATTGCCTAGAAGAAAATCCTCCACCCCTCCTAGCTCTATAAAAAGGACCCCAAGCCTCTAGAATAGACATATCTAATAGAAGGAAAGCCAAGGTACAAGGTGGAAACCAAGCTCTGGGTTGAAGGTTGCTTCAAAGCTATAGTGCTGAGAAGAAGAGCCAGTTTTCTGTGCCATCTCCACGCCTACGCTGATCTGCGATCTCCTTCTACTTTTTTTTTCTATTTCTTTTTCTTTAATTTCTTGTATTTAAATTCTAAATTTAAATTTTAATAAAAAAAGCTTTATTATTCTTTTCAATTCTAGCTCTTTAAATTAATTATTCTTTATTGCTTTTTAATTTTATTGCAAGTAGCCGCTAAGATCTAAATAGTGGATCTTAGTACCAAATTTATTTTTGCATAATTTAAATTTTACTTTTATTTATAAATCTATTTTTCAACTTTAATTTTTGAAAACCCTTCTTTTTTTTTCTTTTAAAAAATAAAAAAAATATAAAAAATCAAAGATTTTAGAATTAAATCATTGCCTCTTTGTGGATTCGACTTGACTTACTACTTTCTTCATAATTTTTAATTAATTTAAAATATAAAAAGTTGGAGTTAAACTGATAAACATGGTGTCTTAACGACAACATTGCAATCCTATCAAATTTTTGATGCCGTTGCTGGGAAAGCATAAAAATTAAAATTTTCTCATTTCTTTGATTTTTTTTATTGCCTACTAATTATTTTTCTTATTTATTTTGTAGAGAAAAAAATAGAGAAAAGAATAAAGAAGATTAAGGCACGAACGAAGCTCTCCATCCTATTTGGTGAGATCATTCCTAAACCCTAAATCTCTTTTCTTATTTTTAATATTTACTTTATTTTTAAATTAATTAAAAATTATCTACTTAAATCTAATTAAAAATCTCATCATAAGATTAGAAACCCTAATTGTTTAGAGCATCCATCATATTAGTTTATTTTTATTTTTATTTTATTTTATTTTATTTTATTTTTTTTGGTGATTGCTGGAGGCAAGGTAAGCCTTTCAGAATTCAATTAGTTGCATACATCTAGTTTAAATTGCATAAAACTCTTTGATTGAATTTTTTTTTTTTGCATATTCATATTAAACCAAATTAAGGACACAACCCATTAAACAAGATAAGGTAGGAATTTGATCACCCTTTCTTGGCCCATAAACAACAAACCAGCATCCTGCATTAACCCAAACCTTAACTCTTAAAATCAATTAGACGTCAACCCTTAAGGATATTCGAGCTCAATAGGACAAGGAACCATAAGAGTTGAACCAAGTTAGGGTTAATCAATTTGACTGGTGTCTAGGAAAGTGATTTAGAAATGATTGGATCCAAAGAAAGATGGTTACTTAATTGGTTCCATTCGCTTACCTGGTCAAGCATAATTGGTGTCTAAGGCAAGCAATGGAGGAACTTCCATCGACCTTACACTTACCTAGCCAATTGATTGGCTGATCCTCTACTTGGAGGGCTTGAAGGTGATCTTGGTAGTTAGGAGCTATCTAGACCTAAGATAAACCTTAGTCAGGATTGATTGCCTAACTTGTTTGCTAAATAACATCAAACATAAACCACAAATTAACTCTTCTCTCTATCATCTCTAGATTTAAGACTCCTTAGGATCTTTCTTTAGAACCCTCTTCTTTCTTTCTCTCCTCTTTTCTTAAAATAATAATAATAATAAAATAAAATAAAATATATAAATATATATCTTGAACCATATATTAGATTGCACTAGTACATGCACGATAGAAGATTGCTTTTACCTGACCTAGTTAAACCAAATCCTAAAATTGAAAGACTAATTCATATAAGACCAGATAATCAAATGGCTGAAAGTCGTGAAGAACCACCTAGGCAGATGAAGGAATACTTTATTCCTTCTACCTACAATCCATCGACTTGCATCCACTTACTTGATATCCCTGCTAGCCACTATGAGATCAAGTCGACCACAATCCAGATGCTTTCATCTTTTTATGGGAACACCAACAAAGATCCTTACAAACATGTGGATGAATTCTTAGAAATCTGCTCTATGATAAAAATTCAGAATTTTTTTGATAATGCCCTTAGACTGACCTTGTTCCCTTTCTCATTAAAAGATAAAGCCAAGTGCTAGCTTGGCACATTAGGAAGAATAATTCAAACATGGGCAAAGATGCAACATGAATTCCTTAAGAAATTTTATCCCATAGGATGAACCAATACCATGAGGCGAGCCATCACGGGATTTGCTCAGCTTCTAGGAGAACAAATTCATGAATCATGGGAAAGACTTAAGAAACTTCTTAGAAAATGCCCACACCATGATCTATCTAAGTGGCAAATTGTACAAGCTTTCTATGAAAGTTTAAGAGATCAATATAAGCAGATGGTTGATGCATCCTGGAGGTGCATTCATGAGCAAAAGTGAGGATGAAGTTTATACCTTGTTTGAAACCTTAAGTGAAAACTCTATTAACCATGCTTCATTATCCTCTTATGAAAGATCAATTTCTTAATAAAAATGAGCATTTATGAGATCAAAACTCTAGAACTTAATTCTAAGACAGACTTGAACATAATAGCACAAAAATTAGATAATGTCGACCTTATTATCCAAAAATTAGATCAATTCCTATATCTAGGTCAACAATCTCCTGCACAATACACACCAGCTTCTAATTATCAGGAGATTTGCTCTATTTGTGCTAGCCCAACACATCATGTAAGTGAATGTCCCACAGTTGCACAATTACCACCTCTTATCCAAGAACAAGTCCAAGCTGCTCAAGGTTACTCCAAACCACTTAATCATCCATATTCAAATTCATATAACCCTGGTTGGAGAAACCATCCTAATTTCTCTTGGAAACCACAACAGACTCAGGCTCAGACCCAAATTTCACCAGTCCAAAATTATCAAAATAGACCCCAGTACCAGAACTATGCCTATAATAAGGGTCAGCTTAGTCAATCTTCTCAACCACTACATTACAATCAGCCCTCATACCCACCTCCTCAACAGACCAATCTAGCCGACGATAAATTCAATCAACTTCAACAATTAATTCTAAGCCAACAATAATCAATCGCTAGACTAGAAGCTCAAATACATAATTAGCTAAGTCTAGCATGAGGAGAGAACCAGATCAATTACCAAGCCAACCAATTGCAAATCCTAAAAGTAATCCATCTAATGTCTATCAACCACCTGGATGTACTCATCCATCTAACATCCCACTTAGGAATCCCTAATTAGAAAATGCCAAAGCAATATCTGAACTTAGAAGTGGTAGGATTCTTAAGGACCCATACCAAGACTAGGTGATAGAGGCTAATACTGATGTTAGCCAAGATAAAAAATTTGAAGCAGAGGATAGTACTAAAACTAATCATATAGAAGAACTTGAGCTTAGAACTGGTACTAACACTGATAAGATAGATAAAGAAAAGAAGAGAATAGATGAATTAGTTGAGATATATATACCCAAAGTCCCATTCCCTTCAGCCTTAAAAGCAGACTCTTTCCATAAAAAGCAAGAGGCATGCAACAAGGAGCTAATGGAACTATTTAAATAAGTTCATATGAATTTATCCCTCCTTGATGCAATTCAGCATGTCCTGGCCTATGCTAAATTTCTAAAAGAACTCTGCACCCAAAAGCGTGAGCTATGAACCACCAAAAGAGTTATGCTATCTGAGGATGTAAGTGTGATCCTGTTAAATCCAATACCTCAAAAGATGAAAGACCCTGGTGCTCTCTTAGTTTCATGTGTTATAGGAGGCATAACCTTTAACCGAGCATTACTAGACTTAGGAGCTAGTGTGAACCTACTTCCAACCTCGGTTTATGAAAAATTTGGAATTGGAGAACTAAAACCCACATCAGTTATTTTGCAATTAACTGATAGATCTATAAAAACACCACATGGTTTGATTGAGGATGTTTTAGTTAGAGTAGACAAATGTTATTTTTTAGTAGACTTCCTCATACTTGACATGGAACCATCCTAAGAACTTAACCAAAATCCCATAATTTTAGGACGTCCATTCTTAGCGACTGCCAATGCGAATATCAACTGTAAGACAAGAGCTATAGACATTTCTTTTGAAAATCAAAAAGTAAGAATTAATATTTTTAATACCCCAAAATACACTCAAGAGGAGGAAGACTGTTTTGTAATCAATCAGATAGATGAAATAGTTGAATCTAATTTCTCCCTAGATTTACTGCAAGATGATAAACCCACTGAAGAAACTCAAACCCAGGAAGTGAATGCCTTGCTTAATTCACCTCCACCATCACATTCATTAACTTGGTCAGTGAAAGTTGAGCCCTTACCCGAGCAAAAAATTGAATCACTACGTCCTTCAATTCCGGCCCCACCACAACTTGAACTAAAATCTTTATCTGAACCACTTAAGTATGTATTTTTAGGATTAAAAAAAACCCTACCAGTAATAATTGCTTCTAACTTAACTACTGAATAGAAAAACTAATTGGTAAATATTCTGAAAACATATAAGGAGGCCATAGGATGGACCATCGCTAATTTAAAAGGAATTAGTCTATCAATATGCATGCACCATATTTATACAGAAAATAATGCCAAACCAACTCGAGAGATGCAAAGACGGCTTAACCCTAACATGCGAGAAGTAGTCAAGAAAGAGGTAATTAAATGGTTAGATGCTGGAATTATTTATCCTATCTCCGACAGCCACTAGGTTAGTCCCACACAAGCTGTTCCAAAGAAATCTGGACTCATGGTTGTCCGCACTGAACATGAAAACTTAGTACCAATACGACTTTCCACTAAGTGGTGTGTCTACATAAATTATAGAAAATTCAATACAACCATCCGAAAAGATAACTTTTCCTTATCCTTTATCGATCAAATCCTAGAAAGATTAGTAGGCCAATAATACTTTTGCTTTTTAGATAGATACTTAGGATACAATCAAGTAGCAATCTGAAGGAAAATCCTGATTTTTTAGGGTCAGGTTCGTTTAGATCTGATTGGATCGAGAGGCATATTTCAAAAATTTTCTCTTAGATCCTAATTAGATCTGACATTTTTTAGATCTAATTTTATGATTTGATAATCAAGAAAATTAAATTAAATCAAATCTAAATTAATTTTACCATGATTTTAGGTAATCTGATTATCCATTGATGATCGTGCTGAAGCCTTGAGGTTCTGAATCTAGCCACGCAAGCACCTATCCTCTATCGGTATCCACTCAGGCTAGATCTGGAGATCTTCTCCTTTTTTATCTTGTCTCCAAAAATTAGATCTAGATCTAATTTAGAGAATCTTCAAAACTCCTTCCAAAGATCAGCAGTCATCTCTACAGTAGTGCTGCCTTCTTCCTTTCTCATCAGCCTTTTCTTGCCTAAATCGCACTAATCTAAAGGCCCAACTTCCTTGGGCGTGGAGAGGAGAGAGAGGATCAAAAAGGTGGCATGGAGGAGGGAGAGGGGCAGCCTTGGGATGTAGCTAGGAGAGAAGTCTATTGAAAGTTGGGCACAGGCAGGTCTTAATATAGACCCTGCTATGCCATGCAATGCCACATCACCTCAGCCAATCACGTTGCTTCATTTAATCAGATCTAAATCTGATTGGTGGGATGACATTATCTGATTCAATCAGATGAAAGATCCATAAAATCATCCTAAGGTGGTGCCTCAGATTGGTCAAAGTCTGTAGGTGAGGGTCACCTAGTTTGAATCCAAGAAGCAACCTGGAGTTCCATCCATATGGGGCTCTAGGCGTCCCTATCCATGGGCGCACGCCATCCTAGGTATGCACCCCCTCCATTCCAATTTTTAGGGAGAGGACAAGCCCCTATCTGCTCTCTAATAAGTGCATGATATATGGGCAGATGTCCAAAGATCAAAGGTCAATGTTTGACCAAAGTCAAAGGATAAGAATTAGCAGGTGATGGAAAATGGCAGGTATTGTCTCAAATTTATCACATAAATTCAAACAACCCTTTTCTAATCTAGACAAACTCTAGTTAGACTAGATAAAGGTACCTGAGTGAGCACAAACACATTTGGCTTAGTCGAGATAACTTTTAATGATAGAAAAAGGAGAATGTTAGGCTCAATCGTGTGCTAGCATGATTTTCTTGAACCTAATTGAATCCAATTCAAATCAATTAAACTGGGTTAGTCCAATTGATGATATCCAGATCTAAACCCTTATTTGTATGACCCAGTTAGGTTCAGTTCTGTATGATAATAGGATATGTAGTGATCTCCATCATCAACATCATCGAAACTTCTTTTGATCGATCAGAACTCTTCTGATTCAGACAACTAGAATAATCGATCATCTAAATCATTCTAATTGCTCCCAAAATCCACCAGTAACACCTAGCAGTATATGGTGGCAACCCATCAAAACTAAAGATGAACCTCTCAGTGCAGCTACTTGTGTGATTAATTTCTTCAATCTTGAGCCCCGATCAGATTAGGGTTAAGGCGAACTCGTCAAACCCTAATTTCTATCATATGATTTAATCATTCGATTCAAGTCCGATGTGAAAACCTTAATAGAAACTCTTTCTATTATTTCATTCTCTACCATGGCTATGGGCTTATGGACTTGATTCTTATGATCATCATAGGGCTGCTCCTCATCCACCGAGGTAGATAGATTCCATCTTGGTGCAATTAATTCCTACAATGAACATGCTATAGCCAACATACACCTCAGGGTTCCAAATGGCTAGGAGACTGAGTCATGGTGTAGTCAAACTATAACACCCTCAAGGTGAACTATCGATGTACCTTGGGTCAAAGAATCAGACACACCACTACAGCTTCGAGTCAGTCATCGATGAGAAGGTAGACTTTCTTATGACTACTCGAGGTGATCACGCTCAGTGTCCTCATTCTCTAACGAGTACCTGTACTCTCGCTTGGGTGTCTCTACACCATAGACTTAAGACTCAACTATTATAAAGAAGCGATTGTATACTAACCTTCCAGATCAATCACCTTCCTCATGATGATCCTACGGTCAGGAGCATTTTATGAGTTAATAATGAAAATTCTTGTTTTAAATTTTCAACTCTTAAAAATAAGAATTATCATTACCATTAACGCAAGGGATATATCACAGACACTAAACACACATATGTGATAAAAAAAACTCATTTTATTATTTATAGTCAAAATTATAATTTTGCCCCTAGAAGTGTATTACAAGTATCAGCCAATTCTGATTTCTACGGCACACATATTTAACAATCTTCCACTTGACCTAAAGCCAATTGGCTATAAATCTAAGTTCCATCTTCTCAAAGTGGGTTTCGATCTTCTACTGGCCTAACGGCTTTGTAAGAGGGTCCATCGCATTGTCTATGGAGTCGACTCTCTTGACCTCGACGTAACCCTTCTTGAGGTAATCGTGGATGAGATGGTATCACCGCTCGATGTGCTTGGATTTTTGGTGAGACCTCGGCTCCTTAGCAAGGGCTATGGTATCATTGTTGTCATGGTACAAAGGAATGGCATCCGATGGCATCACTCCGATCTCTACGGCAAACTTCTTGTACGAGAATGCCTTCTTTGCAGTTTCTGACGTAGCGATATATTCTACTTCCATGGTGAAATCTGCTATCACTGTCTACTTGAAATTTTTTCAACTGACAGTTCTACTATTGCACACAAACAGACTTCCAGGTGTCGACTTTCGATCATCTACATCGGACATAAAATTTGAGTCCATATACCCCTAGACTTGGAGTTCTCCATTATGAAAAATCAATATCATATCCTTAGTTCTTCTTAAGTACTTAAGGATATATTTCATAGAAGTCCAGTGTTCTTTACCTAGATTCGACTGATATCTGCTCATGACACTCACGGCATGGGCTATATCAGGTCGTGTACATAACATGGCATACATGAGGCTCCCTATTGCTGAAGCATAAGGGATCTTGCTCATGCATTCTATTTTCTCAAGTGTGTGCTAGGGCACAACTTTTTGGAAAGATGAATGCCATGCTTGAAGGGTACTAAACCCCTCTTAGAGTTTTCCATACTAAACCTCTTTAGTACTTCCTCTATGTACATCTTCTGTGAAAGTCCTAGCATCCTATTCGGTCTATCTCTATAGACCTTAAT
Organism: Cocos nucifera; assembly: GCA_006176705.1. Lineage (NCBI taxonomy): Eukaryota > Viridiplantae > Streptophyta > Magnoliopsida > Arecales > Arecaceae > Cocos > Cocos nucifera. The sequence continues at coordinate 130,975 of QRFJ01001192.1, forward strand.
TCCTAGAATAAAGGATGCTTCTCTTAGGTCTTTCATGAAAAATTCTTTAGATAACCACATTTTAACTATGGTCAACATGGGAATATCATTCCCAATAAGGAGGATGTCAACCACGTAAAATACGAGGAAGACAACAGCACTCCCACTAACCTTTTTGAAGACACATGGCTCCTCCTCATTCTTGATGAAATCAAATATTTTGATCACATCATTAAAATGAGTATTCTAGCTCCAAGATGCTTGCTTAAGTCCATATATGGACCTTTGCAGCTTACAAATCTTGTGATCATCATCACTGGATGTGAAACCTAGCGACTGTTCCATATAGATATCTTCCTCAAGATATCCTTTTAAGAATGCCATTTTCACGTCCATTTGCCATATTTCATAATCAAAATAGGCTACAATAGCAAGCAATGTGCGGATGGATTTTAGCATAGCTACTGGTGAAAAGGTATCCTGATAGTCAATGCCTTTGCGTTGACTATAATCTTTTGCCACTAATGTAGCCTTGAATGTCTCCACATTTTCATCTGCACCAATCTTTCTCTTGTAGATCCATTTACACCCAATAGGTACTATACCTTCTGGTGGATCTACCAAGATCCAAACTTGATTTGAGTACATCGAGTCAATTTCTTACTTCATTGCCTCTAACCATTTCTCAGAGTCGATATCTGATATCGCCTCATTATAGATTTTGGAGTCATCACCATGAACCCCATTACCTACAAGAAATATTTTCTCTACATCCTCTGAAATAGTACCTAAGTACCTCTCAGGAGGATGGAAAATCCTTTTCGATATACGAGGTGGAGGAGGTAGTGTATGGATTGGCTCAACCTGATTTAGTTCCATTTGGTCCTTAGCTCGTTGCTCTTGTGAGACTTTCTCTTCGATCTTGATCTGCTTTCCTATGCCGCTATCTTGAATAAACTATTTTTCAAGAAAGATGGCACGTCGACTCACAATCACATTGTGATCTTCTGGAATGTAGAAATAATATCCTAATGACTCCTTAGGATATCCTATAAATCGAGCTCTAAAGGACCTAAAGTCTAACTTGACTGCTTGTTGTCTTTTGACATGGGCCGAACAATCCCAAATTCTGAGATGACTCAAACTTGATTTCTTACCATGCCATATCTCATACGGTATGGTAGGAACGGTTTTAGAAGAAACCCTATTCAGTAAGTATATTGTAGTTAACAAACAGTATCCCCAAAAAAAATCAGGAAGGTCTGTGAAGCTCATCATGGATCGAACCATATCTAATAGGGTTCGGTTCCTTCGTTCTGAAGCCCTGTTGAGTTAAGGTATTCCTAGTGGAGTCCATTAAGAGACTATGCCATTTTTCTTGAGATGGTCCAGGAATTCCCGACTAAGGTCTTCTCCTTCTCGATCTGATCAAAGAACCTTAATGGATTTTCCAATTTGCTTTTCTACTTTATGTCTGAATTCTTTGAACTTTTGAAAAGCTTCAGACTTGTGTCTCATAAGATACACACACCCATACCTAGATAAATCATCGATAAAGGTTATGAAGTAGACTAAATTATCTCTAGCCAGCACATCGATGGCCCGCACACATCAGTATGTACTAGAGCAAAAAGATCTATGGCCCTTTCCCCATGTCCTACAAAAGGAAGCTTAGTCATTTTGCCATGAAGACAGAATTCACAAATTGGATATGACTCGAAAGTCAACAGACTCAATAGCCCAATTTTTTTCAATTTATTAAACCTATCTTCTTTTATATGACCTAATCTTAGGTGCCATAGATACCTATCATTAGGACTATTGCAAGGATGTTTTGATTTTATGGCATTCATATTTTGCTTGAAATTAAAAATAGATACACCAACATGTAACTGATAAAGATCATTAATAAAGAAACCACTTACAATTTTATTTCTTTCATAAAGAATGTTATAATGGTCCTTAAGAAAACTAATTACATAGCCTTCTAATGTAAGGCAAGAAATAGAAATCGAATTCCTACTTGCTACAGGCACATAATAACAGTCTTTTAATACTAAGTCTAAACCAGATGGTAGTCGAAGAGGGTATGTTCAACGGTCATGGCAGCAACTTTTGCTCCATTTCTGATGTGTAGGATCATCTCACCATCCCTCAGTCTCCTGCCATCCTCAAGACCCTACATGAAAGTGCACAAGTGAGCACTAGAACCAGAGAAAAGCATCCAACTGGATGCAGAAGAAACCGTAAGGTTAGACTCAATAACAAGCATACCTCCAGAAGGACCTGCTTCCTTCTTTAGGGTGGCCAGGTAAGTAGGGCAATTCCGCTTTCAGTGGTCCTCATTGTTGCAATGGAAATACTTTTCTTTGTCAGCGGCCTTCTTCTTTAGCTCTGCCTTTTTCTTCTTTCCTCCTTCCACCTTCTGCTTTTTCACAGACTTCTTCTTCTTTTCAAAAGATTTTCTCTTAGAAGAAGTCTATTCCATAGTAAGTACTGAGCCTTTAGAACCTTTCATGAAAAGCTCAGTGGTAACCAGCATGTTCATAAGTTTGGCCAACGAGTTTTGAAGTTTATGCATATGATTGTTCATGATGAATTGCCTGTATGCATCAATCAAGGATTGCAGAATTATATCATTCTACAGATCCAAGTCCAACCTCATTTTGAGCTTCTCAAGCTCTTCGATGTCCTTGATCATCATCAGATAATGATCTTGGACTGACTGGCCATCATGCATTTTAGCCTTGAACAGTCGTTTAGTAACTTGATACTTGACTGCGCGACTCTGTTCACCAAACATCTCCTATAGGTGGCTAACATTTGACGAGTAGTCCTGATATCTTCATTTTGGCACTGAAGTTCATCAGACATCGAGCCTAACATGTAGTATCTAGCCTTGTTATCATCATCTGTCCACTTATCCAGAGACACTCTTTTCTCAATGAATGGACGAGCTGGTAAGGTGGGATGGTCCTGGTCCAATACATGAGTTAACTTCTCGAAACCCAAAATGATTTTGATGATCCAGAGCCAATCCTTGTAATTTGGTCTGGACAGTCTATGGGTGTCCAGGATTTGTGCTAGTGGGTTGGATGCAGAAACTTTTTTGTAGAGAGTCAAAATTTCTAGTTAGATATTGTAATTAAGACTTAACCAATTTATTTAGGAATTTTATTTTTAAACAAATTAGCTCTCACTATTTTCTCGGATCCCTATACTCCCTCTGTAGAGATGCAAAAATCTTCATTATTACTGATTTCTAGTGGGTGGTGCAGTCCCACCGACTTACTCATCACCTCACCTAACAATTATTGGTGATGGGTTAGCCAACGAGTGAATAACTTTTGTTCAATGATTCTCTAATCATGATGCACCCAAACTTGGTCTCTAATTCATGAATCTCATCATGTCCGAAATATTGATCCACTCCTTAGTTAAGTCAGACCCACCATTTGCATAGATTGGATTCCTAATTGAGTCTCTCATTGTATCCAAAATATTGAGCCCAATCCATCCTCCAGCCTATAGCATCCAATGCCTAATAGACATGGTTGCATCTTTCTCGGTGCAACTGAGCCACTGTAACCAGCCAAGAACAATCAACCCGAGAAGGGCCCGCACATCTACAATGGTGGAAGACCTTAGACTTAATCTTTTCTTAGGAAGATTTGATTTAGGTCTCATTAAACTAGACTTGACATAGTCATAACCATTATGACTAACCTAGTGGCATGGGTTAGCTCGGATTATTGACCACCTCAGATTCAGAACTGAGTCAACAAACATGGCCAGATAAGTGAGATCGGTGGAAGGGATATGCCATTAACTCGACAAGAATGCATTCGAGTCGAGTAGCTCCCAATTAAAAATCAGTCGGTCGTATTTGCCAAACTTACCTTAGACACCAAATTATTGAGCCAGAACCAATTGGGTTAGCCTACAATCCAGACTCTAACCACTGAGTCTAATTAGGTCTTAGCTTGATCGATCACTCACGTGACTCGATCTTGACCTAGACTTAATCCTGTTAGGCTGGTCAATTTAAGCATTGTTGATCCCATCTAACCAACTCTTGATTCGGTTTGATCAATTGCTAGACCTAATTGAGCTACCCAAGCCCGAACCCAATTTTATGAACATGTCTTAGATCTAAAAATTCTTAATTTTAGATCTAATATATTTCATAATCTTAATTCTTAATTAAGTTTAGGATTCAAAAATAAAACATGTAAATAAGATCCTAGGATTTCAGGATCTAGGGTTTTGCAGAAAGTAAGTTTTCAATTTCTGATTAAGGATGAACACGTAGCACCCCTACACATCATAAGAACACCCCATCGAATGGGATGTGAGACCTTTAATCCCTATTTTTTCTTATGACCGGACGGCCAAAGGGAATGCCTTAATCAGAAATACAACTAATCTATAAAAACTAATTAGATCTAAGCATATATGTCATATAAAAAAATTGATCTAATTGAAATATGTTTTGTATACATCTCATGTATCATGCATGCATATTTTTCAGATCTAAATTATCTCATAATCAACTAAAAAATTAAATTTAAATTTGATCTCATCAAATAAAATTTAATCTAAACCTATTTGCAGAACTATTCTACAACTAGTCTAAACATGCAACTATCATATCTCATATGAATAAATTAAATTTAATTTATTTTTTATTTTTAGATCTGATTATAATATTTATAAGATCAAAAAATAGTAAATAAATAAATTAAAAAATTATATTTAATTAAATAAAAATTATGATTATACTAGACTACACATAGAATAATTCTATTTCTAGTCTAGTTGTGTATCTCATACATATTAGATCTAGATTAATTAATTTTAATTTTTTATTTTTTTGATTTTAAATCTAATCACATATCATGTGATATTTGAAATTACTAATTTACCTAATTAAATTAGATCTAAATAAATTTTATAAGAACCTTTGCTTTGATATCAGTTGAAGGAAAATCCTGATTTTTTAGGGTCAGGTTCGTTTAGATCTGATTGGATCGAAAGGCATATTTCAAAAATTTTCTCTTAGATACTAATCAGATCTGACATTTTTCATATCTAATTTTATGATTTGGTAATCAAAAAAATTAAATTAAATCAAATCTAAATTAATTTTACCTTGATTCTAGGTAATCTGATTATCCATTGATGATCGTGATGAAGCCCTGAGGTTCTAGATCTAGCCATGCAAGTGCCTGGCCTCTATCGGTATCCACTTGGACTGGATCTAGAGATCTTCTCCTTTTTTATCTCATCTCCAAAAATTAAATCTGGATCTAATTTGGAGGATCTTCAAAACTCCTTTTGAAGATTAGCAGTCGTCTCTGCAGCACTGCTGCCTTCTTCCTTTCTTATCAGCCTTTTCTTGCCTGAATCACACTAATCTGAAGGCCCAACTTTCTTAGGAATAAAGAGGAGAGAGAGGATCAGAAAGGTGGTCTAGAGGAGGGAGAGGGGCAGCCTTGGGGCATGGCTAGGAGTGAAGTCTATTGAAAGTTGGGCGCAGGCAGGTCTTTATATAGACCCTACTGCGCCATGCAGTGCCACATCACCTCAGCCAATCAAGTTGCATCATTTAATCAAATTGAAATCTGATTGGTAGGATGACATCATCTGATCCAATTAGATGAGAGACCCATAGATTAATTCTAAGGTGGTGCCTAAGACTAGTCAAAGTCTATAGGTGAGGGTCACCTAGTTTGAATCCAAGAAGCAACTTAGAGTCCCATCCGTATGGGGCTCCAGGCATCCCTATCCATGGGCGCACGCCATCCTAGGCATGCACCCCCTTCTTTCTAATTTCTAGGGAGAGGACAAGCTCCTATCTACTCTCCAATAAGTGCATGAAACATGGGCAGATGTCCAAAGGTCAAAGGTCAACGTTTGACCAAAGTCAAAGGATAAGAATTAGCAGGTGACGAAAAATGGTAGGTGTTGTCTTAAATTTATCTCATAAATTTGACAACCCTTTTATGACCTAGACAAGCTCTAGTCAGACCAGGTAAAGGTACCTGAGTGAGCATAAACATATTTGGCTCAGTTGAGACAACTTTTAATGATAGAAAAAGGAGAATGTTAGGCTCAATCATATGCTAGCACGATTTTCTTGAACCTAATTGAATCCAAATCAAATCAATTGAACTGGATTAGTCCAATTGATGATATCTAGATCTAAACCCTTGTTTGTGTGACCTAGTTAGGTTTAGTTCTATATGGTAATAGGATATGTAGTTATCTCCATCATCAACATCATCGAAACTCCTTTCGACGGATCAGAACTCTTCTGATTCAGACAACTAGAATGATCGATCACCTAAATCATTCTAATTGCTTCCAAAATCCACCAGTGACACCTAGCAGTATATGGTGGCAACCCATCAAAATTGAAGATGAACCTCTCGGTGTAGCTACTTATGTGATTAGGTTCTTCTATCTTGAGCCCTGATCAGATTAGGGTTAAGGTGAACTCATCAAACCCTAATTTCTATCATATGATTTAATCATTCGATTCAAATCCGATGTGAAAACCTTAATAAAAACTCTTTCTATTATTTCACTCTCTGCTATGGCCATTGGCTTATGAACTTGATTCTTATGATCATCATAGGGCTGCTCCTCATCCACCAAGGTAGATAGATTCCATCTTGGTGCAATCCAATTCCTATAATGAACATGCTATAGCCAACATATACCTCAAGGTTCCAAATGGCTAGGAGACTGAGTCATAGTGTAGTCCAATTATAACACCCTCAAGGTGAGCTGCCGATGCACCTCAGGTCAAAGAATCAGACACACCACTACAGCTTCAAGTCAGTCATCGACGAGAAGATAGACTTTCTTATGACTACTCAAGGCGGTCACGCTCAGTGCCCTCGTTCTCTAATGAGTACCTGTACTCTTGCTCTGGTGTCTCTATACCATAAACTCAAGACTCATCTACTATAAAGAAGTGATTGTACACTAACCTTCTGGATCAATCACCATCCTTATGATGAACCTATGGTTAGGAGCATTTTATGAGTTAATAATGAAAATTTGTCTTAAATTTTTAACTCTTGAAAACAAGAATTATCATTACCATTAACTCAAGGGATGTATCACAGACACTAAATACACATATGTGATAGAAAAAACCCATTTTATTATTTATAGTCAAAATTATAATTTTACCCCTAGAAGTATATTACAAGTGTCAGTCAATTCTGGCTTCTAAGACACACATATCTAACATAATCTACCGAAGAGATTAGAAAAAGACCACCTTTACATGACCCTATGGAACCTTTGCTTTCTGTAGAATGCCATTCGGATTATGTAATGCACCTACGACTTTTCAAAGGTAGATGATGTCAATATTTTCAAACATGATAGGAGATTTCTTAGAAATATTCATGGATGATTTTTCAGTCTTTGGAGAATCTTCTGAGAGTTGCCTCAATAATTTAAAGAAAATATTAAAATGATGTTTTGAGGCTAATCTAGTGTTAAGCTGGGAAAAGAGCCACTTCATGGTTCAAGAGGGGATCGTTTTAGGACATATAGTATCTAAGAAAGGGATTGAGGTAGATAAAGCTAAAGTTGAACTAATTTCTAAACTTTCCTCCTCCCACTTCTGTCAAACAAATTCGATCTTTTCTTGGCCATGTAGGATTCTATCGTTGCTTCATCAAAGACTTCTCTAAAATTTCTCGTCCTTTGTGTAATCTACTTGCTAAGGATGTTTCTTTTAACTTTGATGAAAATTGTCTTAAAGCTTATAAAATCTTAAGAGAAGCTGTGACCAAAGCTCAAATCATACAACCTCCTAACTGGTCACTACCTTTTGAAATTATGTGCGACGCCTCAGACTTTGCCATAGGAGCTGTCCTGGGCCAAAGGGTAAATAAATGTCCTAGAGTGATCTATTATGCCAGTAGAACTCTAAATGAAGCACAAATGAATTATGCCACCACTGAAAAAGAGTTGCTAGCCATTGTGTTTGCCCTAGAAAAGTTTAGGTCATATCTATTTGGATCAAAAATCATAATTTACTCGGATCATTCAGCCTTGAGATACTTGCTCTCAAAGAAAGATGCTAAACCATGATTAATTAGATGGATCTTACTGCTACAAGAATTTGATATTGAAATTCGAGATAAGAAGCGATCTAAAAATGTTGTAGCAGACCATCTATCTAGGATCCTAGTTAAAGATAGTAAACCTATATTAATCAGAGAATCTTTTTCAAATGAATAATTGTTAACGGTTTCACATACAAAGGCCCCTTGATTTGCAGATATTGTCAATTACTTAGTTGTAGTATAAATTCCTGATGGTTGGTCTACGAATGAGAAGGATCAATTTTTTGCTCAAATCAAATATTACTTTTGGGAAGATCCTGAGCTTTCTAGAATTTATGCTGATCAAATCATTCGTAGATATGTTCCTGAATCTGAACAATTGAGTATCTTACAATTCTGTCATACCCTTGCTTGCGGAGGACATTTTTTTGAATGAAAAACTACGGCCAAAGTATTGCAGAGTGGTTTTTATTGGCCAATATTATTTAAGGATGCTCGTACTTTTAGTCAGGAGTGTCTTTAGTGTCAAGCCTTAGGGAATATTTCGAAGAAAGACATGAATGCCTTTAAACCCCATCTTAGGTAGTTGAAATTTTTGATGTATAGGGAATTGATTTTATGGGACCTTTTCCACCCTTCTTAATGGATTTGAATATATTTTGGTAGCTGTCGATTGATTATGTTACTAAATGGATTGAAGCAATAGGCAACATGAACCAATGATCATAAAGTAGTCTTAAAATTTGTTCAAAAGAATATCTTTTCTAGGTTTGGATTTTTATGTGCTATCATTAGCGACATGGAGGTACCTATTTTACAAACTATCCAATTTCCAAACTTTGTTACGAAAATATGGGGTGAACACATAAGATAGCTATACCATAACCATCCGCAAACAAGTGGCCAAGGTAGAAGTATCTAATAGGAAAAATTAAGAATATCTTACAAAAGACTATTAGGCCTGATCGAAAAGATTGGTCAGATCGATTAGATGATGCATTATGGGCCTATAGGATCAGCTTATAAAACCCCTAATTGGAATGTCTTCCTATAGATTAATCCTATGGAAAAGCATGTCACCTTTCGGTAGAACTTGAACATAAAGCATATTGGGCAATAAAATAATTAAATTTTAATTTAAATCAAGCTGGTTCCAATCGGATGTTACAATTGAGTGAATTAGATGAATTAAGGCAAGAAGCTTATGAAAAATTCAAAAATCTATAAGAAGAAAATGAAAGCCTTTTCATGATAAACACATATTTCAAGAAAAATCTTTGAGTCCAAATCAATAAGTCTGGTTATTTAACTGAAGGCTTCGATTATTTCCTAGAAAGTTAAAATCTAGATGGGATGGATCCTTATATAGTTAATCAAAGTATTCCCACATGATGTAATTAAACTCTATGATCTTAGGATCTAAAAAATTTCTTTAAGATAAATGGTTAAAGTCTTAAACCATAATATCGAAGGGATATCATTAAATCAAAACCATTGACCAAGTACAATATTAATGATCCATAATGAATTAAACTGCATTTTGTCTGGCTGAAGATAATAAACTTAGCGCTTATTGGGAGGCAACCCAATATTTCTTGAATCTAATTTATTTTTTTAGTTTATTTTCTTTTTAGGCTTAAGTGGAGAAGGAGCAAAAAGAGGAGAAAGATCATAAGCTTCAAGACCCATGCTGGACTAATAAATAAACATAATTTACACCCTTTCATTTATTTTTCCTCTCCATTGAGCATAATGTCAATTCAGTTGGGGGATAAAAAAGAAAAAAATATAAAAAAATATAAAAATAATAAAAATAATAAAATAAAAAAATTAAAAAATTAAAAAAATAATAAAAAAAATATATATTAATAATAATCAAATTTTAAAATTATTTTAAAAATTTTTGGAATAAACCATATTTTAAGAAAGAAAATCTTAAGGCAAAATAAACTAGGAAAAAAGTAATAAAGTTAGAAAGTATTAACTAATAATGGTAGCGAGTTAAGGAAGTAGATTAGTTGGTCAGACCATTTTAGCAGCCTACTTAGATCATTTAAAGGCTAACAGCACTTCTAAATTGCACATGCACACTAATGAAGCATAGTAGGTGTTGATTATAAGGCTAACTGAAGGATTCAATTATCACTTAAAAATTGATGGTAATTATATATACCTTAATTAAAGAAACTTTGAATTTAAGGAAAGAGCTACCTGCTTAAATTAAAAAGTGCAAAATATAGAGTATATGTAGGATTGCCCTAAGCTTAGTAATTCTGTACCTAAGTCAAGTGTAGGAAGTTCACATCAAACGGTGAAGAGAAGGCCAGGATGCTCAGCACAATTTTCAAAAAAAAAAAAAAAAAAAGAGAGAACAAGACAGTGTGAAAGCTACCTTAATTCATGCACTTAACTTGAAAGTATATAGAAAACTTAACCAAAATAGGTGATAAAAGAAGATTCATTTGTCCTTTTAATCAACACCCAAATGGCTAAGTTAGTATTCACGAAACCAAGTGCTGAAAATCTTTAGATGAACTCTAAGAAAGTTTTTGATTAATCTGCCACGAAATTTACTTCTGAAACTCAATACTTAGTTAGTGATACTATTTAAACTTTTGATCTTAAATCCTACATCTATTCTGGTGAAGGAGGATCTCAATGAAATATGGTAATTGATCTAAATTAAATTCTTTTTTTACTCGAGGACGAGCAAAGCTTAAGTTGGAGGTATGATAAGTACCATAAATTTATCAATAAATATATTAATTTATCAATTAATTTATATTAATTTTTAAAAATTATTGATCAATTTATATATTTTTAAGAAATTAATATTTTTATTAACTAAAAAATAAATAATAAAAAATAAAAAAATAAAATTTTATAATCAATAGAAAGAGCTCATTTTTTTGATCATAATGAAATAAGTTTGAAATAAAATAAAGCTAAAATGAAAAAGATATGAATTTTTTAAAAAATAAAATAAATAAAAATTAATAAAAAAATGGCTCAGCCGGCTCAAGCCGCCGTGCCATATCAGTCGATGCATCCAAACGCACCGAGCCAAGCTGATAAGCTAGTGCGCCAAGCTAGCCATGCAAGTCGACTCAGTCGCGAAAGCCGTCAGCCGGTGCACAATCCAGGCATGGACCGCTAGCTCAGCAGAAACCGATGAATCACGGTACGACATGTGGTGGACCTAGACCCTTAAAGGGTTCATAGAAAATCTATCACGGCTCATAAGGCATTTTGGTCTTCTCACTCGATGATAGGAGTGCTGATTGGCTGTGGTGTGTGGTGCGGTTGGTCCACGTGGTCCATAGGAATAGTAATTGCACGATCGAACGGTTGTGGTAGCTTGCAGTCAAGATCAAATGGCTGTGGTTATTTTCAAACTTGATTCAGCTTCAGACTTCACACGGATCACCATCCAATAGCAGCATGCGATCCAAGGGATGATCCAACAGTCCAGAATGCTCCCAATAGTAATCAGGACTCTAGACGCACGATCAGTGGCCAGATTTTCTCCATCAACGTGCGTTCAATGGTCAGAATTTAATCCAACCTGATTTCGACTGATACGCATCCGATTTTGATGATTTTTGGCCCATTGAATTCCTATTGAATAGCTGGATGTCATCAAACCTACCAAAATTCGTTTAGGTCTCTTTTTTATCCAAATTTTATTCGAATTTCTTTATATTTTGAAGATTAAAAAGGTTATTAGTCCCACATTGCCTAGAAGAAAATCCTCCACCACTCCTAGCTCTATAAAAAGGACCCCATGCCTCTAGAATAGATAGATCTGGTGGAAGGGATGCCAAGGTACATGATGGAAGCCATGCTCTGGGTTAAAGGTTGCTTCAAAGCTACAGTGCTGAGAAGAAGAGCCAGTCTTCTACGCCATCTCCACGCCAATGCTGACCTGCGATCTCCTTCTAGTTTTTTTTTTTCTTTCTTTTTTTTTAATTTCTTGTATTTAAATTTTGAATTTAAGTTTTAATAAAGAAAGCTTTATTATTTTTTTTAATTCTAGCTCTTTAAATTAATTATTCTTTATTGCTCTTTAATTTTATTGCAAGTAGTCGCTAAGATCTAAATAGTGGATTTTAGTATCAAATTTATTTTTATATAATTTAAATTCTATTTTTATTTATAAATTTATTTTTTAACATTAATTTTCAAAAATCTTTATTTTTTTAAAAGAAATAAAAAAAATAAAAAAATCAAAGATTTTAGAATTAAATCATTGCCTCTCTATGGATTCGACTCGACTCACTACTCTCTTCATAATTTTTAATTAATTTAAAAAGTAAAAAATTGAATTTAAACTGATAAACACAGTGACCTAATGATAACATCATGATCTTATCAGATATCATTAATTATACTAATTCAGTTTAATTGATTTGAATTAGATTCAATTAGGTTCAAGAAAATCATGCTAGCACATGATTGAGCCTAATGTTCTCCTTTAATTATTATTAAAGTTTGTCTCGACTGAGCCAAATGTGTCTTGGCTCACTCAGAAACCTTTACTTGATCTGGCTAGAGCTTGTCTAGATTAAAAAAGGGTTATCTTAATTTATGAGATAAATTTGAGACAACACCTGCCATTTTCCATCACTTATCAAATCCTGTTTCGGACATTTGGTCAAACATTGATCTTTGACACTTTGACATCTGCCCATGTGTCAAGCCATCATAGGAGAAAATTTTTGGATCAGTCCACCTACTAAAAAATAGATAGATAAGGAGTGCATGCCTAGGGAGGCAAGCACCCATGGAAAGAGCATCTGGAGTCCCATACAGATGGGACTCCAATTACTTCGGGGTTTCTACCTAGGTGGCACCAAAGACTTATCTTTGATCAATCTTGGTGCCATCTAAGGATGATTCAGAGGGGCTCTCATCTGATTGGATCAGATGATGTCATCCCATCAATTAGATTTAGATCTGATTGCATAAAAGGCCACGATTGGTTGGGATGATGTGGCACTGCATGGTGCAACAGGGTCTATAAAAACCCTGTCTGTGCCAAGGTCTAAGAAGCTTGACCTATTATCCACACCACAAGGCTACCCCTCTCCCTCCTACATGACATCTTCAGGTCTTCTCTCTCCTACCCATGCCCAAGAATTTTTGAGCTTTAGTTTGGTGCGATCCAAGCAAGAGAAAGACGATAGGAAAAGTAAGAAGGCAGCACTGCTGCAAGAGACAACTCACATCTTCGAAAGAAGTTTTGAAGATCTTAAAAATTAGATCCTGATCTAATTTTTGGAGAGATGATAAAGAAGAAGAAGATCTCCAGATCCTACTCAAGTAGATACTGATAGAGGTCGAGCATTTGCGTGACTAGATCCAGAATCTCAGGTAGATATCAAGATCATCATAGGGTAATCAGATAATCCTCAATAAGGTAAATTAAATTAGATTTAATTTATTCTTTATTTTATTTTATTTTTTATTAGATCAATAATATTAGATCTAAAAAGTCTCAAATCTAATTTAGATCCAAGAAAAAATATTTTAAAATATCTCTCTTGATCCAGTCAGATCTGAACGAACCTGATCCAGAAAACTAGATTTTTCTTTCAACTGGTATTAAAGCCAGGTTGCATTTTTTATTAGATCTAATTTTATTTTAATTCTGATCTAATAATTAAGTGATTTTAAATATCACATGAGATGTGATTAGATCTAAAATTAAAAAAATTAAAAATTAAATAATTTAGATCTAAATTGTACAAGATGCATGACTAGTTGTAGAATAGAATTGTTCTATGTATAGTCTAGCATGATCATAATTTAATTTGATTAAGTTATTATTTTTATATTTATTTATTTATTATTTTTTAATTTTATAAATATTATAATAAGATCTAAAAAATAGGAAATAAATTTATTTAATTTTTGTTCATATGAGATATGATGAATGCATGTTTAGACTAGTTATAGAATAGTTCTACATAATTATCTAGAATAGATTTTAATTTGATATGATCAATTTAAATTTAATTTTTTAGATGATTATGAGATAATTTAAATCTAAAAATATGCATGATATAATACATGAAGATGTATGCCAAACATGTTTATAGTTAGATCAATTTTTATATATGAGATATATGATGTAGATCTAACTAGTTTTGTAGTTTTCATATTTTTGATTAAGGCGTTCTCCTTGGCCATCCGGTTATAAGAACAAAGTAGTATTTAAATGCCCTCTCTTCCATTTGATGGGGTATTCTTATGATGTGTAGGGGTGCTGCGGGTTCATCCTTAATCAAAAACCTAAAACTTATTTTCTGTAAAATCCTAGATTCTGAAATCCTAAGATTTTGTTTACATGTTTTATTTGTGAACCCTAAACTTAATTAAGAATTAAGATTATGAAATACATTAAATCTAAAATTTAAAAATTTTTAGATTTAAGACATATTCATAAAATTGGGTTCAAGCTTGGGTAGCTCAATTAGGTCTAGCAGTTAATCAAATTAAATCAAGAGTTGGTTAGATGGGATCAAGAGTGCTTAAATTGATCAATCTAATAGAATTAAGTCTGGGTCAAGATCGAATCACATGAGTGATCAATCAAGCTAAGATCTAATTAGGCTCAGTGGTTAGAGTTTGGATTGTAGGCTAACCTGATTGATTCTAGCTCAATAATTTGATGTCTAAGATAAGTCTGGCAGATACGATCGACTGATTTTTAATTGGGAGCTACTCAACTCGAATGCATTCTTGTCGAGTTAATATCATATCCCTTCCACCGGTCTCACTTATCTGGCCATATTTATCCACCCAGTACTGATCAATGGTGGTTAATAATTCAAGCTAACCCATGCTACTAGGTTAGTCATCATTGTTGTAGCTATTGTAAGTCAAGTTTAAAGAGACCTAAATCAAATCTTTCTAAGAAAAGATTAAGTCTAAGGTCTTCCACCATTATAGATATGCGGGCCCTTTTCAAGGTTGATTATTCTCGACTGATCACAGTGGTCCAGTTGCATCGAAAAGATGCAACCATGTCTATTAGGAATTGGATGCTATGGGATGGAGGATAAATTAGGCTCAATATTTCGGATATGGTGAGAGACTCAATTAGGAATTCAATCTATGTAAATGGTGGGTCTGACTTAACTAAGGAGTGGATCAATATTCTGGGCATGGTGAGATTCATGAATTAGAGACCAAGTTTGGGTGCACCATGATTAGAGTATCATTAGACAAGAGTTATCCACTCATTGGCTAACCCATCACCAATAATTGTTAGGTGAGGTGATGAGTTAGTTGGTGGGACTGCACCACCCATTAGAAATCTATAATCATGAAGATTTTCGCATCTCTATAGAGAGAGTGTAGGGATTCAAAAAAATAGTGGAAGCTAATTTATTTAAAAATTAAACCTCTAAATAAATTGGTCAAGTCTTAATTATAATATCTAACTAGAAACTTTGACTCTCTATAGAAAAAGTAAAATGTCTGCATCCAACCCACTAACACGTATCTTGGACACCCATAGACTGATTGGATCCAATTACAAGAACTAGCTCTGGAACTTCAAAATTATTTTGGGTTTCAAGAAGTTAACTCATGTATTGGACCAGGATCTCCACACCTTACCAGCTTGTCCATCCGCTGAATATAAAGCATCTCTTGATAAGTGGATGGATGAAAATAACAAGGTTAGATACTACATGTTGGGCTTGATGTCTAATGAGCTTCAGCGCCAATATGAAGATATCAAGACTGCCTACCATATGTTGATCCACCTGCAAGAGATGTTTGGCAAATAGAGTCGCGCAACCAAATATCAGGTTACTAATCAATTTTTTAAGGCTAAAATGCGTGATGGGCAGTCAGTCCAAGATTATTGTCTGATGATGATCAAGAACTTGGAAGAGCTTGAGAAACTTAGAGTGAAGTTAGACCTGGATCTACAGAATGGTATAATTTTGCAATGCTTGATTGATGCATATGGGCAGTTCATCATGAACTATCATATGCATAAACTTTAAAATACTTTGATCGAGCTTATGAACATGCTGGTTACTGCTGAGCTTTCAATGAAAGATTCTAAAGGCTTAGTATTTGCTATGAAATGACTTCTTCCAAGAGAAAGTCTTTTGGAAAGAAGAAAAAGTCTGTGAATAGGCAGAAGGTGGAAGGAGGAATAAAAAAAAGGGCAGAGCTGAAGAAGAAGGCCACTGACAAAGAAAAATATTTTCATTGTAACACTGATGGCCGCTAGAAGCGGAATTGTCCTACATACCTGGCCACCCTAAAGAATAAGGAGGTAGGTTCTTCTGGAGGTATGCTCATTATTGAATCTAATCTTATGGTTTCTTCTACATCTAGTTGGGTGCTTGACTCTGGTTCTAGTGCTCATTTGTGCACTTCCATGCAGGGTCTTGAGGATAGCAGGAGGCTAACGGATGGTGAGATGATCCTACGCATTGAAAATGGAGCAAGGGTTGCTGCTATTGCCATGGGAACCTACCCTCTTCGACTACCATCTAGTTTAGATTTAGTACTTAGAAATTATTATTATGTGCTTACAGCAAGCAAGAATTTGATTTCTATTTCATGTTTAGTACAAGAACGCTATGTAATTAGTTTTCTTAAGGATCATTGTAATATTCTTTATGAAAAAAATAAAATTGCAAGTGATTTTCTTATTAACGGTCTTTACCAGTTACATATTGATGTATCTATTTTTAATATCGAGTAAAATGTGAATGCTATAAAATCAAAATGATCTAGGGATAGTTCAAATGATAGGTATCTATGGCACCTTAGACTAGGTCATATAGAAGAAGATAGGATTAACAAATTGAAGAAAATCGAGCTATTAAGTCTATTGACTTTCAAGTCATATCCAATTTATGAATCATATCTTCATGACAAAATGACTAAACTCTCTTTTGTGGGACATGGGCAAAGGGCCATGGATTTACTTGCCCTAGTATATACTGATGTGTGCAGCCCATTGGATGTGCCGACTAGAGGCAATTTTGTTTACTTCATAACCTTCATCGATGATTTATCTCGGTATGAGTATGTGTATCTTGTGAGACACATGTCTGAAGCCTTTAAAATATTTAAAGAATTCAGACATGAAGTAGAAAAGCAAACTGAAAAATCCATTAAGATTCTTCGATCAGATCGAGGAGGTGAATACCTTAGTCAGGAATTTTTAGACTATCTCAAGCAGAATGACATAGTCTCTCAATGGACTCCACCTGGAATATCTCAACTCAATGGAATTTTAGAACATAGGAATCGGACCCTATTAGATATGGTCCAATCCATGATGAGCTTCACAGACCTTCCTAATTTTTTTTGGGGATATAGTTTGTTAACTGCTACATATTTACTGAATAGGGTTTCTTCTAAAATTATTCCTACCATACTATATGAGATATTGTATGGTAAGAAACCAAGTCTGAGTCATCTCAGAATTTGGGGTTGTCTGACTCATGTCAAAAGAGAACAAGCGGACAAGTTAGACTATAGGTCCTTTAGAGCTCGATTCATAGGATATCCTAAAGAGTCATTAGGATATTATTTCTATGTTCTAGAAGATCACAATGTGATTATGAGTCGACATGCCATCTTTCTTAAAAAATAGTTTATTCAAGATGGCGTCATTAGAAAGCAGATCAAGCTAGAGGAGAAAGTCTTCCAAAAGCAAAGAGCTAAGGATCCTTTAGAACCAAATCAGGTTGAGCCAATACAGTCACTACCTGCTCCACCTCATAGATTGAAAAGGATTTTCCATCCTCTGAGAGGTACTTAGGTATTATTTCAGAAGAAGTAGAGAAAATATTCCTAGTAGGTAATGGGGTTCATGGTGATGATCTCAAAATCTATAACGAGGCGATATCAGATATCGACTTTGAGAAATGGTTAGAGGCAATGAAGTCAGAAATTAACTCGATGCACTCAAACCAAGTCTGGACCTTGGTAGATCCACCAGAAGGTATAGTACCTATTGGGTGTAAATGGATCTATAAGAGAAAGATTGGTGCAGATGGGAATGTAGAGACATTCAAAGCTAGATTAGTGGCAAAAGGTTATAATCAGCTTGAAGGTATTGATTATCAAGATATCCTTTTGCCAATAGCCATGCTTAAATCCATTCGCACATTGCTTGCTGTTGCAACATATTTAAATTATGAAATATGATAAATGGATGTGAAAACAATATTCTTAAATGGATATCCTGAGAAAGATATCTATATAGAACAGCTGCTAGATTTTACATCTAGTGATACTGATCATAAAGTTTACAAGCTACAAAGGTCCATATATGGACTTAAGCAAGCATCTCGGAGCTGGAATACTCATTTTAATGATGTGATCAAATTATTTGGTTTCATCAAAAATGAGAAGGAACCATGTATTTTTAGAAAGGTTAGTGGGAGCACTATTGTCTTCCTCATACTGTACGTGGATGATATCCTTCTTATTGAGAATGATATTCCCATGTTGATCGTAGTTAAAATGTAGTTATCTAAAGAATTCTCCATGAAAGACCTAGGAAAAGCATCCTTCATTCCTGGAATCAAAGTCTATAGAGATAGACCGAATAGGATGCTAGGTCTTTCACAAAAGATGTACATAGAGGAAGTGCTAAAGAGGTTTAGCATAAAAAACTCCAAGAGGGGTTTGGTACCGTTCAGACATAGCATTCATCTTTCTAAGAAAATATGTCCCAACACACTAGAAGAAATTGAATGCATGAGCAAGATTCCTTATGTTTCTGCAATAGGGAGCCTCATATATGCCATGTTATGTACACGACTTGATATAGCCCATGTTGTGAGTGTCATAATCAGATATCAGTCAAATCCAAAAGAACACTGGACTTTTGTGAAATATATCCTTAAGTACATAAAAAGAACTAAGGATATGTTCTAGGTTTTTGGTAATGGAGAACTCAAAGTCCAAGAGTATACTGACTCAGATTTTATGTCCGATATAGATGATCAAAAGTTGACATCTGTGAATCTATTTGTACGTAATTGTAGTGCTGTCAGTTGGAAAAGTTTCAAATAGCTAGTAATAGCAGATTTCACCATGAAAGTAGAATACATCGCTACGTCAGAAGCTGTGAAGGACGTATTCTGATATAAGAAGTTCATCGTAGAGATCAAAGTAATGCCATCAGATTCCATTCCTCTATGCTACGATAATAATGGCACCATAGTCCGTGCTAAGGAGCCAAGGTCTCACCAAAAATCTAAATACATCGAGCGGCGATACCACCTCATCTGCGATTATCTTAAGAAAGGATACGTCGAGGTTAAAAGAGTCGACTCTGCAGATAATGCGGTAGATCCACTTATAAAGCTGTTGGATCAGCAAAAGATCGAAACCCACCATAAGCAGATGGAACTTAGATTTGTAGCCAATTGGCTTTAGATTAAGTAGGAGTTTGTTAGATAAGTGTGCCCTAGAAGCCAGAATTGGCTGACACTTGTTATACACTTCTAAGGACAAAATTATAATTTTGGCTATAAATAATAAAATGGGTTATTTTCTATCACAATGTGTATTTAGTGTCTGTGATACATCCCTTGAATTAATGGCAATGATACTTCTTATTTTCAAGAATTAAAAATTTAAGATAGGAATTTTCATTATTAGCTCATAAAATGCTCCTGATCGTAGGATCATCATGAGGATGGTGATTGATCTGAAGGGTTGGTGTACAATCACTTCATTATAGCAGATGAGTCTTGAGGTGTAGAGACACAAAAGTGAGAGTACAGGTACTCATTAGAGAATGAGGGCACTGAGCGTGACCATCTCGAGCAGTCATTAGGAAGTCTACCTTCTCGTCGATGACTGGCTCAAAGTTGTAGTTGTGTGTCTGGTTTTTTGATCTGAGGTGCATCAGTAGTTCACCTTGATGGTGTTATAGTTTGATTACACCATAACTCGGTTTCCTATCCATTCGGAATCCTGAGGTGTATGTTGGCTATAGCATGTTCATTGTAGGAAGTGGATTGCACTAATAGGGAATCTATCTACCTCGATAGATAAGAAGTAGTCCTATGATGATCATGAGAATCAAATCCATAAGCCCATGGCCATGGTAGAGTGAAATAATAGAAAGAGTTTCTATTAATATTTTCACATTGGACTTGAATTGAATGATTAATCATATGACGGATATTAGGGTTTGACGAGATTACCTTAACCCTAATCCAGTCAGGGCTCAAGATAGAAGAACTTAATCAAACAGGTAACTGCATCGAGAGATTTGTTTTTAGTTCTGATGGGTTACCATCATATGCTGCTAGGCATCACTGATGGATTTTGAGAGTAATTAGAATGATTTAGGTGATCAATCATACTAGTTGTCTGAATCAGAAAAGTTTTGATCCATCGGAAGGTGTTTCGATGATGTCGATGATAGAGATTGCGACATATCTCATTAACATATGAAACTGAACCTAACTAGATCACACAAATAAGGGTTTTGATCTAGATATCATCAATTAGACTAATCTAGTTCAATTATTTTGAATTAGATTCAATTAGGTTCAAGAAAATCATGCTAGCACACGATTGAGCCTAATGTTCTTCTTTAATTATCATTAAAGTTTGTCTCGACTGAGCCAAATGCATTTTGGCTCACTCAGGTACCTTTACTTGGTTTGACTGGAGTTTGTCCAAGTTAGAAAAGGGTTGTCATAATTTATGAGATGAATTTGAGACAACATCTGCCATTTTCCATCACTTGTTAAATCCTATTTCGGACATTTGGTCAAACATTGACCTTTGACACTTAGACATCTGCCCATGTGTCAAGCCATCATAGGAGAGAATTTTTTGGACCAGTCCACAGACTAAAAAGTAGATGGATAAGTGGCGCATGCCTAGGGAGGTGTGCGTCCATGGATAGAGAATCTAGAGTCCCATACAGATGGGACTCCAGTTGCTTTGGGCTTTCTACCTAGGTGGCGCCAAAGACTTGTCTTTGACTAGTCTTGGCACCATCTAAGGATGATTCAGAGGGGCTCTCATTTGATTGGATTAGATGATATCATCCCATCAATCAGATTTAGATCTGATTGCATAAAAGGCCGTGCTTGGCCAGGATGATGCGGCACTGCATGGCGCAACGGGATCTATAAAAACCTTGTCTACGCCAAGGTCTAAGAAGCTTGACCTATTGCCCATGCCATAAGGCTACCCCTCTCCCTCCTCCATGCCATCTTCAGGTCTACTCTCTCCTACGCACGCCCAAGAATTTTTGGACTTCAGTTTGGTGCGATCCAAGCAAAAGAAAGGCGATAGGAAAAGGAAGAAGACAACACTGCTACAAGAGACAACTCACATTTTCAAAAAGAGTTTTGAAGATCTTCAAAATCAGATCCAGATCTAATTTTTATAGAGACAATAAAAAAGAAGAAGATCTTTAGATCCTACCCAAGTGGATACTGGTAGAGGCCAGGCACTTGTGTGGCTAGATCCAGAACCTTAAGCAGACATCAGGATAATTATAGGATAATTAGATTAGCCTCAACAAGGTAAATTAAATTAGATTTAATTTATTCTTTATTTTATTTTATTTTTTTGTTAGATTAATAATATTAGATATGGAAAGTGTCAAATCTGATCTGGATCTAAGAGAAAAATTTTTGAAATATCTCTTTTAATCCAATCAAATCTAAATGAACCTGACCTAGAAAACTAGGCTTTCCCTTCAAGTACATCGCTGTATTTCAATTAGCAAATCCTCGATCGGGGTAGTTCATATAATCGATGTTAAATTTTGAAATATAATACGGTTGAATATTTGGATTGATAGTTAATCCTATATAATCCTTTTGAGCATCGTGATTAAGGGGATGAATTATACGGTAACCATATTCCATAGGTTCATCATTATTGCGTTGCGACTTTTCGACCTATCTGAACATTGAGTACCATTGTTAGATGGTTACATTGATTGGTATAAAAAATTAGTTTTTATACTACTGACTTAGGATTCGAACCTATGGGGTCACACACATAAGGAGTTCTTATCTGTTTTGATGGCTGATCGTGAGTCTTGATGACCTAGGACACTATGGTCAAGAGTCTTACTGGACTGAAACTCTATATCCAAGAGTCTCTCTAGACTAATACTTTGAGTCCTTTTCTAGAACTCTCTGATCAGGAGTTTCACTGGTCTGAGACTCTAAGATCACGAGTTTCATTCATTTGGGATACTGGGTTCAAGAGTCCCACTAGATTGGGACTCTTCAGGAGTTTCATGTTGATGGAACTCTATTGCCCGATAGTCCATCCAATTTGGACTCAGATATTTTTATAAAATTAATTAGTAATTTAATTATTGATTAGCTTAATTTGATTGAGCGATGAGGATTCGATAGGTTTGATTTGATTAGATCATGAGATGACCTAATCGCTATGGGTGTTTTGATCCTAATTTGATCAGGATCTGAACCTAATTAATTTTTAATTTGATTAAAATTTTATTGAATTATGCTAAGCCTAATTTGGTTGGATTTAAGTTGGTCTAATTAGGTCTAGATTAATTAGTTTGGTTGAAACCAATTAGGACAAAATCAAATGAAGTTTGAATTCAAACTCTCCTGTGCGCCCGCCATTTTTGACTTTTCCACTCTTGTTCCATGTCCAAAACTTTTGTACATAACTTTTCTCTCACCTAAAAGGTTTTTGCACCCTCTCTCTTATCTGCTCTTGACCTAGTCCAAGGGTTGGATAGGTTCAAAGTAAGTTGAGTTTTGAATTCAACTCAATTTGTTGGAGGTTGGAACCAATCCAACCTTATCTGCTTCCCATATCCTCCCTTTTATTTATCAAATATTTTTTGAAGAAATAAAAATGTGTGCATGGAAAAAGAGAGTCCTTCTACATGTTAAACACATGGGAGGAGGCGTTGGATAAAGATAAGAGGCTCATTTGAAATCAAGTGAGTGGTTAAAACCTTCCAACCACTCGATCCTTATCTTTTTCTACATGCTTTTCCCATGGTATTCATGTTAATAAATGATGAGAATTTTTGAGCATGTATAAGAAGGGGTTATAATTATGTGATAAAAATTTTAGAGTGATTGGGTATTAGTTTTTGGAAAAAAAAAATCATAGAGTGAAGGTGAGCAGGGTCCTGCAGCACTTTACTTTTTCCTCATACCTCTCTTCTCTTTTTATTTTTCACCTCTAAGGATACCCAATTTTTAGATATGATCTAAATAGGATTTATAGATTTAAAAGTCATCTTTCCACAAAATCTTATTTCATGGAAAAACTCCAAACGGAGAGGGCGTGATAGGATTTTTTGTCCGAGTGAAACCCTAATTTTGGGAATCTGGGATCGGATGGAGAGATCGAGTGCTGTGAGCATCAAATCGCCACCAAATTTAAAATACCTCTTCATCATCCTCTAATATTTATATTTTGATTTTTTGGAGTATCTGAGAAATCAAAAAGTATATGATCAATTAGATTGATTGTGATCAGCCGTCGAAGGTCCCGACGAGGAGCTAGCACTCTGGTGGAGTTGGTCGGGACCAAGAGCTCCGTGTGGACCATCCATAGAGGCTGAATGAGTGCGAAGCTATAGAGTAACACCATAGCTTCTTTTGGTGGTTTTAGATCATGAAGATCAGCCACCGATGAAAAGATATCGAGTTCTAAACTCGTATCGATTAGCAAATTCGATTTGCTGATCGAATGCATTTTATTTTTCTATCACATATTAATATGTTTAGATCTTAAGTGGAGTTTATTTGATATGATCAATGCATGCATAGTATTAATTTTAGATTAATATTTGCTTTTACTATTATTTTATTCGAAAAAATTTCAAAAATGCATGCTTAAACCCTACGTGATTTCTTTCAAATGGTATCAGAGCAGGTTCGCTAAACATGATATGCTTGCATATTTTAGATTGATAATTTAGATTTAATCTAAATATTAATATAATAATATAATTAATTAAATCTAAAAATTAAAATTTAGATCGCATGGACTGTAGGTTGTCTTGCTGTAGGATTTACCCATACAGTAAAAAAGTTGTCCTGGTACGTTGCTGATCTATATCATTAATTATAAAATCATAGATATGATCTAATATTTTTATGATCTAATTATGTTAGGCATTAATCTAATTTATGATCATGAATACATAATTAGATAAAGTTTGATTCAAGATTTAGTATTATGTAGTATACATAGTTTTAGATCAAATCCTATAACTAGCATTGTTTATGAATTGAGTCAATTTAATTTTAAAATGAGCCGACTCAATTGATGAATAATACTAAATTATAAAAAATATTTTAAAAATTTAAAAAATATTTTTGAAATGCCAAACCCTAACCCACAAACTTAATTAAATATTAAGTATAATAATTTAGTGTCTAGAATTATGAATTAAGACTCTAAGTCATTAATCATAAAACGTGGGTTATTGGGTTAGTTGAATTAGGTCCATAAATTGGGTTAGACCTAAGGTTAGTTAAAGAATGGACTAAATTAGAGTAATTGATCAAATCTAATTAAATATTAATTTAGATTAGGTCAAGGACTCTATAGACTCAGTTACAATAGTTATAGTTGGTCAAGTCCTTATATTTAATGAGGACCAAATAGACTTAATTCATGGCTACACGGTCAGATCTAAAATTACTAGACTGGTCAAATCATAATTAATAAATTGGATGGTGTCTAAGATAAGTTTTGCAGTTTGACCAGTGGTGTTTAATTGAGAGCTACTCACACTGATTTGGTCTTTGATGAGTTAATGGCATATTCCTTCCACTGATCTCACTTACCTGGCCATCCTAGTGAGTTAGATTTTGATTAGATCACTTGGAGATTCAGGCTCACCCATGTCAATTAGGTAAATCAGTCTGACTGATTTAGGTGCTTCTAATGCCAGCTTAAATTAGATCCTTTTTTATCTGACTTGGTAAAGTTAGAGGGAGGATCGAAATTAGCTCGCTTTTCTTAAATATGTTAACTAAATCCTCTAAAATTATTAGATACCTAAAAATAAAATAGTTATATGGATAACTAAATCATAGCATCCCATTAATTTGAGTGATAATAGGTTCATTAATTTGATAATCATTGGAGGCCCAAAGGCCTGGTGCTTATTGACTAATGAAATTATCATTCATAAAATGATGATTTGGCTAAGTCTTTCTGATGGTGGTTAGGTTGGCCGACCAAAGTTGGGCCTGATCATTTATTGGTTAGATAAGATCAAATGTGGTCATATTAATGGTTGGACCTAACCAAACTTTTTTAGTGGAGACCAAAGCCTATTGATTATGTCTCCGAGGCAAAATTGATATTACTAGAAATTGTTTAGAGAAGCAATTAATTTTGAAGCTACCCATAGATGCACATGGATTGACCAACCAAAGTTGGGCTCGTGAGTAGTCTATGTGGATTCTAGTACCTACTAAGGAATTAAAGTAATTTCTCAAATTAGAGGTAGAGGCTACCAATTCGTATAAAATAGTAGAAGAATCTTTAGACTAAAGTTCAAGTCTTTAAGATAATTGATTCATATACTAATTAGGTTTGGTTTTTCTTATTATGCTGAAATGGTCACTAACCTATCGCTTTGGTCATTGATAGACAATGATAAATTAATGAGACCCAACTACGATAGCGGGTATCGTAAGTTGAAAATAGTCCTAAAACATGAGCGGATCCTTTATGTCATAACGGATCCTGCACCTGAGGAGCCAGCCCCGAACGCTAGGGGAGCGGTTCGAGATACTTATCAGAAGTGGCTCAATGACCGCACCACCATTCGATGTATAATACTAGCGGTAATGAATGACAAGTTCAGCCACAGGTTTGAAAATGCCCAGCCATAGAAGATGCTTCAAATGTTGAATGACTCCTTTGGCATGCCTGATGATGTTGAAAGGCGCAAAATAAGTTGTGCTATTTTTAACACTCGAATGAGGGATGGGGCCTCAGTCATCGATCATGTATTGTACATGATCGAGATGATTGAGCATCATAGCAAGTTGGGCATTTTCCTGCATGAGCAGTTCGATAAGGATGCGATGTTTAATTCCTTGCCTAAGTCCTTCCTCCCCTTCCTAACTCATTTTAGAATGACAAAGCCTGTAGTCAACTAGCATGGATTGTTGGGGTTGCTGTAGAACTTTGAGAAGGATCACCAACTCCATAAGAAGATGGTGAATGTAGTGGGAGGGTCTTCTTCTGATCGTCGACTCTTTAACAAAAGGAAGAAGAACAAGAAGGTGCAGCTAAACATCAGGATGACTGCACAAGTTGGACCAAGAAGTGCAAGCCCGACCAGAGCTAGGCAAAGTGCTTCTTCTACAAGAAGTCAAGGCACTGAAAGAGGAACTATCCTCTGTACATTGCCTCCTTAGACCTGAATAGGCCAAGGAAAAAGTAAGTGGTTGCTGAGCAAGATAATTATATGATAACACCTTGCAATTTTTTCTTATTTGATTCTTCTGTCTGGGTATTAGATACTAAAATCCTTTATCATATTTGTAATTTTATGCAGGACTTGCAGGTCAGTAGGAGATTTGATCAAGGCGAGAGGTTTCTAAATGTTGGAGATGGAAGATAAGTTCTAATTCTAGCTTTAGGAATCATGAACCTTGTAATTAATTCAAATAAAATTATTCTTAATGAATGTCATTACTGTCCAACTTTCTTATTGAATATCATTTCAGTAGGCCTTTTGGCTATGAATGATTTTGAAATATCAATAAACAAAATTTTGTAATGTCATTTTGAATGGTGTTATAATTTTGATTGGATAATTGAATAACAAAATTTATTTACTTTTTATGCCTGTTAATGTGGTTCAATCCTCTAGTAAACATCCTAGAGTTAGTGATGTGTCTGAGGTCTACCTTTGGCACTATAGGCTAGGTCATATTAGCAAGAATAAAATTAACAGGTTAGCTCAAAAAGAAATTCTTATGGTTAGTGATTGCGAATCACTTTCGACCTATGAGTCCTGTCTTCTTGTCAAGATGACCAAGTCACCTTTCACTAAAAAAGACGAACGAGCTAGTGAACTCCTGAGTCTAGTACATTCAAATGTATATAGACCCATGAGCTCAAGTGCCTGAGGTGAATATTTCTACTTCATAATCTTCATAGATGATCTATCAAGGTATGGGTTCATCTATTTAATGAATCATAAGTCGGAGTCATTTAAAATGTTCAAACTATTTCAAAATGAGATAGAAAAGCAAACTGGGAAGAATATTAAAACTTTTCAATTTGACCGAGGGGATGAGTACCTTTTCAATGAGTTTCTGACATATCTTGGGAAGAATGGGATTCTCTCCCAATGGACCCTCCTAGAGCACCATAACATAATGGTGTGTCAGAAAGGAGAAATTGGACCGAGTTAGACATGGTTTGATCCATGATATGGTTTGTTGGTTTACCGATCTCCCAATGGAGATATATGCTCGAGTCAGCTTGTTACATTCTAAATAGGGTTTCGAGTAAATCTATTAATAAAACACTATATGAGATATGGACAGGACATAAGTCAATGCTTTCACACCTTAGGGTTTGGGGTTGTTCGACTTATGTAAAACATTTAATGATAGTCAAGCTTGGACCTAGGTCTGATAAGTGTACTTTTATAGGTTATCCAAAAGAAACCATAGGGTACTACTTCTACCTTGCTGATAAGCAAAAAGTGTTTGTCAATCTTAAAGTAGTCTTTTTAGAAAAGAAGTTTCTTAGTGAAGAAACTAACGTCTCTAAGGTTGAACTTGATGAAGTACGATAGGTGGAAGAATTGATATAAGTTGTTGAACCTAAGCTGGATCTGATTAGATCAGACCAAAAACCCATTGTAGATGCACCCTTAAGGCGATCTGGTAGAGTACCATGTCAACCGAATAGATACTATAGTTTTCTGATCTGGGATGGGGATTCTATCAAACTCAATGAGAATGATTAGGACTCAATCACTTATATGGATGTAATGTAGAGATCCGACTCTAAGAAATGGCTTGAAGCCATGAAATCTAAAATGAAATTCATGAAGGTCAATGATGTATGGACATTGGTTGACCAACTCGAAGGGATAAAATCCATAGGGTGTAAGTGGGTCTTCAAAAGAAAAAGGGGCACAAATGAAAAGGTGGAAACCTATAATGCCTATCTGATTATCAAGGGATATCGTCAATGTTATGGTATTGACTATATCGAGATGTTCTCTCCTATAGCAATGCTCAAATTCATTTGGATTATGCTTGCCATTACTGCTCATCTAGACTATGAAATCTAGCAGATGGATGTGAAAATAGTTTTTCTAAGTGGAGAGCTAGATGAAGAGGTGTATATAATACAACCTGAAGGATTCACATCCATAGATGAGTCTACGGTGTGTAAGCTTCAAAGATCCATTTATGGACTTAAGCAGGCATCTCGGAGCTGGAACATACGATTTGATAGAATAATCAAAACGTATGGCTTCATTAAGAATGAAGAGGAGCTTTGCATATACAAGTGGGCTAATGGTTCAGCAATAGTATTCCTAGTATTGTATATGGATGACATTTTCTTAATCAAGAATGATGTTCCTGCATTATAAGGAATAAAGATCTGGCTGTCATTACAGTTCTTCATGAAAGATTAGGAAGAAGCTTTCTACATGCTAGGGATGAAGATCTATAGAGATAGATCTAAAAGATTGCTTGGATTATCTTAGTCTACATATATTGACACTACGCTAAAATGGTTCAGCATAGAGAATTCTAAGAAAGGCTATCTACCGATAGGCCATGGAATTTGTCTTTCAAAGAGGGATTGTCCGACAACACCTCTAAAAGAAAGCGTATGAGTAGAATACCACATACTTCAGTAGTGGGTTCTATCATGTATGCTATGACATGTACACGATCAGATGTGGCATACTCACTAGGATAGTGAGTTGATACCAATCTGATCCAGGAGAGAACCATTAGTGAAGGAAAAAATCCTATTTTTTCATATCAGATTCGTTCAAATCTAATTAGATCAAGAGGGATATTTCAAAATTTTTCTCTAAGACCTAATCAGATCTAAGACTCTTCAGATCTGATCTTATTGATCTAATAAAAGAAAATAAAATAAAAATTAAATCTAATTTAATTATACCTTTGTTATGGGTAATCCTATTATCCTATGATGATCTCGATATTTGTCGGAGGTTCTAGATGTAGCCACGTAAGCACCTGGCCTCTACCGGCATTCGCTCGGGTAAGATCTAGAGATGTTCTCCTTCTCAATCAATCCTCCAAAAATTAGATTTGGATCTAATCTTAAAGGTCTTCAAATACTCTTTTGGAGATGAACCGTTGTCTCTTGCAGCAGTGCTGCCTTCTTCCTTTCTTGTCATCTTTTTCTTGCTTGGATCGCATCTAACTTGTGCCTAAAGCCTCTTAGGCATGGAGAGGAGAGGGAGGAGCAGAGGGTGGCATGGAGGAGGGAGAGGGGCTATGTGGCATGGGCTAAGGAAGAAGCTCTCTGATCTAGGTGCAGATAGGGTTTATATAGACCCTGCTGCGCCATGCAGTGCCACATCATCCCGACCAATCACGACCCTTTATGCAATCAAATCTAAATTTAATTGATGGGATGACATCATCTAATCTAATCAGATTAGAGTTTCTCAAAACTCTCATTAGATGGTGCTAAGACTTGGTCAAATAAGACTCTTTAGCACCATCTAGTTTGATTCCCTAAAGCAATTAGAGTCCCATACAGATGGGACTCCAGACATTATCCTAATGGAGCACAACTCCCTAGGCATGTGCCCCCTCCCTTTTTACTTTCTAGTAGGGATACACAGCCCCAAGTTCTCTTCTATGGGTGCATGACATATGGATAGATGTCTAAGTGTCAAAGGTCAACATTTGACCAAAGTCCAAAGATAAGATTTAATAGGTGATGGAAAATGGCAGGTGTTGTCTCAAATTTATCTCATAAATTAAGACAACTCTTTTCTAATTTGGACAAGCTCCAGTCAGACCAAGTAAAGATTTTTGAGTGAGCCCAAACATATTTGGCTCCGTCGAGATAAGTTTTAATGTTTGTTAAAGGAGAACATTAGGCTCAATCGTGTGCTAGCATGATTTTCATGAACCTAATTGAATCTTATTGAAATCAATTGAACTGCGTTAGTTCAATTGATGATATCCAAATCCAAAGCCTTATTTATATGATCTAGTTAGGTTCAGTTCCGTATGGTAATGAGATATGTCGCGATCATTATCATCAACATCATCAAAACACTTTCAGATGGATCAGAACTTTTTTGATTCAGAGAATTAGTTTGATCGATCATCCAAATCATTCTAATTGCTCCCAAAATCCACCAGTGACATCTAGCAGCATATGGTGGCAATCCATCAAAACTAAAAACAAACTTTTTGGTGTAGTTATCTATGTGATTAAGTTCCTCTATCTTGATCCCCGACTGGATTAGGGTTAAGGTGATCTCGTCAAACCCTAACTACCATCATATAAATTAATCATTCAATTTTAAGTCCAATATGAAAACCCTAATAGAAACTCTTTCTATTATTTCAGTCTACCATGGCCATGGGCTTATGGACTTGATTCTCATGATCATCATAGGGCTGCTCCTCATCTACTGAGATAGATAGATACCCTATCGGTGCAATCCAATTCCTATAATGAACATGCTATAGCCAACATACACCTCAGGATTCTGAATGGCTAGGAGATCGAGTTATGGTGTAGTCAAACTATAACATCCTCAAGGTAAACTGTCGATGCACCTCAGATCAAAGAACCAGACACACCACTACAGCTTCGAGCCAGTCATCGATAAGACGGTAGACTTCATCATGATTGCTCGAGGTGGTCATGCTCAATGCCCTCATTCTTTAACAAGTATCTATACTCTCACTCTAGTGTCTCTACACCATAGACTCAAGACTCATCTACCTTAAAGAAATGATCGTACACCAACCTTTTGGATAAATCACTATCCTCATGATGATCCTACGGTCGGAAGCATTTTATGAGTTAATAATGAAAATTCATGTCTTAAATTTTCAACTTTTGAAAATATGAACTATCATTACCAATAACTCAAGGGATGTATCTCAGACACTTTCAAATACACACTGTGATAGAAAATAATTTATTTTATTATTTATAGTTAAAATTATAATTTTACCCTTAGAAGTGTATTACAAGTGTCAGCCAATCTGGCTTTTAGGGCACACATATCTAACAAACCCCTACTTGACCTAAAGCCAATTGGCTATAAATCTAAGTCCCATCTTTTCAAGTTGGGCTTCAATCTTCTGCTGATCCAATGGCTTTGTAAGTGAATTTTCTACATTGTCTGTGGAGTCAACTCTCCTAACCTTGTCGTATTCTTTCTCGAGGTAGTCGTGGATGAGGTGATATCATCTCTCAAAATGTTTGGTTTTCTGGTGAGACCTCATCTCCTTAGCAAGAGCTATGGTGCCATTATTATCGCAGTACAGAGGAATGGCATCCGATGGCATCACTCTGATCTTTGTAGTGAACTTCTTGTACCAGAATGCCTCCTTCACAGCTTCTGACGCAGCGATATACTCAGCTTTCATGGTGAAATCTGCTATCACTATCTACTTGAAACTTTTTCAACTGATAGCACCACCATTACACACAAATAGACTCCCAGATGTTGACTTTCGATCATCTATATCGGATATAAAATCCGAGTCTATAGACCCCTGGACTTGGAGTTCTCCATTACCAAAAACCAACAACATGTCTTTAGTTCTTCCCAAATACTTAAGGATACATTTCACAGAAGTCCAGTGTTCTTCACCTGGATTCGATTGATATCTACTCGTGACAATCACAGTATGGGCTATATCAGATCGTGTACATAACATGGCATACATGAGGCTCTCTATTGTTGAAGCATAAGGGATCTTGCTCATGCGTTCAATCTCTTCTGGTGTGTTGGAACACATTTTCTTGAAGAAATGAATGCCATGTCTGAAGGGTACCAATCCCCTCTTGGAGTTTTTCATGCTAAACCTCTTTAGCACTTTCTCTATACACATCTTCTGTGAAAGACCTAGCATCCTATTCAGTCTATCTCTATAGACCTTAATTCCTAGAATGAAGGATGCTTCTCCTAGGTCTTTTATGGAGAATTCTTTAGATAACCATATTTTAACTATGGCCAACATTGAAATATCATTCCCAATAAGAAGGATATCATCCACGTACAGTACGAGGAAGACAATAGTGCTCCCACTAACCTTTTTGAAAATACATGGTTCCTTCTCATTCTTGATGAAATGAAATAATTTGATCACATCATTAAAATGAGTATTCCAGCTTTGAGATGCTTGCTTAAGTCCATATATGGACCTTTGCAGCTTGCATATTTTGTGATCAGCATCACCGGATGTGAAACCTAGCGGCTGTTTCATATAGATATCTTCCTCAAGGTATCCATTTAAGAACATTATTTTTACATCCATTTGCCATATTTCATAATCGAAACAGGCTACAACAGCAAGCAATGTGTAGATGGATTTTAGCATAGCTACTGACGAAAAGGTATCCTGATTGTCAATGCCTTCACGTTGACTATACCCTTTTGCCACTAATATAGCTTTGAATGTCTCTACATTCTCATTTGCACCAATATTTCACTTGTAGATCTATTTACACCCAATAGGTACTATACCTTCTGGTGAATCTACCAAGATCCAGACTGAAGGGGAAATCTTGATTTTTCGAGTCAGGTTCGGTCAAATCTGATTGGATCAAGAGGCATATTTCAAAAATTTTCTCTTAGATCCAAAATAGATTTGACAATTTTCAGATCTGATTTTATGATCTGATGAATAAAAAAATTAAATTAAATTAAATCTAAATTAGTTTTACTTTGATATGGATAATCCGATTATCGATGATCTGTTGATGGCCTAAGGTTCTGGATCTAGCCACGCAAACTCCTGGCCTCTACCGGTACCCACTTAGGTTGAATCTGGAGATCTTCTCCTTCTTCATCACATCTCCAAAAATTAGATCTAGATCTGATTTGTAGGATCTTCGAAACTCCTTTCAAAGATCTGTTGTCGTCTCTGCAACAATGCTGCCTTCTTCCTTTCTCGTCTGCCTTTTCTTGCTTGAATCACACTAATCTGAAGGCCCAACTTCCTTGAGTGTAGAGAGGAGAGAGAGGATCAGAAAGGTGGTATGAAGGAGGAAGAGGGATAGCCTTGGGGCATGGCTAGGAGAAAGTTCTTTCAAAGTTGGGCACAGATAGGTCTTTATATAGACCCTGCTGTGCCACATAGTGCCACATCACCCCGACCAATCATGCTGCTTCGTGCAATTAGATCTAAATTTGATTGGTGGGATGACATCACCTAATCCAATTAGATGAGAGACCCATAAATTCATCCTTAGATGGTGCCTAGGACTTGTCAAAGTCTATAGGTGAGGGTCACCTAGTTTTAATCCAAGAAGCAACCTAGAGTCCCATCCGTATGGGACTCCAGGCATCCCTATCCATGGGCGCATGCCATCCTAGGCATGCACCCCTTTCCAAAATCCAATAAGGGGACAAACTCCTATCTACTTTCCAATAAGTGCATGACACATGGGCGGATGTCCAAGGGTCAAAGATCAATGTTTGACCAAAGTCAAAGGACAGGAATTAGTAGGTGACGAAAAATGGTAGGTGTTGTATCAAATTTATCTCATAAATTAAGACAACCCTTTTCTAACCTAGACATGCTCCAGTCAGACCAGGTAAAGGTACTAGAGTGAGCAAAAACTCATTTAGCTCAGTCGAGATAACATTTAATGATAGAAAAAGGAGAATGTTAGGCTCAATCATGTGCTAGCATGATTTTCTTGAACCTAATTGAATCTAATTCAAATCGATTGAACTGGATTACTCCAATTGATGAAATTCAGATCCAAACCCTTATTTGTGTGATCTAGTTAGGTTCAGTTCTATATGGTAATGAGATATATCATGATCTCCATCATCAACATCATCAAAACTCCTTTCGATGGATCAGAACTCTTCTGATTCAGACAACTAGAATGATCGATCATCTAAATCATTCTAATTGCTCCCAAAATCCACTAGTGACACCTAGCAGTATATGGTGGCAACCCATCAAAACTGAAAATGAACCTCTCGGTGTAGCTACTTATGTGATTAAGTTCTTCTATCTTGAGCTCCAATCAGATTAGGGTTAAGTTGAACTCATCAAACCCTAATTTCTATCATATGATTTAATCATTTGATTCATGTCCGATGTGAAAACCTTAATAGAAACTCTTTCTATTATTTCACTCTCTGCCATGGCCATGGGCTTATGGACTTGATTCTCATGATCATCATAGGGCTGCTCCTCATCCACTAAGGTAGATAGATTCCATCTTGGTGCAATCCAATTCCTACAATGAACATGCTATAGCCAACATACATCTCAGGATTCCGAATGGCTAGGAGACCAAGTCATGATGTAGTCAAACTATAACATCCTCAAGGTAAACTGCCGATGCACCTTAGGTCAAAGAACCAAACATACCACTATAGCTTCGAGTCAGTCATCGACTAGAAGGTAGACTTCCTTATGACTACTCGAGGTGGTCATGCTCAGTACCCTCATTCTTTAATAAGTATCTGCACTCTCACTTCAGTGTCTTTACACCGTAGATCGAAGACTCATCTACTGTAAAAAAGTGATTGTACACTAACCTTCTGGATCAATCACCATCCTTATGATGATTGGACGGTCAGGAGCATTTTATCAGTTAATAATGAAAATCCTGAAGGGAAATCCTAATTTCCCGATCTAGGTTCGTTCAGATCTGATCAGATCAAGAGATATATTTCAATAATTTTTCTCTTGATCCCAATCAGATCTTGATATATTTCAGATCTGATTCTTATTATTTTAATAAAATAAAATTAAATGATAAATTAAATCAAATTTAATTTACCTGAAGTTAATTTAATTCATTAACTCGGCCAAGGAATTCTGAAGTTTATGCATGTGGTAATTCATGATGAATTGCCCATATGTATCAGTCAAGGATTGCAGAATAATATCATTCTGTAGGTCCAAGTCCAACTTCACACCGAGCTTCTCAAGCTCTTCCATGTCCTTGATCATTGTCAGACAGTGATCTTGGACTGACTGCCCATCACGCATCTTAGCCTTAAAAAGTCATTTTGTGACTTGATATTTGGCTGCGCGACTCTGTTCACCAAACATCTCCTGCAGGTGAGCCAACATTTGGCGAGCAGTCCCGATATCCTCATGTTGGC
Organism: Cocos nucifera; assembly: GCA_006176705.1. Lineage (NCBI taxonomy): Eukaryota > Viridiplantae > Streptophyta > Magnoliopsida > Arecales > Arecaceae > Cocos > Cocos nucifera. Next base: position 166,393 of record QRFJ01001192.1, read on the forward strand.
GCTGGAGCTCATCAGACATCGAGCCCAACATGTAATATCTGGCCTTATTATCTTCGTCAATCCATTTTTCCAGAGACGCTCTCTGTTCAACAGATGGACGGGCTGGTAATATGGGAGGGTCCTGGTCCAAAACATGGGTTAACTTCTCGGAACCCAAAACAATTTTGTAGTTCCTGAGCCAATCTTTATAATTGGGTCCAGTCAGTCTATGTGTGTCCAGGATACGTGCCAATGGGTTGGATGCAGATATTTTCCTGTAGAGAGTCAAAGATTCTAGTTAGATACTGTAATTTTGACTTGACCAATTTGTTTAGGGATTTTATTTTTAAACAAATTAGCTCCCACTATTTTCTCGGATCCCTACACTCCCTCTGTAGAGATGCGAAAATCTCCATGATTAATGATTTCTAGTGGGTGGTGCGGTCTCACCAACTGACTCATCACCTCACCTAACAGTTATTGGTGATGGGTTAGCCAATGAGTGAACAACTCTTGTTCAATGATTCTCTAATCATGGTGCACCCAACTTGGTCTCTAATTCATGAATCTCACCGTATCCAAAATATTGATCCACTCCTTAGTTAAGTCAGACCCACCATTTGCATAGACTGGGTTCCTAATTGAGTCTCTCACCGTATCCGAAATATTGAGCCCAACTCATCCTCCAGCCCATAGCATCCAATGCCTAATAGACATGGTTGCATCTTCTGGTGCAACTGAGCCACTGTATCCAGCCGAGAACAATCAACCCCGGGAAGGGCCCGCACATCTACAATGGTGGAAGACCTCAGACTTAATCTTTTCTTAGGGAGAATTGATTCAGGTCTCATTAAACTAGACTTGGCTTAGTCATAACAATTATGACTAACCTAGTGGCATGGGTTAGCTCGGATTATTGACCACCTCAGATCAGAACTGTGTCAACAGATATGGCCAGGTAAGTGAGACCGGTGGAAGGAATATGCCATTAACTCGTACAAGAACGCATTCAGGTCGAGTAGCTTCCAATTAAAAACCAATCGGTCGTCTATGCCAAACTTACCTTAGACACCAAATTATTGAGTCAGAACCAATTGGGTTAGCCTACAATCCAGACTCTAACCTCTGAGCCTAATTAGGTCTTGCTTGATCGTGACTCGATCTTGACCCAGACTTAATCCTATTAGGCTGGTCAATTTAAGCATTGTTGATCCCATCTAACCAACTCTTGATTCGGTTTGATCAACCGCTTAGACCTAATTGAGCTACCCAAGCCCGAATCCAGTATTATGAATATGTCTTAGATCTAAAATTCTCAATTTTAGACCTAATTAATATTCCATAAACTTAATTCTTAATTAAGTAGGGTTCATAAACAAAATATGCACAATAAATCCTAGGGTTTCAGGATCTAGGGTTTTGCAGAAAGTAAGTTTTGGGTTTCTGATTAAGGACGAACACGCAGCACCCCTACACATCATAAGAACACCCCATCGAATGGGAAGAGAGGGCCTTTAAACCCTTCTTCATTCTTATGACCGGACGGCCAAGAGGAATGCCTTAATCAGGAACATTCAATACTACAAAACAATATCAGATCTATATCATATATCTCATATATAAAGTAGATCTAATCATGGCATATTTTGCATACATCTCATGTATCATAATCATGCATGTTTTCAGATCTAAATTATCTCATAATAATCTTAAAAAATTAGATTTAAATTGATCTAATCAAAATAAATTCTAATCTAGACAATTATGTAGAACTATTCTACAACTAGTCTAGACATGCATCAATCACATCTCATATGATGCTTCAAAAATTAAATAATTTTATTTGCTATTTTTCAGATGTTATTATAACACTTATAATATCAGAAAATAGTAAATAAAAAGATCTAAAATATGATTTAATTGGATTAAATCAAAAACATGCAAGACTATTCTATAGAACTATTCTATTCTAGAACTAGTCATGCATATCTTCTAATCTTAGATCCAAATCATTTAATTTTAATTTTTCTGATTTCAGATCTGATCACATCTCATGTGACATCTAAAATCAATTATTTTCTAATTAAAATAAATTTAAAATTAGATCTAAATAATTTAGAACCATGGCTCTGATACCAGTTGAAGGAAAATCCTGATTTCCCGGTCCAGGTTCGTTCAGATCTGATCAGATCAAGAGATATATTTCAAAAATTTTTCTCTTGATCCCAATCAGATCTTGATATATTTTAGATCTGATTCTTATTATTTTAATAAATAAAATAAAATAAGATAAATTAAATCAAATTTAATTTACCTGATTTGGGTAATCCTATTACCCTATTGATGATCCTGATTTGCAGCGGAAGGTTCTGGATCTAGCCACGCAAGCGCCTGGCCTCTACCGGTATCCACTCAGGTTGGATCTGGAGATCCTCTTCTTCTCTATCACACCTCCAAAAATTAGATCTGGATCTGATCTGGAGGATCTTCAAAACTCTTTTGAAGATCTAGCAGTCGTCCTTTTGCAGCAGCGCAGCCTTCTTGCTTTTGATCGCCTTTCTTTGATCTGAATCGCACCAACCAAAGTCCAAAACTCCTTTTGGACGTGGAGAGCAAGGGGAGAAGAGTGGTTTGGCATGGAGAGGGAGGGGAGAGGCAGCCTTGGGGCATGGGGAAACTTTCTCAATTGAATATGCATTCAATTGAGTTGGGCGCAGGGTCTTATTTATAGACTAAGCTTGTGATCCAACTCCTCTTCTTCCCAACCAATCACAACCCTTTGTGAAATCAGATCTAAATCTGATTGGTGGGAATAGAGACCCCTGGATTCCTCCTTAGAGGGTGCCTAAGACCAGTCAAAGTTGGTTCTTAGAAGAACTCTAATTGGAATCCAAAAAGGAGATGGAGTCCTTGTCCAACAAGGACTCCTAGGCGCCTCCTACTTGGGCTCACGCCACCCTTGGCGTGCGCCCTTCTCCTTGCCAGGTTCTGGCAGGGGGACAGGCCCCCACCAGCTCTCCAATAGGTGCATGACATGTGGTCAAAAGTCAAAGGGTCAATGGTCAACATTTGACCAGTCAAAGGTAGACTTTTGACCAAAGTCAAAGAACAAGAAATGGCAGGTGACCAAAAATGGCAGGTAATGTCTTACAAATAAGACAACCTTTTCTGACTTGGACAACCTCCAGTCAGACCATATGAAGGCCTCTGATTGAGCACAAACTCCTTTGGCTCAGTCAGGACAACTTATTTATGATAGTAAAAGAAGAACGTTAGGTTCAATCGAGTGCTAGCACGATTTCCTTGAACCTAATTGAATCTCATTCAGATCAATTGAACTAGATCAGTTCAATTGATGATCACCAGATTCAAACCCTTGTTTGTGTGACCCAGTTAGGTTCAGTTCTGTATGGTAATGGGATATGTCATGATCTCTATCATCGACATCATCGAAACTCCTTTCGATGGATCAGAACTCTTCTGATTCGAACAGCTAGAATGATCGATCATCTAAATCATTCTAATTGCTCCCAAAATCCACCAGTGACACCTAGCAGTATATGGTGGCAACCCATCAGAGCTGAATGCGAACCTCTTGGTGCAGCTACCTGTGTGATTCAAGTTCTTCTATCTTGAGCCCCGATCAGATTAGGGTTAAGGTGAACTCGTCAAACCCTAGTCTCTGTCATATGATGTAATCATTCGATTCGAGTCCAATGTGAAAATCTAAATAGAAACTCTTTCTATTATTTCACTCTGCCATGGCCATGGGCTTCTGGACTTGATTCTCATGATCATCATAGGGCTGCTCCTCTACCACCGAGGTAGATAGATTCCATCTTGATGCAATCCAGTTCCTACAATGAACATGCTATAGCCAACATACACCTCAGGGTTCCATATGGCTAGGAGACCGAGTAATGGTGTAGTCAAACTATAACACCCTCAAGGTGAACTGCCGATGCATCTCAGGTCAAAGAACCAGACACACTACTGCAGCATCGAGTCAGTCATTGACGAGAAGGTAGACTTCCTAATGACTACTCGAGGTGGTCACGCTCAGTGCCCTCGTTCTCTAACGAGTACCTGTACTCTCTCTCGCTCCGGTGTCTCCACACCGTAGACTCAAGACTCATCTACTAAAGAGAAAGCGATTGTACACCAACCTTCCGGATCAATCACCATCCTCGTGATGATCCTATGGTCGGGAGCATTTATGAGTTAATAATGATTATTCATGTCTTAAATTTTCAACTCTTGAAAATATGAATTATCATTACCATTAACTCAAAGGATGTATCACAGACACTAAATACACATATGTGATAGAAAATAACCCATTTTATTGATTATAGTCAAAATTATAATTTTGCCCCTAGAAGTGTATTACAAGTGTCAGCCAATTCTGGCTTCTAGGGCACATATATCTAACAATCTCCCACTTGTCCTAAAGCCAATTGGCTACAAGTCTAAGTCCCATCTTCTCAAGGTGGGCTTCGATCTTCTGCTGGCCCAACGGCTTTGTAAGTGGGTCTGCCACATTATCTGCGGAGTTGACTCTCTTGACCTCAACGTAACCTTTCTCAAGGTAATCGCGGATGAGGATGGCTAATCTTGGACCTGTTTCTTAGGAAGTAAAGAGGAATGGCTCTGATGGCATTACTCCAATTTCTGCACAAACTTCTTGTAGAATCTTCCTTTGCAGCCTCTGATGTATATATTCTGCTTCCATGGTGGAATCTTTCACAGTTTGCTTGGAACTCTTCCAGCTGACAGCTCCACCATTGCACACAAACAGACTCCAGATGTCATTTCGATCATCTATATCAGACATGAGTCTCTGTGTATCCCTTGGACTTGGAGTTCTCCGTTACCAAAGACCAACATCATATCCTTAGTTCTTCTCAAGTACTTAAGGATACATTTCACAGAAGTCCAGTGTTCTTCACCTGGATTTGACTGATATCTGCTTGTGACACTCACAGCATGGGCTATATCAGGTCGTGTACATAGCATGGCATACATGAGGCTCCCTATTGCAGAAGCATAAGGGATCTTGCTCATGCGTTCTATTTCCTCAGGTGTGCTGGGGCACATCTTCTTGGAAAGATGAATACCATGTCTGAAGGGTATTAATCCCCTCTTAGAGTTTTCCATACTAAACCTCTTTAGTACTTTCTCTATGTACATCTTCTGTGAAAGTCCTAGCATCCTATTCGGTCTATCCCTATAGACCTTAATTCCTAGAATAAAGGATGCTTCACCTAGGTCTTTCATGGAGAATTCCTTGGACAACCATATTTTGACTGTGTCAACATGGGAATATCATTCCCAATAAGGAGGATGTCATCCACGTACAATACGAGGAAGACAACAGCGCTCCCACTGACCCTTTTTGAAAACACATGGTTCCTCTTCATTTTTGATGAAACCAAATATTTTGATCACATCATTGAAATGAGTGTTCCAGCTCCGAGATGCTTGCTTAAGTCCATATATGGACCTTTGCAGCTTGCAAACCTTGTGATCAGTATCACTGGATGTGAAACCTAGCGGCTGTTCCATATAGATATCTTCCTCAAGATATCCATTTAAGGAATGCCATTTTTCACGTCCATTTGCCATATTTCATAATCGAAATAGGCTGCAACGGCAAGCAATGTGCGGATGGATTTTAGCATAGCCACTGGGAAAAGGTATCCTGATAGTCAATGCCTTCGCGTTGACTATAACTTTTGCCACTAGTCTAGCCTTGAATGTCTCCACATTCCCATCTGCACCAATCTTTCTCTTGAAGATCCATTTACACCCAATAGGTACTATACCTTCTGGTGGATCTACCAAGGTCCAGACTTGGTTTGAGTGCATCGAGTCAATTTCTGACTGCATTGCCTCTAGCCATTTCTCGAGTCGATATCTGATATCGCCTCGTTGTAGGTTTTGGGATCATCACCATGAGCACCATTACCTACGAGGAACATTTTCTCTACGTCCTCTGAAATAATACCTAAGTATCTTTCAGGGGGACGGAAACTCTTTCCGATCTACGAGGTGGAGGAGGTAGTGTTCTTATTGGCTCAACCTGATTTGGTTCCAATTGGTCCTTAGCTCATTGTACTTGTGAGACTTTCTCATCAAGCTTGATCTGCTTTTCCAATGCCGCTATCTTGAATAAACTATTTTTCAAGAAAGATGGCATGTCGACTCACAATCACATTGTGGTCTTCTGGAATGTAGAAATAGTATCCTAATGACTCTTTAGGATATCCTATGAATCGAGCTCTGAAAGGACCTAAACTCTAACTTGTCCGCTTGTTGTCTTTTGACATGAGCCAGACAACCCCAAATTCTGAGATGACTCAGACTTGGTTTCTTACCATGCCATATCTCATACGGTGTGGTAGGAACGGTTTTAGAGGGAACCCTATTCAGTAGATAGAATTGAAGTTAACAATGAGTGTCCCCAAAGAAAATCAGGAAGGTCTGTGAAGCTCATCATGGATCGAACCATATCCAATAGAGTCCGATTTCTCCATTCTGAAATCCCATTGAGTTGAGGTGTTCCTGGTGGAGTCCATTGAGAGACTATGCCATTTTTCTTTAGATAGTCTAGGAATTCTCGGCTAAGGTATTCACCTCCTCGATCTGATTGAAGAACCTTAATGGGTTTTCTAGTTTGTTTTTCTACTTCATGTCTGAATTCTTTGAACTTTTCAAAAGCTTCAGACTTATGTCTCATAAGATACACATACCCATACCTAGATAGATCATCGGTAAAGGTAATGAAGTAGACAAAATTGCCTCTAGCCGGCACATCAAATGGGCCGCACACATCAGTATGTACTAGGGCAAGGAGATCTGTGGCCCTCTCCCCATGTCCAACAAAAGGGAGTTTGGTCATTTTGCCTTGAAGACAAGATTCACAAGTTGGATATGACTCGGAAAGTCAATGGACTCAATAGCCCATTTTTTCTCAATTTGTTGATCCTATCTTCTGCTATATGACCTAATCTCAGGTGCCATAGATATCTATCGTTTGGACTATCCCTAGGTCGTTTGGCATTCACATTTTGCTCGATAGTTAGAATAGGTACATCAATATGTAGCTGATAAAGACCATTAATAAGGAAACATTTGCAATTTTATTTCTTTCATAAAGAATGTTACAATGGTCCTTAAAGAAGGTAATCACATAACCTTCTTGTGCTAAGCATGAAACAGAAATCAAATTCCTGCTAGCTGCAGGCACATAATAACAGTCTTTCAAAACTAAGTCTAAACCAG
>QRFJ01001192.1:174655-206514 GCA_006176705.1 Cocos nucifera
TATATTGCAGTTAACAAACAGTATCCCGAAAAAAAATCAGAAAGGTCTTTGAAGCTCATCATGGATCGGACCATATCTAATAAGATCCAGTACATCCATTCTGAAATTCCGTTGAGCTGAGGTATTCCTGGTGGAGACCATTGAGAGACTATGTCATTTTTCTTAAGATAGTCCAGGAATTTTCGACTAAGGTATTCACCTCCTCGATCTAATCGAAGAACCTTAATGAGTTTTTCAATTTGCTTTTCTACTTCATGTCTGAATTCTTTGAACTTTTCAAAGACTTCAGACTTATGTCTCATAAGATACACATACCCATACCTAGATAAATTATTCTTTAAAGATTATGAAGTAGACAAAGTTGCCTCTAGCCAGCACATCAAATGGGCCGCACACATCAGTATGTACTAGGGCAAGAAGATCCATGGCCCTTTCCCTATGTCCTATAAAAGGGAGCTTAGTCATTTTGCAATAAAGATAGGATTCAAAAATTGGATATGACTTGAAAGTCAACGAACTTAATAGTCTGATTTTCTCCAATTTGTTAACCCTATCTTCTACTATATGACCTAATCTTAGGTGCTATAGATACCTATCGTTTGGACTATCCCTAGCTCATTTTGATTTTATGGCATTCACATTTTGCTCAAAATTAAAAATAGATACATCAACATGTAACTGATAAAGATCGTTAATAAGAAAACCACTTGCAATTTTATTTCTCTCATAAAGAATGTTACAATGGTCCTTAAGAAAACCAATTACATAGCCTTTTAATGCAAAGCAAGAAACAGAAACCAAATTTTTGCTTGCTTCAGGCACATAATAACAGTCTTTTAATACTAAGTCTAAACTAGATGGTAGTCGAAGAGGGTAAGTTCCCATGGCCACAACAGCAATTTTTGCTCCATTTCCAACGTGCAGGATCATCTCACTATCCCTCAGCCTCCTGCTATCCTCAAGACCCTATATAGAAGTGCATAAGTGAGCACTAGAACCAGAGTCAAGCATCCAACTAGATGCAGAACAAATCATAAGGTTAGACTCAATAACGAGCATACCTCCAGAAGGACCTGCCTCCTTCTTCTTTAGGATGGCCAGGTAAGTAGGATAGTTTCGCTTCCAGTGGCCATTGTTGTTGCAATGGAAATACTTTTCTTTGTCAGTGGCCTTCTTCAGCTCTACCTTTTTCTTCTTTCCTCCTTCCACCTTCTACTTTTTCACAGACTTCTTCTTCTTTCCAAAAGACTTTCTCTTGGAAGAAATCCATTCCATAGTAAGTACTGAGCCTTTAGAATCTTTTATGGATAGCTTAGTAGTAACCAGCATGTTCATAAGTTCAGCCAAGGAGTTTTAAAGTTTATGCATATGGTAGTTCATGATGAACTGCCCATACGCATCAGTCGAAGATTGTAGAATTATATCATTCTGCAGGTCCAAGTCCAACCTCACTTCAAGCTTCTCAAGCTCTTTCCTGTCCTTGATCATCATCAGACAATGATCTTGGACTGACTGCCCATCATACATCTTAGTCTTGAATACTCGTTTAGTGACTTGATACTTGGCTGTGCGACTCTATTCAACAAACATCTCTTGTAGGTGAGCCAGCATTTGGCAAGCAGTCCTGATATCTTCATGTTGGCACTGAAATTCATCGGACATTGAGCCCAACATGTAGTATATGGCCTTGTTATCATCATTTGTCCACTTATCTAGAGATGCTCTCTGCTCAATGGATGGACGAGCTGATAAGATGGGAGGATCCTGATCCAGTACATGAGTTAACTTCTCAGAACCCAAAATAATTTTGAAGTTCCAAAGTCAATCCTTATAATTTGGTCCGATCAGTGTAAGGGTGTCCAAGATTCATGCTAATGGGTTGGATGCAGATATTTTCTTATAAAGAGTCAAAGTTTCTAGTTAGATATTGTAATTAAGACTTAACTAATTTATTTAAAAATTTTATTTTTAAATAAATTAGCTCCCACTATTTTTTTGGATTGCTGTACTTCCTCTGTAGAGATACAAAAATTCCCACGATTACTGATTTTTAGTGGGTGGTGCGGTCCCACCAACTGACTCATCACCTCACCTAACAGTTATTGGTGATCGGTGAGCCAATGAGTGAACAACTCTTGTTTAATGATTCTCTAATCATGATGCACCCAACTTGATCTCTAATTCATGAATCTCACCGTGTCCAGAATATTGATCCACTCCTTAGTTAAGTCAAACATACCATTTGCATAGATTGGATTCGTAATTGAGTCTCTCACCATATTTGAAATATTGAGCCTAATCCATCCTCCAGTCTATAGCATCTAATGCCTAATAGACATGGTTTTGTCTTTTTGGTGCAATTGAGCCACTGTAACCTGCTAAGAATAATTAACCTCGGGAAGGGCCTGCACATCTACAATGTTGGAAGACCTTAGACTTAATCTTTTCTTAGAAAGATTTGATTTAGGTCTCATTAAACTAGATTTGACATAGTCATAACCATTAAGACTAACCTAGTAGCATGGGTTAGCTCGGATTATTGACCACCTCAGATGAGAACTGAGTCAACAAACATGGCTAGGTAAGTGAGACCAGTGGAAGAGATATGCCACTAACTTGACAAGAACGCATTCGAGTCGAGTAGCTCCCAATTAAAAACTAGTCGATCATATCTACTAAACTTATCTTAGATACCAAATTATTAAGCTAGAACCAATCAGGTTAGCCAACAATTCAGACTCTAACCACTGAGCCTAATTAGGTCTTAGCTTGATCGATCACTCATGTGACTCGATCTTGATTCAGACTTAATCCTATTAGGCTAGTCAATTTAAGCATTGTTGATCCTATCTAACCAACTCTTGATTCAGTTTGATCAACCGCTAAACCTAATTGAGCTACCTAAGCCCGAACCCAATTTCATGAACATGTCTTAGATCTAAAAATTCTCAATTTTAGACCTAATATGTTTCATAATCTTAATTTTCAATTAAGTTTAGGGTTCATAAACAAAACATATAAATAAGATCCTAGGGTTTCAGGATCTAGGATTTTGCAAAAAATAAATTTTTAATTTCTGATTAAGGATGAATGCGCAACACCCCTACACATCATAAGAACACCCCATCGAATGGGAGGAGAGGGTCTTTAAATCATACTTTATTCTTATGATCGGATGGCCAAGGGGAATGCCTTAATAAAAAATACAACTAATCTACAAAACTAATTAGATCTAAGCATATATCTCATATAAGAAAATTGATCTAATTAAAACATGTTTTGTATACATCATTTCATACATATTTTTTAGATCTAAATTATCTCATATCATCTAAAAAATTAAATTTAAATTTGATCTCATCAAATAAAATTTAATTTAGACCCTATTGTAGAACTATTCTACAACGAGTCTAAACATGCAACGATCATATCTCATATGAATAAATTAAATTTAATTTATTTTTTATTTTTAGATCTGATTATAATATTTATAATATTAGAAAATAGTAAATAAAGAGATCATAAAATTATATTTAATTAAATAAAAATTATGATTATACTAGACTACACATAGAACAATTCTATTCCTAGTCTAGTTATGTATCTCATACATATTAGATCTAGATTAATTAATTTTAATTTTTTAATTTTTTAATTTTAGATCTAATCATATATCATGTGATATTTGAAATTAATAATTTATCAAATTAAATTATATCTAAATAAATTTATGAAACCTGGCTCTGATACCAATTGAAGGAAAAATTCTGATTTTTTGGGTCAAGTTCGTTCAAATCTGATTGGATCAAGAGGCATATTTCAAAAATTTTCTCTTAGATCCAAATTATATCTGAGAATTTTTAGATCTAATTTTATGATCTGATAAATAAAAAAATTAAATTAAATTAAATCTAAATTAGTTTTACCTTGATATGGATAATCCGATTACCCGTTGATGATCTGCTGATGGCCTGAGGTTCTAGATCTAGCCACGCAAACGCCTGGCCTCTATCGATATCCACTCAGATTGAATCTGAAGATCTTCTTCTTTTTTATCATATCTCTAAAAATTAAATCTAGATCTAATTTGGAGGATCTTTGAAACTCTTTTCGAAGATCTACTGTCGTCTCTGCAGCAGTGCTGCTTTCTTCCTTTCTCGTTAGCCTTTTCTTGCTTGAATCTCACTAATCTGAAGGCCCAACATCCTTGGGCGTGGAGAGAAGAGAGGGGATCAAAAAGATGGCATGGAGGAGGAAGAGGAGCGGCCTTAGGATGTGGCTAGGAGAAAGTTCTTTCAAAGTTGGGCACAGACAGGTCTTTATATAGACCCTACTGCGGCATGCAGTGCCACATCACCTCGGCCAATCACATTGCTTCGTGCAATCAGATCTACATCTGATTGATGGGATGATATCACCTGATCCAATCAGATGAGAGACCCATAGATTCATCCTTAGATGGCACCTAAGACTGGTCAAAGTCTATAGGTGAGGGTCACCTAGCTTGAATCCAAGAAGCAACTTGGAGCCCCATCCGTATGGGACTCCAGGCGTCCCTATCCATGGGCGCATGCCATCCTAGGCATGCACCCCTTTCTAAAATCCAATAAGGGGACAAGCCCCTATCTGCTCTCCAATAAGTGCATGACATATAGGTAGATGTCCAAGGGTCAAAGGTCAATATTTGACCAAAGTCAAAGGATAAGAATTAGTAGGTGACGAAAAATGGTAGGTATTGTCTCAAATTTATCTCATAAATTAAGACAATCTTTTTCTGACCTGGACAAGCTCCAGTCAGACCGGGCAAAGGTACTTGAGTGAGCACAAACTCATTTGGCTTAGTCGAGATAACTTTTAATGATAGAAAAAGGAGAATGTTAGGCTCAATCGTATGCTAGCACGATTTCCTTGAACCTAATTGAATCTAATTCAAATCAATTGAACTGGGTTTGTCCAATTGATGATATCTAAATCTAAACCCTTATTTGTGTGATCCAATTAGGTCCAGTTCTATATGGTAATGAGATATGTCATGATCTCCATCATCAACATCATCGAAACTCCTTTCGATGGATCAGAACTCTTCTGATTTAGACAACTAGAATAATCGATCATCTAAATCATTCTAATTGCTCCCAAAATCCACCAGTGACACTTTGCAGTATATAGTGGCAACCCATCAAAACTGAAAATGAACCTTTTGGTGCAGCTACTTGTCTGATTAAGTTCTTCTATCTTGAGCTTCGATCAGATTAGGGTTAAGGTGAACTCGTCAAACCCTAATTTCTATCATATGATTTAATTATTTGATTCAGATCCGATGTGAAAACCTTAATAGAAACTCTTTCTATTATTTCACTCTCTACCATGGCCATGGGCTTATGGACTTGATTCTCATGATCATCATAGGGCTGCTTCTCATCCACCGAGGTAAATAGATTACATCTTGGTGCAATCCAGTTCCTACAATGAACATGCTATAGCCAACATACACCTTAGGATTTCGAATGGCTAGAAGATCGAGTTATGGTGTAGTAAAACTATAACACTCTCAAGATGAACTACTGATGCACCTCAGGTCAAAGAACCAGACACACCACTGTAGCTTTGAGTCAGTCATCGACGAGAATATAGACTTTCTTATGACACTCGAGGTGGTCACGCTCAGTGCCCTCGTTCTCTAATGAATACCTATACTCTCACTCCGATGTCTCAACACCGTAGACCCAAGACTCATCTACTATAAAGAAGTGATTGTACACTAACCTTTCGGATCAATCACCATCCTCATGATGATCCTACGGTCAGGAGTATTTTATGAGTTAATAATAAAAATTCTTATCTTAAATTTTCAATTTTTGAAAATAAGAATTATCATTACCATTAACTCAAGGGATGTATCATAGACACTAAATATACATATGTGATAGAAAATAATCCATTTTATTACTTATAGTCAAAATTATAATTTTGTCCTTAGAAGTGTATTACAAGTGTCAGCTAATTCTGGCTTCTAAGGCACACATATGTCTAACACAGACTTGGTTTGAGTGCATCGAGTCAATTTCTGACTTCATTACCTCTAACCATTTCTCAGAGTCGATATCTGATATTGCCTCATCATAGGTTTTGGGATCACCATGAACCCCATTACCTACGAGCAATATTTCCTCTACTTCATTCGAAATAGTACTTAAGTACCTCTTAAGGGGATGAGAAATGCTTTTCGATCTACGAGGTGGAGGAGATAGTGATTGTATTAGCTCAACCTGATTTGGTTCCATGGGATCCTTACTCGTTGTTCTTGTAAGACTTTCTCCTCGAGCTTGATCTACTTTCTAGTGCCGCCATCTCGAATAAACTATTTTTCAAAAAAGATGGCATGCCAACTCACAATCACATTATGGTCTTCTAGAATGTAGAAATAATATCCTAATGACTCTTTAGGATATCCTATAAATCGAGTTCTGAAAGATCTATACTCTAACTTGTCCGCTTGTTGTCTTTTGATATGAGCCGGACAACCCCAAATTTTGAGATGACTCAAACTTGATTTCTTACCATGCCATATCTCATACGGTATGGTAGGAATGATTTTAGAGGAAATCCTATTCAGTAAATATATAGTAGTTAATAGATTATGTCCCTAAAGAAAATTAGGAAGGTCTATGAAGCTCATCATGGATCGAACCATATCTAATAGGATCCGATTCCTTCATTCTGAAATCCCGTTGAGTTGAGGTGTTTCAGGTGGAGTCCATTAAGAGACTATGCCATTTTGCTTTAGATAGTCCAAAAATTTTCGACTAAGGTATTCATCTCCTTGATCTAATCGAAGAACCTTAATGGATTTTTCAGTTTGCTTTTTGACTTCATGTCTAAATTTTTTGAACTTTTCAAAGGATTCAGACTTGTATCTCATAAGATGCACGTACCCATACCGAGATAAATCATCGATAAAGGTTATGAAGTAATCAAAGTTGCCTCTGATCGACACATCAAATGGGCTGCACACATCAGTATGTATTAGGAAAAGTAGTTCCATGGCCCTTTCCTCATGTCCTACAAAAGTGAGTTTAGTCATTTTGCCATGAAGACATGATTTCCAAATTGGATATGACTCAGAAGTCAACGAATTCAATAGTCCAATTTTCTCCAATTTGTTAATCCTATCTTCTGCTATATGACCTAGCCTTAGGTGTCATAGATACCTATCGTTTGGACTATCCCTGAGTCATTTTGATTTTATGACATTCATATTTTGCTCGATATTAAAAATAGATACATCAATATGTAACTAGTAGAGACCGTTAATGAGGAAACCACTTGCAATTTTATTTCTTTCACAAAGAATATTACAATGGTCCTTAAGAAAACTAATTACATAGCCTTCTTGTGCTAAATATAAAACAGAAATCAAGTTTCTGCTTGCAGCAGGCACATAATAACAATCCCTAAGTACTAAATCTAAGCTAGATGGTAGTTGAAGAGGGTAGACTTCCATGGCCACAACAGCAATGCTTGCTTCATTTTCAATGCATAGGATCATCTCACCATCTCTCAGCCTCCTGCTATCCTCAAGATCCTGCATGAAAGTGCACAAATGAGAACTAGAACTAGAGTCAAGCACCCAACTAAATGCAGAAGAAACCATAAGGTTAGATTCAATAATGAGAATACCTCCAGAAGGACCTGTCTCCTTCTTATTCTTCAGGGTGGCCAGGTATGTAGGGCAGTTCCTCTTCCAATGGCCATTAGTATTATAATGAAAATACTTTTCTTTGTCAGCGGCCTTCTTCTTCAGCTCTGCCTTTTTTTTCCTTCCATCTTCCACCTTCTGCCTTTTCATAGACTTCTTCTTCTTTCCAAAAGACTTTCTCTTAGAAGAAGTCTATTCCATAGCAAGTACTAAGCCTTTAGAATCTTTCTTAGAAAGCTCAGTAGTAACCAGCATATTCATAAGCTCAGCCATAGTATTCTGAAGTTTATGCATATGGTAGTTCATGATGAACTACCCATATGCATCAATCAAGGATTGCAGAATTATATCATTCTGTAGATCCTGGTCTAACTTCACTCTGAGCTTTTCAAGCTCTTCCAAGTCCTTGATCATCATCAGATAATGATCTTGGACTGACTCATCATGCGTTTTAGCCTTAAAAAGTCATTTAGTGACCTGATATTTGGCTGTACAACTCTATTCACCAAACATCTCTTGCAGATGAGCCAACATTTGGTGGGCAGTCTTGATATCTTCATGTTGGTGCTGAAGCTCATCAGACATCGAGCCTAACATGTTGTATCTGATCTTGTTGTCTTCATCCATCCACTTGTCAAGAGACGCTCTCTGTTCAGCGGATGGATGGGCTGGTAAGGTGGAAAGATCCTGATCCAATACATGAGTTAACTTCTTAGAACCCGAATGATTTTAAAGTTTCAGAGCCTAACCTTGTAATTGGGTTTGGTCAATCTATGGGTGTCCAGGATATGGGCTAGTGGGTTGGACACAGACATTTTTCTTTTTCCCGTAGAGAGTCAATGTTTCTAGTTAGATTTTGTAATTAAGACTTGATCAATTTATTTAGAAGTTTGATTTTTAAACAAATTAGCTCCCATAATTTTCTTGGATCCCTACACTCCCTTTGTGGAGATGTGAAAATCTTCATGATTACTGATTTTTAGTGGATGGTGCAGTCCCACTAATTGACTTATCACCTCACCTAATAGTTATTGATGATGGGTTAGCCAATTAGTGAATAACTCTTGTCCAATGATGCTCTAATCATGGTGCACCCAAGCTTGGTCTCTAATTCATGAATCTCATCATGCTCAAAATATTGATCCACTCCTTAGTTAAGTCAGACCCACCATTTGTACATACTGGATTTCTAATTGGATCTCTCACCATATCCAAAATATTAAGTCCAATCCATCCTCCAGCCTGTAGCATCCAATGCCTAATAGATATGGTTGCATATTTTCGGTGCAGCTGAACCACTATTACCAGCCGAGAATAATCAACCACAGGAAGGGCCCGCATATCTACAATGGTGGAAGATCTTAAACTTAATCTTTTCTTAAGAAGATTTGATTTAGGTCTCTTTAAACTTGACTTGACATAGCCATAACCATTATGACTAACCTAGTGGCATGGGTTAGCTCGGATTATTAGCCACCTTAGATCAAGACTGAGCTGATAAATATTGCCAGATAAGTGAGACCAGTGGAAGGGATATGTCATTAACTTGATAAGAACGTATTCAAATTGAGTAGCTCCTAATTAAAAATCAATCGGTTGTATCTATCAAACATACCTTAGACACCAAATTATTGAGCCAGAACCAATTGGGTTAGCCTACAATCCAGACTCTAACCACTGAGCCTAATTAGGTCTTAACTTGATCGATTACTCATGTGACTCGACCTTGACCCAGACTTAATCCTATTAGGTTGGTCAATTTAAGCACTCTTGATCCCATCTAACCAACTCTTAATTCGGTTTGATCAACTGCTAGACCTAATTGAGCTACCCAAGCCCGAACCCAATTTTATGAATATGTCTTAGAGCTAAAAATTCTTAATTTTAGATCTATTGTATTTCATAATCTTAATTTTTAATTAAGTTTAGGATTCATAAATAAAACATGTATACAAAATTCTAGGGTTTTAGGATCTAGAATTTTGTAGAAAATAAGTTTTTGATTTTTAATTAAGGACGAACATACAGCACCCCTACATATCATAAGCACACCCCATCGAATGGGAGGAGAGGGCCTTTAAACCTTACATCATTCTTATGATCAGACTGCCAAGGGAAACGCTTTAATCAAAAATGTGATAAATCTACAAAACTAGTTAGATCTACATCATATATCACATATATAAAAATTGATCTAACTTAAAAACAAGTTTTGCATATATCTCATGTATCATATCATGCATATCTTTTAGATCTAAATTATCTTACAAATATTTAAAAAATAAGATTTAAATTTGACTATATCAAATTAAAATTTATTTTAGATAATTTTGTAGAACTATTCAATAACTTATCTAAACATGCATCTATCATATCTCATTTGAATAAATTAAATAAATTTATTTTCTACTTTTTAGATCTAATTATAACTTTTATAATATCAAAAAATAGTAAATAAATAGATCTAAAAATTATAATTAATCATCCTAAAATTATGATCATGCTAGACTATACATAGAATAATTCTATTCCTAGTCTAGTCATGTGTCTCATATATCTTAGATCTAAATTATTTAATTTTTAATTTTTTAATTTTAGATCTAATCATATCTCATATGACATCTAAAATTATCTAATTATTATATTAAAAATAAATTAAAATAAGATCTAATTAATTTTGCAATCAGGCTCTGATACCAGTTGAAGGAAAAAATATTGTTTTCCTGGGTCAGATTCATTTACATCTGATTGGATCAAGAGGGATATTTCAAAATTTTTCTCTAAGATCCTATTTAGATATGAGACTCTTCAGATCTAATCTTATTGATTTAATAAAAAAAATAAAATAAAAATTAAATCTAATTTAATTATACCTTTGTTATGGGTAATCCTATTATCCTATGATGATCCTGATGTTTGTCTGAGATTCTGGATGTAGCCATGCAAGCGCCTGGCCTCTACCGATATTCACTCGGACAGAATCTAGAGATATTTTTCTTATCAATCAATCCTCCAAAAATTAGATTAGGATCTGATCTTGAAGATCTTCAAATACTCTTTTGAAGATCAACCATTATCTCATGCAACAGTGCTGCCTTCTTCCTTTCCTATCACCTTCCTCTTGCTTGGATCGCACCTAACTTATGCCCAAAGCCTCTTGGGCATGGAGAGGAGAGAGAGGACCAAAGAGTGGCATGGAGATGGAGGGAGGGACTATGTGGCATGGGCTAAGGCAGAAGCTCTCTGATCTAGGTGCAGATAGGGTTTATATAGACCCTGCTGCACCATGCAGTGCCACATCATCCCGACCAATTATGGCCCTTTGTGCAATCAGATCTAAATTTGATTGATAGGATGACATCATCTGATCTAATTAGATTAGAGTTTCTCAAAACTCTCCTTAGATGGTGCTAAGACTGGGTCAAGCAAGACTCTTTGGCGCCATCTAGTTTGAATCCCTAAAGCAACTGGAGTCTCATCTATATGGGACTCCAAACGTTATCCTCATGGGGTGCATGCCTCCCTAGGCATGTGCCCCCTTCCTTTCTACTTTTTAGTAGGGGGACAAAGCCTTAGGTTCTTTTCTATGGGTGCATGACATATGGGTAGATGTCTAAGTGTCAAAAGTCAACATTTGACCAAAGTCCAAAGACAAGATTTAGCATGTGACAAAAAATGGAAGGTGTTGTCTCAAATTTATCTCATAAATTAAGATAATCTTTTCCTGACCTACACAAGCTCCAATCAGACCAAGTAAAGATTTCTGAGTGAGTCCAAACATATTTGGCTCAGTTGAGATAAGTTTTAATGATTGTTAAAGGAGAACATTAGGCTCAATCGTGTGCTAGTACGATTTTCTTGAACCTAATTAAATCTTATTCAAATCAATTGAACTGGATTAGTCCAATTGATGATATTCAGATCCAAACCCTTATTTATATGACTCAGTTAGATTTAGTTCCATATGGTAATGGGATATGTTGCAATCTCTATCATCGATATCATCGAAATCCTTTTCGATGGATCAAAACTTTTTTGATTCAAACAACTAGTATGATCGATCATCCAAATTATTTTAATTGCTCCCAAAATCCACTAGTGACACCTAGTAGCATATAGTGGCAACCCATCAGAACTAAAAATGAACCTCTCAGTGTAGTTACCAGTGTGATTAAGTTCCCCTATCTTGAGCCCCGATTGGATTAGGGTTAAGGTGATCTTGTCAAATCCTTACTTCTATCATACGAATTAATCATTCAATTTAAGTCTAATGTGAAAACCCTAATAGAAACTCTTTCTATTATTTTAGTCTGCCATGGCCATGGGCTTATGAACTTGATTCTCATGATCATCATAGGGCTGCTCCTCATCTACCGAGGTAGATAGATCTCCCATCGGTGCAATCCAATTCATACAATGAACATGGTATAGCCAACATACACCTCAAGATTCTGAATGGCTAGGAGACTAAGTTATGCTGTAGTCAAACTATAACACCCTCAAGGTGAACTACCGATGCACCTCAGATCAAAGAATCAAACACACCACTACAGCTTCGAGTCAGTCATCGATGAGAAGGTAGACTTCCTCATGACTGCTCGACGTGGTCATGCTCAGTGCCCTCGTTCTCTAACGAGTACTAGACTCAAGACTCATCTATCCTAATGAAGCAATCGTACACCAACCATCCGAATCAATCACCATCCTCATGATGATTCTACAGTCGAAAGCATTTTATGAGTTAATAATGAAAATTCATGTCTTAAATTTTCAACTCTTGAAAATATGAACTATCATTACATTAACTCAAGAGATGTATCACAGACACTTTCAAATATAGACTATGATAGAAAATAACATATTTTATTATTTATAGTCAAAATTATAATTTTATCCTTAGAAGTGTATTACAAGTGTCAACCAATCTGGCTTCTAGGGCATACATATCTAACAACTAGAAGGTTGTTAAAACCATCCTGAAGTATTTAAGAAATACTAAGGATTAGTGGCTTGTATATGGTGAATCAGACTTGAAATTGGTAGGGTTTACAAACTCCAATTTCTAGTCTGATCATGATGATAGCAAGAGTGTGTTGGGATATATATTCACCCTTAATGATGGGACTGTCTGCTGGAAGAGTTCCAAGCAGCACACTGTGGCCGATTTAGTTTGTGAGGCAAAATATGTCGCTGTATTAGATGCTATCAAAGAAGTGGTGTGCCTGAGAAAATTCATCACCAATAGCTTGGAGTAGCATGCTCCCTTGATGGTCCAGTTCTGCATTATTGCGATAGCTCTGGAGCCATTGCTCAGGCGAAAGAACCTAAGGCACACCAACGGACGAAGCATATACTGTACCACTTCCACCTTATCCAAGAAATTATGGATTAAGCTGATGTCGACCTTCAGAAGATCGACGAAAAGGAGAATCTGGCCGATCTATTCACTAAAGCTATTACGGTGAAGATGTTCAACGACTTCAAGTCAAAGATAGGTATTAGATACTGCACCGATTGGCTTTAATGCAAGTGGAAGTTTATTGAGAATAAGTTCCAAAGTCAATCATCAGCCTATTGATGGTTGTGCTACTTATTATACTTATATATTAATTATCAAATAATAAAAATTATTTTTATATTTTTCATCATAAATTTTGTTGTCTTCTATTGAACTCCTATGTTGTGATGAAGTCCTTAGGACTAACTAGATTTGATAAAAAAGAATTTGTCATTTAGTCCTTAAATTATTCATGATCAAAAGATACGTTGTTATTTAGGATGATAATGTTTATCGAGTATAGGTCATTGTGTGCCATATAGGTTGGTTGTCCTTATAACCAAGGAGTATTGAGACACTGGCATAGCATGCAAGTGAGATGTATGGGTACATCTGTACTGAACCTGATCAATTTTAGAGCTTTTCTTCTATCAAGATTAGCCTCGAAGAATATGGGTATAAGTGTCCCTTAGACCTGAGACCACCATGGTGACTTGCAAGCAACTCACTGTATTTAGGTATCGAACTATCTGAATTTTTAATTCCATGATGGAAGGCTACTGGGTGTAGTCAAGTACTTAGTTTGTCGGTGTGTGAGTCAAGATGGAATTGATCCCTCCAAGTATTAGAGCAAGTGCATCGTTGTATTTCAATTTAGCAAAATCCTCGATCGGGATAGTCCATATGATGGATGCTAAATTTTGAAATATAATGTGAATGAATTTTAGGGTTGACAGTAAATCCTAGATCGTCCTTTTGAGCATCATGATCAATGGGATGAATTATACAGTAACCATATTCCACAGATTCGTCATTATTGCATTGAGACTTTTTGATCTATTCGGACGTCGGGTACCATTACTAGATGGTCACATCGATTGGTACAAAAAATTGATTATTATGCTACCAACTTAGGATTCAAACCTATGGGGTCATACACATAAGTGAAGGAACAATATTTAGTGTTTCACGGATAGATCTTGAAATTTTTTCAAGATCATGCAGTGAAAGATTTAAATAAATTAAATATTTGTTTAAATAAATATGTAAATATCTAGATCTCAGATCTATTATATGGTCAAGGCATAATATTAAATCAAAAATTAAAATCAAACAAGAAAGAAAAGATTGATCAAATTAACCAAGATCTACACTACATCCAATGTAGGTATGAAGTTAGTAGATCAGATCTATTTCTTGAGCAAGTTAGATATTCTAACTTACTGATCTAGGATTGAGGATGAAGTCATGAGCTGCACATGCATCCAACCTCTAGGAGTCATCTATACGAGCCCACGAACATTATCAGAGATCCTGATGCATGAAATTAGCACAGTATACTAGTATTGTGCTGATCTCTATTCAACAGTCGATCCGATGCTTTCTTCTTCGAAACATGGACACTCCAAAATACCAAAAGAAAAAAAAAAGAAGATTTGTGATGCTGAGACATCTCTCAAAAGCTCACAAAAAGAAGGAAGAGATTTAGAACAAAAACTCTAGAAGAAGACCCCCTTCTTCTTTGTTCTTTTTCCAGACACCCTAATTTGTGTTTTCAATATCTCCATGTCCTAGATGAATATCTCCCTGATTTTTCTACACCAAAGAGACCTCTCAAATGTCTGTAATCCACAAAAACTTTAGCAAAAAATTTCTTTCAAATAAGGAGATATGCAGAGTCCAAGTTAGGTAAAAAACCTATACTAGGAAGGACCAAATAAGGGAAGTTGTTGGGGCACCCAACTCTTGGGAACCCCCACCTCTTTTTCTGCCATGGACCAGAAAGGGGGGTGCACAATAGAATATCTTATTTTACCATGAAAATCAAAGAAAATAAGGAAGGAGGGGTTGGCTAACTTATGGGAAGAGTTTTGGTTGACAAAGATTCTATCTCATAGAATCCTTAAGCAAAACAAATTCACCTTTTGACTTGGTTTTCCAACAAACTTCCATATGAGAAAAAAGAAGAGAGAAGGAAGGCATGAGAAACCTTAGGTATGAAGATTATTCATGTGAAAATACAAAAAGGAAAGGATAGGGCATGAGGATTAGATGGCACAAGGAATAGAGAGTTCTAGTCACACTAGGACTCCTATTTTGACTTGGTCAAACAAGGTCTTTTAACCAAATAAAAATAAGAGTAAACCAACCCAATTAAATAAAATCCTAATCCATTTAAGGACTTAATTAAATTAGATTAAATTAGATGTAATTTTGATTTAATTTTCTAATCAAATTAAAAAATTGGGTTGACTCAAGTCCTAGTTAGACTAGGACTAGTTTTTCCTTGCACTTGACTTATCCAATAAGTTAATTGAACTTGATCCAATCAAGTCCAAACCAAATGTAATTAAACCATATTTAATTAGACTTAATCTCAGCCTACTAGATTGATCAAATTAAGCTAATTAGTAATTAAATTGCTAATTGATCCTCCTATAATACTTGCACTAAGTCAAACATCAACCATATTGATTGTTTAACCCTAAAATGATTCTACATTGCTGATCAACCATCCAATCAAAATGTGAACTCTAATATGTGTGACCTCATAGGTCCGAACCTAAGCCAGTAGTATAGGAATAAATTTTTGTATCAATTAAAGTGACCATCTAGCAATGATATCCGATGGTCGGATAGGTCGAAAGATGTAGAACACCATCCTTAGAACCCATACGAATATAGTTTCCATATAATTCATCCTCTTAACCACAATGCTCGTAGAACACCTCAGAGTTCAACTATTAACTCAGATCAGGTTGTCCACATTATATTTAAAAGTATCAAATCCATCTGATGGATTATCCTAGCCAAGGTTTTGCTATACTGAAATACAGTGATACATTCTTCTCTAACTCTTAGAGTGGTCAATTCCATCTTGATCACACTTCGACTTTACAAGTACTTGACTTTGTCTAAAAGCCTTTCATTGCTGAATTAGAAATTTAATTAGTTCGGTACCAAAGCATAGTGAGTTGCTTACAAGCCACTGAGGTGATCTCAAGTCTAAGAGATACTTATACCTATATCCCATCAGAGACATTCTCTACAGCAGAATGCTCTGGAGTTGGTCACGTTCAATAACGATGTTCCAATACATCTCACCTATATGCCATACCAGTGTCTCCATACTTCTTGGTTAAAAGGACAACCAACCTATATAGCATGTAACGACCTATGCTCGATAGATGCTGTCGTCCTAATTAATAGCCTACCATTTGGTCATGAATAAATTTAAGGACTAATTGATAAATCCTCTCTTTATCGAAACCAAATAGTCTTAAGGACTTCATCACAATAATGGAGTTCATTAGAAGATGTAAATTTATAATAAAAAAAAATATCAAAATATTTTTATTAATTAATAAATTAATTATAATATCTCAATCATCAATAGACTGACGATTGACTTTGGGAAAAAATTTTCAACAACTCCCACTTATCCTAAAGCCACTCGACATAGTATCTAATACCCATCTTCGACTTATAGTTGTCGAAGTTCTTGATTGCCAGGGCTTTAGTGAAAGGGTCGGCTAGGATTTTCTTTTCGTCGATCTTTTGTAGGTCGACGTCACCATAATCCACGATCTCACAGACCAAATTGAAGCGGCAAAGAATACGCTTTGTCTGCTGGTGTGCTTTTGGTTCCTTTGCTTGAGCTATGGTGCCAGTGCTGTCATAGTAGAGCAGGACTGAACCATCAGTAGAAGGTGCTACTCCGAGCTCGATGACAAATTTTCTTAGCCACATAGCTTTCTTTACTGCATCTGATGCTGCCATGTACTCTACTTCGCAAATAGAGGCAGCCACTGTATGCTACTTGAAACTTTTTCAGTAGATGGCTCCATCATTTAGAGTAAAGATATATCCCAACACACTTTTACTATCATCATGGTCAGATTGAAAGCTGGAATTTGTAAATCCCACAAGCTTTAGGTCTAACTCACCATAAACCAACCATTGGTCCTTAATATTTTTCAAATACTTAAGAATAATTTTAACCACCTTTCAGTAATTTTCTCTAGGGTCAGACTGGTATCTACTCACTACTCCAAGTGAGTATGCCACGTTTGATCTTGTACATATCATTGCATACATAATAGACCCCACTGTCAAAGCATATGAAATTTTACTTATACGCTCTTTCTCTTCAAGAGTTATAGGACAATCCTTCTTAGAGAAAAAAATTCCTTGGCCTATCAAAAGATAGCCCTTTTTGGAATTCTCCATGCCGAACCTCTTTAGCACAGTTTCTATGTACGTAGACTCAGATATACCAAGCATCCTTTTGGATCTATCATTATAGATCTTCATCTCTAGGATGTAGGATGCTTCACCCATATTTTTTGTGGAGAACTATGATGACAACCAGACTTTTATTCCTTGTAGTGCAGGAATGACATTCCCAATTAAGAGAATATCATCTACATACAAAATAAGGAATCTCACTGCTGGACTATCTGCCCATTTATAAATGCAGGGTTCTTCTCCGTTCTTAATGAAGCCATACATTTTGATCACTTTATCAAAATGCATGTTCCAACTCCGAGATACTTGCTTTAATCCATAAATGGATCTCCGAAGCCTACACACCTTGAACTCATCTATGGATGTGAACCCCTCAGGTTATATCAAATACACCTCTTCGATTAGCTCTCCATTTAGGAAACCCATCTTCACATCCATCTGCCAGATCTCATAGTCTAGGTGGGCAGCTATTGCAAGCATTATCTGAATGGATTTGAGCATTACCATTGGAAAGAATGTCCCATTATAGTCAATACCATAACGTTGATGATATCCCTTGGCAAGCAGACGGACTTTATAGGTCTCCTCTTTTTCGTCTATGCCTCTTTTTCTTTTGAATATCCATTTACACCATATGGATTTAACTCCTTCAGGTGGGTCAACTAATGTCCATACATCATTAACCTTCATGGAATTCATTTTTGATCTCATGTTTTCTAGCCATTTCTCAGAGTCGGGTCTCTGCATTGAAAGGGAAAATCCTATTTTTCAGGTCAAGTTCATTCAGATCTGATTGGATCAAGAGGGATATTTCAAAATTTTTCTCTTAGATCCAGATCAGATCTAAGATTTTTTAGATCTAATATTATTGATCTAATAAAAGAAAATAAAATAAAAATAAAGGATAAATTAAATCTAAATTAATTTTACCTTATAACGGATAATTAGATTACCTTGTGATTATCTTGATGTCTTCCTGAGGTTCTGGATCTAGCCACGCAAGTGCCTAGCCTCTACTAATATCCACTCGGATAGGATCTAGAGATCTTTTCCTTCTTTATCACTTCTTTAAATATCAAATTTGGATCTAATTTGGAAAATCTTCAAAACTCCTTTTGAAGATCGGGTGTCCTCTTTTGCAGTAGTACTGCCTTCTTCCTTTCTCGTCACCTTTCTCTTGCTTGGATCGCACCAAACTAAAGCCCAAAGATCCTTGAGCATGGATAGGAGAGAGGACCGAAAGATGGCATGGAGGAGGGAGAGGAGTAGCCTTGTGGCATGGGCAATGGGCTAGTGATCTAAATCCTAGGCATAGATAGGATTTATATAGACCCTGCTGCACCATGCAGTGCCACATCATCCCAATCAATCACGTCACTTTATGCAATCAAATCTAAATTTGATTGGTGGGATGACATCACCTGATCCAATTAGATGAGAGCTCCTTTGAATCATTCTTAGATGGCGCCAAGACTGATCAAAGTCTAGTCTTTGGCACTACCTAGGTAGAATCCCTGAAGCAACCTGGAGTCCCATCTGTTTGGGACTCCAGGCGTCACAATCCATGGGCACATGCCTCCCTAAGCATGTGCCCCTTATCCTCTTGCCTTTTAGCAGGTGGACTAGTCCAAATATTCTCTCCTATGATGGTTTGACACATGGGTAGATGTCTAAGTGTCAAAGATCAACGTTTGACCAAAGTCAAAAGACAAGATTTAGCAGGTGATGGAAAATAGTAGATGTTGTCTTAAATTTATCTCATAAATTAAGACAACCCTTTTCTAACCTGGAAAAGCTCTAGTCAGACTAAGTAAAGGATACTCTTGACTGAGCACAAACTCCTTTGGCTCAGTCAGAGACAACTTTTAATGATAGTTAAAAGAAGAACATTAGGTTCAATCGAGTGCTAGCACGATTTTCTTGAACCTAATTGAATCTCATTCAGATCAATTGAACTGGATCAGTTCAATTGATGATCACCAGATTCAAACCCTTGTTTGTGTGATCCAGTTAGGTTCAGTTCTGTATGGTAATGGGATATGTCATGATCTCTATCATCGACATCATCGAAACTCCTTTCGATGGATCAGAACTCTTCTGATTCGAGAACAGCTAGAATGATCGATCATCTAAATCATTCTAATTGCTCCCAAAATCCACCAGTGACACCTAGCAGTATATGGTGGCAACCCATCAGAGCTGAATGCGAACCTCTTGGTGCAGCTACCTGTGTGATTAAGTTCTTCTATCTTGAGCCCCGATCAGATTAGGGTTAAGGTGAACTCGTCAAACCCTAGTCTCTGTCATATGATGTAATCATTCGATTCAAGTCCAATGTGAAAACCTAAATAGAAACTCTTTCTATTATTTCACTCTACCATGGCCATGGGCTTCTGGACTTGATTCTCATGATCATCATAGGGCTGCTCCTCTACCACCGAGGTAGATAGATTCCATCTTGATGCAATCCAGTTCCTACAATGAACATGCTATAGCCAACATACACCTCAGGGTTTCCATATGGCTAGGAGACCGAGTAATGGTGTAGTCAAACTATAACACCCTCAAGGTGAACTGCCGATGCACCTCAGGTCAAAGAACCAGACACACTACTGCAGCATCGAGTCAGTCATTGACGAGAAGGTAGACTTCCTAATGACTACTCGAGGTGGTCACGCTCAGTGCCCTCGTTCTCTAACGAGTACCTGTACTCTCGCTCCGGTGTCTCCACACCGTAGACTCAAGACTCATCTACTAAAGAGAAGCGATTGTACACCAACCTTCCGGATCAATCACCATCCTCGTGATGATCCTATGGTCGGAGCATTTTATGAGTTAATAATGATTATTCATGTCTTAAATTTTCAACTCTTGAAAATATGAATTATCATTACCATTAACTCAAAGGATGTATCACAGACACTAAATACACATATGTGATAGAAAATAACCCATTTTATTGATTATAGTCAAAATTATAATTTTGCCCTTAGAAGTGTATTACAAGTGTCAGCCAATTCTGGCTTCTAGGGCACATATATCTAACAATCTCCCACTTGTCCTAAAGCCAATTGGCTACAAGTCTAAGTCCCATCTTCTTAAGGTGGGCTTCGATCTTCTGCTGGCCCAATGGCTTTGTAAGTGGGTCTGCCACATTATCTGTGGAGTTGACTCTCTTGACCTCGACGTAATCCCTTCTCGAGGTAATCGCGGATGAGGTGGTATCGCCGCTCAATGTGCTTGGATTTTTGGTGAGACCTTGGCTCCTTAGCAAGGGCTATGGCACCATTATTATCGCAGTATAGAGGAATGGCATCTGATGGCATTACTCCAATTTCTGTGGCAAACTTCTTGTACCAGAATGCTTCCTTTGCAGCCTCTGATGCAGCGATATATTCTACTTCCATGGTGGAATCTGCTATCACAGTTTGCTTGGAACTCTTCCAGCTGACAGCACCACCATTGCACACAAACAGACTCCAGATGTCGACTTTCGATCATCTATATCGGACATAAAATCCGAGTCTGTGTATCCCTGGAACTTGGAGTTCTCCATTACCAAAGACCAACATCATATCCTTAGTTCTTCTCAAGTACTTAAGGATACATTTCACAGAAGTCCAGTGTTCTTCACCTGGATTTGACTGATATCTGCTTGTGACACTCACAGCATGGGCTATATCAGGTCGTGTACATAGCATGGCATACATGAGGCTCCCTATTGCAGAAGCATAAGGGATCTTGCTCATGCATTCTATTTCCTCAGGTGTGCTAGGGCACATCTTCTTGGAAAGATGAATACCATGTCTGAAGGGTATTAATCCCCTCTTAGAGTTTTCCATACTAAACCTCTTTAGTACTTCCTCTATGTACATCTTCTGTGAAAGTCCTAGCATCCTATTCGGTCTATCCCTATAGACCTTAATTCCTAGAATAAAGGATGCTTCACCTAGGTCTTTCATGGAGAATTCCTTGGACAACCATATTTTGACTGTTGTCAACATGGGAATATCATTCCCAATAAGGAGGATGTCATCCACGTACAATACGAGGAAGACAACAGCGCTCCCACTGACCTTTTTGAAAACACATGGTTCCTCTTCATTTTTGATGAAACCAAACATTTTGATCACATCATTGAAATGAGTGTTCCAGCTCCGAGATGCTTGCTTAAGTCCATATATGGACCTTTGCAGCTTGCAAACCTTGTGATCAGTATCACTGGATGTGAAACCTAGCGGCTGTTCCATATAGATATCTTCCTCAAGATATCCATTTAAGAATATGCCATTTTCACGTCCATTTGCCATATTTCATAATCGAAATAGGCTGCAACAGGCAAGCAATGTGCGGATGGATTTTAGCATAGCCACTGGGGAAAAGGTATCCTGATAGTCAATGCCTTCGCATTGACTATAACCTTTTGCCACTAGTCTAGCCTTGAATGTCTCCACATTCCCATCTGCACCAATCTTTCTCTTGAAGATCCATTTACACCCAATAGGTACTATACCTTCTGGTGGATCTACCAAGGTCCAGACTTGGTTTGAGTGCATCGAGTCAATTTCTGACTGCATTGCCTCAAGCCATTTCTCGGAGTCGATATCTGATATCGCCTCGTTGTAGGTTTTGGGATCATCACCATGAGCACCATTACCTACGAGGAACATTTTCTCTACTTCCTCTGAAATAATACCTAAGTATCTTTCAGGGGGATGGAAAACTCTTTCCGATCTACGAGGTGGAGGAGGTAGTGTTCTTATTGGCTCAACCTGATTTGGTTCCAATTGGTCCTTAGCTCGTTGCTACTTGTGAGACTTTCTCATCAAGCTTAATCTGCTTTCCAATGCCACTATCTTGAATAAACTATTTTTCAAGAAAGATGGCATGTCGACTCACAATCACATTGTGGTCTTCTGGAATGTAGAAATAGTATCCTAATGACTCTTTAGGATATCCTATGAATCGAGCTCTAAAGGACCTAAACTCTAACTTGTCCGCTTGTTGTCTTTTGACATGAGCCGGACAACCCCAAATTCTGAGATGACTCAGACTTGGTTTCTTACCATGCCATATCTCATACGGTGTGGTAGGAACGGTTTTAGAGGGAACCCTATTCAGTAGATATAATTGAAGTTAACAAATGAGTGTCCCCAAAGAAAATCAGGAAGGTCTGTGAAGCTCATCATGGATCGAACCATATCCAATAGAGGTCCGATTTCTCCATTCTGAAATTCCCGTTGAGTTGAGGTATTCCTGGTGGAGTCCATTGAGAGACTATGCCATTTTTCTTGAGATAGTCTAGGAATTTTTGGCTAAGGTATTCACCTCCTCGATCTGATCGAAGAACCTTAATGGGTTTTTTTGTTTGATTTTTCTACTTCATGTCTGAATTCTTTGAACTTTTCAAAAGCTTCAGACTTATGTCTCATAAGATACACATACCCATACCTAGATAGATCATCGGTAAAGGTAATGAAGTAGACAAAATTGCCTCTAGCCGGCACATCAAATGGGCCGCACACATCAGTATGTACTAGGGCAAGGAGATCCATGTGGCCCTTTCCCCATGTCCTAACAAAAGGGAGTTTAGTCATTTTGCCTTGAAGACAAGATTCACAAGTTGGATATGACTCAGAAGTCAATGAGTCAATGGACTCAATAGCCCATTTTTCTCCAATTTGTTAATCCTATCTTCTGCTATATGACCTAATCTCAGGTGCCATAGATATCTATCATTTGGACTATCCCTAGGTCGTTTTGGTTTTATGCATTCACATTTTGCTCGATAGTTAGAAAATAGATACATCAATATGTAGCTGATAAAGACCATTAATAAGAAAACCATTTGCAATTTTATTTCTTTCATAAAGAATGTTACAATGGTCCTTAAAGAAGGTAATCACATAGCCTTCTTAGTGCTAAGCATGAAACAGAAATCAAATTCCTGCTAGCTGCAGGCACATAATAACAGTCTTTCAAAACTAAGTCTAAACCAGATGGTAATCGAAGAGGGTATGTTTCCACAGGCTACTGCAGCAACTCTCTTGCTCCATTACCAACATGTAGGATCATGTCTCCATCCCTCAGCCTCCTGCTATCCTCAAGACCTTGCATGAAAGTGCACAGATGAGCACTAGAACCAGAGTCAAGCACCCAACTGGATGCAGAAGAAATCATAAGGTTAGACTCAATAACGAGCATACCTCCAGAAGGACCTGCCTCCTTCTTATTCTTCAAGGTGGCCAGGTATGTAGGGCAGTTCTGCTTCCAGTGGTCGTCAGCTGTTGTAATGAAAATATTTTTTTTTGTCAGCAGTCTTCTTCTTTGGCTCTGCCTTTCTTTTCTTTTCTCCTTTCATCTTCTGCTTTTTCATAGACTTCTTCTTCTTTTCAAAAGACTTTCTCTTGGAAGAAGTCCATTCCATAGCAAGTACTGAGCCTTTAGAATCCTTTCATAGAAAGCTCAGTAGGTAACCAGCATGTTCATTAAGCTCGGCCAAGAAATTTTGAAGTTTATGCATGTGGTAATTCATGATGAACTTGCCCATATGCATCAGTCAAGGATTGCAGAATTAATATCATTCTGTATAGATCCAAGTCCAACTTCACACCGAGCTTCTCAAGCTCTTCCAAGTCCTTGATCATCATCAGACAGAAGTGATCTTGGACTGACTGCCCATCACGCATCTTAGCCTTAAAAAGTCATTTAGTGACTTGATAATTTGGCTGTGCGACTCTGTTCACCAAACATCTCCTGCAGGTGAGCCAACATTTGGCGAGAGCAGTCTTGATATCTTCATGTTGGCACTGGAGCTCATCAGACATCGAGCCCAACATGTAGTATCTGGCCTTATTATCTTCGTCTATCCACTTTTTCAAGAGACGCTCTCTGTTCAGTGAATGGACGAGCTGGTAAGGTGGGAGGGTCCTGGTCCAATAACATGAGTTAACTTCTTAAAAACCCAAAATGATTTTGTAGTTCCTGGAGCCAATCTTTATAATTGGGTCCGGTCAGTCTATGTGTGTCTAGGATACATGCTAGTGGGTTGGATGCAGAATTTTTCTATAGAGAGTCAAAGTTTCTAGTTAGATATTATAATTAAGACTTGACCAATTTATTTAGGGGTTTAATTTTTAAACAAATTGCTTCCACTATTTCCTCAAATCCCTACACTCCCTCTGTAAAGATGTAAAAATCTTCATGATTATAGATTTCTAATGGGTGGTGCAGTCCCACCAACTGACTCATCACCTGATCTAATAGTTATTGGTGATGGATTAGCTAATGAGTGGAGAACTCTTGTCCAATGATTCTCTAATCATGGTGCACCTAAACTTGATCTCTAATGTTAGATATATATGCCCTAAAAGCCAGAATTGGCCGACACTTGTAATACACTTCTAGGGGCAAAATTATAATTTTGACTATAATCAATAAAATGGATTATTTTCTATCACATATGTGTATTTAGTGTCTGTGATACATCCTTTGAGTTAATGGTAATGATAATTCATATTTTCAAGAGTTGAAAATTTAAGACATGAATAATCATTATTAACTCATAAAATGCTCTCGACCATAGGATCATCACGAGGATGGTGATTGATCCGGAAGGTTGGTGTACAATCGCTTCTCTTTAGTAGATGAGTCTTGAGTCTATGGTGTGGAGACACCAAAGCGAGAGTACAGGTACTCGTTAGAGAATGAGGGCACTGAGCGTGACCACCTCGAGTAGTCATTAGGGAAGTCTACCTTCTCGTCAATGACTGACTCGATGCTGCAGTAGTGTGTCTGGTTCTTTGACCTGAGGTGCATCGGCAGTTCACCTTGAGGGTGTTATAGTTTGACTACACCATTACTCGATCTCCTAGCCATATGGAACCCTGAGGTGTATGTTGGCTATAGCATGTTCATTGTAGGAACTGGATTGCATCAAGATGGAATCTATCTACCTCGGTGGTAGAGGAGCAGCCCTATGATGATCATGAGAATCAAGTCCAGAAGCCCATGGCCATGGCAGAGTGAAATAATAGAAAGAGTTTCTATTTAGATTTTCACATTGGACTTGAATCGAATGATTACATCATATGACAGAGACTAGGGTTTGACGAGTTCACCTTAACCCTAATCTGATCGGGGCTCAAGATAGAAGAACTTAATCACACAGGTAGCTGCACCAAGAGGTTCGCATTCAGCTCTGATGGGTTGCCACCATATACTGCTAGGTGTCACTGGTGGATTTTGGGAGCAATTAGAATGATTTAGATGATCGATCATTCTAGCTGTTCGAATCAGAAGAGTTCTGATCCATCGAAAGGAGTTTCGATGATGTCGATGATAGAGATCATGACATATCCCATTACCATACAGAACTGAACCTAACTGGGTCACACAAATAAGGGTTTGAATCTGGTGATCATCAATTGAACTGATCCAGTTCAATTGATCTGAATGAGATTCAATTAGGTTCAAGGAAATCGTGCTAGCACTCGATTGAACCTAACGTTCTTCTTTTACTATCATAAATAAGTTGTCCTGACTGAGCCAAAGGAGTTTGTGCTCAATCAGAGGCCTTCATATGGTCTGACTGGAGGTTGTCCAAGTCAGAAAAGGGTTGTCTTATTTTGTAAGACAATTACCTGCCATTTTTGGTCACCTGCCATTTCTTGTCCTTTGACTTTGGTCAAAAGTTGACCTTTGACTGGTCAAATGTTGACCATTGATACTTTGACTTCTTGTCCACATGTCATGCACCTATTGGAGAGCTGGTGGGGGCTTGTCCCCCTGACCAGAAAACCTGGCAAGGAGGAGGGCGCACGCCAAGGGTGGCCCATAGGGAGGCGCCTAGGAGTCTCCTTTTTGGACAGGGACTCCATCTCCTTTTTGGATTTCCAATTAGAGTTCCTCCTAAGAATCCAACTTTGACTGATCTTAGGCACCATCTCTAAGGAGGAATCCAAGGGACTCTATTCCACCAATCAGATTTAGATCTGATTTCACAAAGAGTTATGATTGGTTGGGAAGAAGAGGAGTTGGATCACACATAGTCTATAAATAAGATCCTGCGCCCAACTCAAAGTTGTGAATAATTCTCCATGCCCCAAGGCTACCTCTCTCCTCCTCCTTCATGCCAAGACCATCTTCTCCCTCTCCTCTCCACGCCCAAAAGTAGTTTGGGATCTTGAGTTGGTGCAATCTGGGCGAAGAGAAAGGCGATAGAAAGCTAGAAGGCTGCGCTGCTGCAAAAGGACAACTGCTGATCTTCAAAAGGTAGTTTTGAAGATCCTCCAGATCAGATTCCAGATCTAATTTTTGGAGATATGATAGAGAAGAAGAGGATCTCCAAGATCCAGTCCAAGTGGATATCCGGTAGAGGCCAGGCACTTGCGTGGCTAGATCCAGAACCTTCCGCTGCTTACAGGATCATCAACAGGATAATAGGATTACCTACATCAAGGTAAATTAAATTAAATTTAATTTATCTATATTTTATTTTAATTATTAAAATAATAAAAATTAGATCTAAAATATTCCAAGATCTGATTTGGATCAAAGAGAAAAGTTTTTGAAATATATCTCTTGATCCGATCAGATCTAAACGAAACCTGGATCCAGGAAATCAAGGATTTTTCTTCAACTGGTATCAGAGCCAAGGTTCTAAAGTGTTTAGATCTAATTTTAAATTTATTTTAATCAAAAAATAAGTGATTTTAGATGTCACATGAGATGTGATCAGATCTAAAATTAGAAAAATTTAAAATTAAATGATTTGGATCTAAGATTAGAAAATATGCATGACTAGTTCTAAAATAGAATAGTTCTATAGAATAGTCTTGCATGTTTATAATTTAATCTGATTAAATCATATTTTAGATCTATTTATTTACTATTTTTTGATATTATAATTATTATAATAACATCTGAAAAAATAGCAAATAAAAATTATTTAATTTTAAACATCATATGAGATATGATTGATGCATGTCTAGACTAGTTGTAGAATAGTTCTACATAATTGTCTAGATTAGAATTTATTTTGATTAGATCAATTTAAATCTAATTTTTTAGATTATTATGAGATAATTTAGATCTAAAAACATGCATGATTCGATACATGAGATGTATGCAAAATATGCCATGATTAGATCTAATTTGTATATGAGATATATGATATAGATCTAAAACTATTTTGTAGTATTACATGTTCCTGATTAAGGCGTTCCTCTTGGCCGTCCGGTCATAAGAACGAAGAAGGGTTTAAAGGCCCTCTCCTTCCCATTCGATGGGGTGTTCTTATGATGTGTAGGGGTGCTGCGTGCATTCGTCCTTAATCAGAAACCCAAAACTTACTTTCTGCAAAACCCTAGATCCTGAAACCCTAGGATTTATTGTGCATATTTTGTTTATGAACCCTACTTAATTAAGAATTAAGATTTATGGAATATTAATTAGGTCTAAAATTGAAGAATTTTAGATCTAAGACATATTCATAATACTGGGTTCGGGCTTGGGTAGCTCAATTAGGTCTAAGCGGTTGATCAAACCGAATCAAGAGTTGGTTAGATGGGATCAACAATGCTTAAATTGACCAGCCTAATAGGATTAAGTCTGGGTCAAGATCGAGTCACGATCAAGCAAGACCTAATTAGGCTCAGAGGTTAGAGTCTGGATTGTAGGCTAACCCAATTGGTTCTGACTCAACAATTTGGTGTCTAAGGTAAGTTTGGCACATACGACCGACTGGTTTTTAATTGGAAGCTACTCGACCTGAATGCGTTCTTGTACGAGTTAATGGCATATTCCTTCCACCGGTCTCACTTACCTGGCCATATCTGTTGACACAGTTCTGATCTGAGGTGGTCAATAATCCGAGCTAACCCATGCCACTAGGTTAGTCATAATTGTTATGACTAAGCCAAGTCTAGTTTAATGAGACCTGAATCAATTCTCCCTAAGAAAAGATTAAGTCTGAGGTCTTCCACCATTGTAGATGTGCGGGCCCTTCCCGAGGTTGATTGTTCTCGGCTGGATACAGTGGCTCAGTTGCACCGGAAAGATGCAACCATGTCTATTAGGCATTGGATGCTATGGGCTGGAGGATGAGTTGGGCTCAATATTTTGGATACGGTGAGAGACTCAATTAGGAACCCAGTCTATGCAAATGGTGGGTCTGACTTAACTAAGGAGTGGATCAATATTTCGGATACGGTGAGATTCATGAATTAGAGACCAAGTTTGGGTGCACCATGATTAGAGAATCATTGAACAAGAGTTGTTCACTCATTGGCTAACCCATCACCAATAACTGTTAGGTGAGGTGATGAGTCAGTTGGTGAGACCGCACCACCCACTAGAAATCATTAATCATGGAGATTTTTGCATCTCTACAGAGGAAGTGTAGGGATCCGAGAAAATAGTGGGAGCTAATTTGTTTAAAAATAAAATTCCCTAAATAAATTGGTCAAGTCATAATTACAGTATCTAACTAGAATCTTTGACTCTCTATAGGAAAATGTCTGCGTCCAATCCATTAGCACGTACCTTGGACACACACATAGACTGACCGGACCCAATTATAAAGATTGGCTCAGGAACTACAAAATTATTTTGGGTTTGGAGAAGTTAACCCATGTATTGGATCAGGACCCTCCCACCTTACCAGCCCGTCCATCCACGTTGAACAGAGAGCATCTCTGAAAAAATGGATAGACGAAGATAATAAGGCCAGATATTACATGTTGGGCTCGATGTCTGATGAGCTCCAGCGCCAACATGAAGATATCGAAACTGCTCGCCAAATGTTGGCTCACCTGTAAGGAGATGTTTGGTGAACAGAGTCGCGCAGCCAAATATCAAGTCACGAAATGACTTTTTAAGGCTAAGATGCGTGATGGGCAGTCAGTCCAAGATCACTGTCTGATGATGATCAAGGACATGGAAGAGCTTGAGAAGCTCGATGTGAAGTTAGACTTGGATCTGCAGAATGATATTATTCTGCAATCCTTGACTGATGCATATGGGCAATTCATCATGAATTACCACATGCATAAACTTCAAAATTTCCTTGGCCGAATTAATGAACATGCTGGTCACCGCTGAGCTTTCTATGAAAGGTTCTAAAGGCTCAGTTCTTGCTATGGAACGGACTTCTTCCAAAAGAAAGTCTTCTGGAAAGAAAAAGAAGTCTGCAAAAAAGCAGAAGGTGGAAGAAGGAAAGAAGAAGAAGGCAGAGCCGAAGAAGAAGGCCGATGTCAAAGAAAAGTGTTTCCATTGCAACAGCGACAGGGCCATTGGAAGCGGAACTGCCCTACTTACCTGGCCACCCTGAAGAATAAGAAGGAAGGTCCTTCTGGAGGTATGCTCGTTATTGAGTCTAACCTTACGATTTCTTCTGCATCCAGTTGGGTGCTTGACTCTGGTTCTAGTGCTCATCTGTGCACTTCCATGCAGGGTCTTGAGGATAGCAGGAGGCTGAGGGATGGAGACATGATCCTACGCGTTGAAAATGGAGCAAGAGTAGCTATTAGTGGCGGTGGAAACATACCCTCTTCGATTACCATCAGGTTTAGACTTAGTTTTGAAAGCCTATTATTATGTGCCTGCAGCTAGCAGGAATTTGATTTCTGTTTCATGCTTAGCACAAGAAGGCTTATGTGATCACCTTCTTTAAGGACCATTGTAACATTCTTTATGAAAAAATAAAATTGCAAATGGTTTCCTTATTAATGGTCTTTATCAGCTACATATTGATGTACCTGTTCTAACTATCGAGCAAAACGTGAATGCCAAACGACCTAGGGATAGTCCAAATGACAGATATCTATGGCACCTGAGATTAGGTCATATATAGCAGAAGATAGGATCAACAAATTGGAGAAAAAATGGGCTATTGAGTCCATTGACTTCCGAGTCATATCCAACTTGTGAATCTTGTCTTCAAGGCAAAATGACTAAACTCCCTTTTGTTGGACATGGGGAAGGGCCACAGATCTCCTTGCCCTAGTACATACTGATGTGTGCGGCCCATTTGATGTGCCGGCTAGAGGCAATTTTGTCTACTTCATTACCTTTATCCGATGATC
Organism: Cocos nucifera; assembly: GCA_006176705.1. Taxonomy (NCBI): domain Eukaryota; kingdom Viridiplantae; phylum Streptophyta; class Magnoliopsida; order Arecales; family Arecaceae; genus Cocos; species Cocos nucifera. The sequence goes on from QRFJ01001192.1 coordinate 205,185, forward strand.
TGTCTAGGTATGGGTATGTGTATCTTATGAGAGACATAAGTCTGAAGCTTTTGAAAAGTTCAAAGAATTCAGACATGAAGTAGAAAAACAAACTGGAAAACCCATTAAGGTTCTTCGATCAGATCGAGGAGGTGAATACCTTAGCCAAAAATTCCTAGACTATCTCAAGGAAAATGGCATAGTCTCTCAATGGACTCCACCAGGAACACCTCAACTCAACGGGGTTTCAGAATGGAGAAATCGGACTCTATTGGATATGGTTCGATCCATGATGAGCTTCACAGACCTCCTGATTTTCTTTGGGGACACTCATTGTTAACTTCAATTTATCTACTGAATAGGGTTCCCTCTAAAACCGTTCCTACCACACCGTATGAGATATGGCACGGTAAGAAAACCAAGTCTGAGTCATCTCAGAATTTGGGGTTGTCCGGCTCATGTCAAAAGACAACAAGCGGACAAGTTAGAGTTTAGGTCCTTCAGAGCTCGATTCATAGGATATCCTAAAGAGTCATTAGGATACTATTTCTACATTCTACATTCCAGAAGACCACAATGTGATTGTGAGTCGACATGCCATCTTTCTTGAAAAATAGTTTATTCAAGATAGTGGCATTGGAAAGCAGATTAAGCTTGATGAGAAAGTCTCACAAGTACAATGAGCTAAGGACCAATTGGAACCAAATCAGGTTGAGCCAATAAGAACACTACCTCCTCCACCTCGTAGATCGGAAAGAGTTTTCCGTCCCCCTGAAAGATACTTAGGTATTATTTCAGAGGAAGTAGAGAAAATGTTCTTCACATCATTGAAATGAGTGTTCCAGCTCCGAGATGCTTGCTTAAGTCCATATATGGACCTTTGCAGCTTGCAAACCTTGTGATCAGTATCACTGGATGTGAAACCTAGCAGCTATTCCATATAGATATCTTCCTCAAGATATTCATTTAAGAACGTCGTTTTCATGTCCATTTGTCATATTTCATAATCGAAATAGGCTACAACGGCAAGCAATGTGCGGATGGATTTTAGCATAGCCATTGGGGAAAAGGTATCCTGATAGTCAATGCCTTCGCATTGATTATAACCTTTTGCCACTAGTCTAGCCTTGAATATCTCCACATTCCCATCTACACCAATCTTTGTCTTGAAGATCCATTTACACCCAATAGGTACTATACCTTCTAGTGGATCTACCAAGGTCCAGACTTGGTTTGAGTGCATCGAGTCAATTTCTGATTGCATTGCCTCTAGCAATTCTCGGAGTCGATATCTAATATGGCCTCATTGTAGGTTTTGGAATCATCACCATAGCACCATTACCTACGAGGA
>QRFJ01001193.1:0-88277 GCA_006176705.1 Cocos nucifera
ATTGGTAGAGGCCAGGCACTTGCGTGGCTAGATCCAGAACCTTCCACTGCTTACAGGATCATCAACAGGTAATAGGATTACCCTACATCAAGGTAAATTAAATCTAATTTAATTTATCTATATTTTATTTTAATTATTAGAATAATAAAAATTAGACCTGAAAGATCTCAGATCTAATTTAGATCAAAGAGAAAAATTTTTGAAATATATCTCTTGATACGATCAGATCTGAATGAACCTGATCTGAAAAATCAGAATTTTCCTTCATCTCCTAGGTCTTTTATGGAGAATTCTTTAGATAACCATATTTTAACTATGGTTAACATGGAAATATCATTCCCAATAAGGAGGATATCATCCACATACAGTACGAGAAAGATAATAGCACTCCCACTGACCTTTTTGAAAATACATGGTTTCTCCTCGTTCTTGATGAAACCAAACAATTTGATTATATCATTAAAATGAGTATTCCAGCTCTGACATGCTTGCTTAAGTCCATATATGAACCTTTGCAGCTTGCATACTTTGTGATCAACATCACTGGATGTGAAACCTAGTGGTTGTTCCATAGAGATATCTTCCTCAAGGCATCCATTTAAGAATGTCATTTTCACATCTATTTGCCATATTTCATAATCAAAATAGGCTGTAACAGCAAACAATGTGCTGATGGATTTAAGCATGCTACTGATGAAAAGGTATCCTGATAGTCAATTTCTCATGCTGACTATACCCTTTTGCCACTAATCTAACTTTGAATGTCTCCACATTTCCATCTGCACCAATCTTTCTCTTGTAGATCCATTTATACCCAATAGGTACTATACCTTTAGGTGGATCTACTAAGGTTCAGACTTGGTTTGAGTGCATCAAGTCAATTTCTGACTTCATTGCCTCTAACCATTTCTTAGAGTCAATATTTGATATCACCTCGTCATAGGTTTTGGGATCATCACCATGAACCCCATTACCTATGAAGAATATTTTCTCTACTTCCTCTGAAATAGTACCTAAGTACCTCTTAGAGGGACAAAAAATTCTTTTCGATCTATGAGGTATAGGAGGTAGTAATTGTATTGGCTCAACCTGATTTGGTTCCATAGGATCCTTAGCTCATTGCTCTTGGGAGACTTTCTCCTTGAGCTTGATCTGCTTTTCAATGCCACCATCTTGAATAAACTATTTTTTAAGAAAGATGGCATGCTGACTCATAATCACATTGTGGTCTTCTGGAATGTAGAAATAATATCCTAATGACTCTTTAGGATATCCTATGAATCGAGCTCTAAAGGATCTATAGTCTAACTTGTCCGCTTGTTGTCTTTTGACATGAGTCGGACAATCCCAAATTTTGAGATGACTCAGACTTGGTTTCTTACCATGCCATATCTCATACGGTGTGGTAGGAATAGTTTTAGAGAAAACCCTATTCAGTAAATATATAGTAGTTAACAGACTATATCCCCAAAGAAAATCAGGAAGGTCTATGAAGCTTATCATAGATCAGACCATATCTAATAGGATCCAATTCCTCCGTTCTGAAATCCTATTGAGTTAAGGTGTTCTAGGTGGAGTCCATTAAGAGACTATGCCAATTTGCTTGAGATAGTCCAAGAATTTTTGACTAAGGTATTCACCTCCTCGATCTGATCAAAGAATCTTAATGAATTTTTTAGTTTGCTTTTCAACTTCATGTCTGAATTTCTTAAACTTTTCAAAGGCTTTAGACTTGTGTCTCATAAGATATACATATCCCATACCTAGATAGATCATCGGATAAAGATAATGAAGTAGACAAAAGTTGCCTCTAGCCGGCACATCAAATGGGCCGGCACACATCAGTATGTACTAGGGCAAGGTAGATCCATGGCCTTTTTCCCATGTCCTACAAAAGAAAACTTAGTCATATTGCCATGAAGACATGATTCACAAATTGGATATGACTCAGAAGTCAATGGACATAATAGCTTGATTTTCTCAAATTTGTAGCCTGATTTTCTCAAATTTGTTAATCCTAACTTCTGCTATATGACCTAGCCTTAGGTGCCATAGATACCTATTGTTTGGGCTATCCCTGGGTCATTTTGATCTTATGGCATTCATATTTTGCTTGATATTAAAGACAAATACATCAATATGTAACTGGTAGAGACCGTTAATAAAGAAACTACTTGCAATTTTATTTCTTTTATAAAGAATATTACAATGGTCCTTAAGAAAACTAATTGCATAGCCTTCTTGTGCTAAACATAAAATAGAAATCAAATTCCTGCTTGCAGTAGGCACATAATAACAGTCTTTCCTAAGTACTAAGTCTAAACCAGATGGTAGTCGAAGAGGGTATGTTCCCACGGACCACAGCAGTAACTCTTGCTCCATTTTCGATGCGTAGGATCATCTCACCATCCCTCAGCCTCCTGCTATCCTCAAGACCCTGCATAAAAGTGCACAAATGAGCACTAGAACCAGAGTCAAGCATCCAACTGGATGCAGAAGAAACCATAAGGTTAGATTCAATAACGAGCATACCTCCAGAAGGACCTATCTCCTTCTTATTCTTCAGGGTGGCCAAGGTAATGTAGGGCAGTTTCGCTTCCATAGTGGCCGTCAGTATTATAATGAAAATACTTTTCTTTGCCATCACCTTCTTCGGCTTCTGCCTTCTTCTTCTTTGATCCTCTACCTTCTTTTTCACAGCTTTCCATCTTCTGCTTTTTCATAGACTTCTTCTTCATTCCAAAAAAACTTTCTCTTGGAAGAAGTCCATTCCATAGCAAGTACTGAGCCTTTAGAATCTTTCATAAAAAGCTTAGCAATAACCAGCATATTCATAAGCTCGGCCAGAATATTCTGAAGTTTATGCATATGGTAAGTTCATGATGAACTGCCCATATGCATCAGTCAAGGAATTGCAGAATAATATCATTCTGCAGATCCTGATCTAACTTCACTCCGAGCTTCTCAAGCTCTTCCAAGTCCTTGATCATTCATCAGATAGTGATCTTGGACTGACTGCCCATCATATGCATCTTAGCCTTAAAATAGTCATTTAGTGACTATGATATTTGGCTGCACGCGACTCTGTTCACCAAACAACTCCTTGCAGGTGAGCCAACATTTGGCGAGACAGTCTTGATATCTTCATGTTGGCGCTGGAAGCTCATCAGACATCGAGCCCAACATGTAGTATCTAGCCTTATTATCTTCATCCGTCCATTTATCAAGAGACGCTCTCTGTTCAGTAGATGGACGAGCTGGTAATAGTGGGAGGAATCCTTGGTCCAAATACATGAGTCAACTTCTTAAAATCCAAAATAATTTTGAAGTTTTGGAGCCAATCTTTGTAATTGGGTCCGATCAGTCTATGGGTGTCCAGGATATGGGCTAGTGGGTGGATGCAGATATTTTTCTTTTTCCTGTAGAGAGTCAAAGTTTCTAGTTAGATTTTGTAATTTAAGACTTGACCAATTTATTTAGAGGTTTAATTTTTAAATAAATTAGCTTTCACTATTTTCTCGGATCCCTACACTCTCTCTGTAGAGATGCAAAAATCTCCAAGATTACTGATTTCTAGTGGATGGTGCAGTCCCACCAACTGACTCATCACCTCACCTAACAGTTATTGGTGATGGGTTAGCCAATGAGTGAACAACTCTTGTTCCAATGATTCTCTAATCATGGTGCACCCAAACTTGGTCTCTAATTCATGAATCTCACCGTATCCAGAATATTGATCCACTCCTTAGTTAAGTCAGACCCACCATTTGCATAGACTGGATTCCTAATTGGGTCTCTCACCATATCCGGAATATTGAGCCCAACTCATCCTCCAGCCCATAGCATCCAATGCCTAATAGACATGGTTGCATCTTCCCGGTGCAACTGAGCCACTGTATCCAGCCGAGAACAATCAACCCCGAGAAGGGCCCGCACATCTACAATGGTGGAAGACCTCAGACTTAATCTTTTCTTAGGGAGAATTGATTCAGGTCTCATTAAACTAGACTTGGCTTAGTCATAACAATTATGACTAACCTAGTGGCATGGGTTAGCTCGGATTATTGACCACCTCAGATCAGAACTGTGTCAACAGATATGGCCAGGTAAGTGAGACCGGTGGAAGGAATATGCCATTAACTCGCACAAGAACGCATTCAGGTCGAGTAGCTTCCAATTAAAAATCAGTCGGTCGTATGTGCCAAACTTACCTTAGACACCAAATTGTTGAGCCAGAACCAATTGGGTTAGCCTACAATCCAGACTCTAACCTCTGAGCCTAATTAGGTCTTGCTTGATCAATCATCGTGACTCGATCTTGACCCAGACTTAATCCTATTAGGCTGGTCAATTTAAGCATTGTTGATCCCATCTAACCAACTCTTGATTCGGTTTGATCAACCGCTTAGACCTAATTGAGCTACCCAAGCCCGAACCCAATATTATGAATATGTCTTAGATCTAAAATTCTCAATTTTAGACCTAATTAATATTTTCCATAAATCTTAATTCTTAATTAAGTTTAGGGTTCATAAATAAAAATATGCATATATAAATTCTAGGGTTTCAGGATCTAGGTTTTGCAGAAAGTAAGTTTTTAATTTTTGATTAAGGACGAACATGCAGCACCCCTACACATCATAAGAACACCCATCGAATGGAAGGAGAGGGCCTTTAATCCCTTCTTCGTTCTTATGACCGGACGGCCAAGGAAAATGCCTTAATCAAAAAATATGATAAATACTACAAAATTAGTTAGATCTATATCATATATCACATATATAAAAATTAGATCTAACCAAAAATGGCATATTTTGCATACATCTCATGTATCATATCATGCATATTTTCAGATCTAAATTATCTCATAAATAATCTAAAAAATTAAGATTTAAATTTGATCATATCAAAATTAAAATTCTAATTCTAGATAATTTTGTAGAACTATTCTACAACTAGTCTAAACATGCATCTATCATATTTCATATGAACAAATTAAAAAAAATTATTTTGTATTTTTTTAGATCTATTATAATATTTATAATATTAAAAAATAATTAATAAATATGATCTAAAAGTTATAATTAATTAAATTAAAATTATGATCATGCTAGACTATTCTATAGAACTATTCTATTCCTAGAACTAGTCATGCATCTTCATACATCTTAGATCAAATTATTTAATTTTAATTTTTTAATTTTAGATCTAATCACATCTAATATGATATCTAAAATTATCTAATTATCAGATCAAAAATAAATTAAAATTAGATCTAATAAATTATGGAACCTCACTCTTATACCAGTTCAAGAAAAAAACCTATTTTTTGGATCAGATTTGTTCAGATCTGATTAGATCGAAAGGAATATTTTAAAAAAAAAAATCTCTAGGATTCTAATCAGATATGAGACTCCTTAAATCTAATCTTATTTATCTAATAATAAAAATAAAAATAAAAATTAAATTTAATTTAATTATATTTTTGTTTTGGGTAATCCAATTATCTTGTAATGATCCCGATGTTTGCCGAGGTTCTAGATGTAGCCACGTGAGTGCCTGGCCTCTACTGGTATCCACTCTAGTAGGATCTGAAGATCTTCTCCTTCTCAATCAATCTTTCAAAAATTAGATCTAGATCTAATCTTGAAGGTCTTTAAAATGGCTTTTGAAGAACAGTCATTGTCTCTAGCAGCAATGATGCCTTCTTCCTTTTTTAGCGCCTTTTACTTGCTTGGATCGTACCTTGTTCATGCCCAAAAGCCCTTGGGCATGGAGAGGAGAGAGAGGACCAGAGGGTGGCATGGGAAAAGAGGGAGAAGGGATATGTGGCATGGGCTAAAGGTAGAAGAATTGAATTCTAAGCATAAACAAGATTTATATAGATCCTACTGCGCCATGTAGTGCCACATCATCCTGGCCAATCATGATCCTTTGTGCAATTAGATCTAAATCTGAATGATGAGATGACATCATCTAATCCAATCAGATGAGAGACTCTCAAAACTCTCCTTAGGTGGTGCTAAGACTGGTCAAACAAGATTTCTTGACACCACATAGTTTAATCCCCTGAAGTAACCTAGAGTCCCATCTATATGGGACTTCATATTTTATCCTCATGGAGTGCACGCCTTCCAAGGCATGCACCCCCTTCTATCTACTTTTTAGTAGGGGGACAAGTCCCCAGGTACTCTCCTATGGGTGCATGACACATGGGCAGATGTCTAAGTATCTAGGATAAACATTTGACCAATGTCCGAAGATAAGATTTAGCAAGCGATGGAAAATGGTAGGTATTGTCTCAAATTTATCTCATAAATTAAGACAATCCTTTTCTGACCTAGACAAGCTCCAATCAGACTAAGTAAAGATTCCTAAGTGAGCCCAAACATATTTGGCTCAGTCAAGATAAGCTTTAATGACTGTTGAAGAAGAACATTAGGCTCAATCGTATGCTAGCACGATTTTCTTGAACCTAATTAAATCTTATTCAAATCAATTGAACTGAATTAATCTAATTGATGATATCCAGATCTAAACCCTTATTTGTGTAATCCAGTTAGGTTCAGTTCCATATGGTAATGGGATATGTTGTGATCTCTATCATCGATATCATCGAAACATCTTTCGATGAATCAAAACTTTTCTGATTCAAATAAGTAGTATGATCGATCATCCAAATCATTCTAATTGCTCCCAAAATTCATCAGTGACACCTAGCAGCATATGGTGGCAATCCATCAGAACTAAAAGTGAACCTCTCGGTGCAGTTATCTGTGTGATTAAGTTCCTCTATCTTGAACTCCAATCGGATTAGGGTTAAGATGATCTCGTCAAATCCTAATTTTTATCATATGAATTAATCATTCGATTCAAGTCCAATGTAAACATTCTAATAGAAACTTTTTCTATTATTTCACTCTACCATGGCCATGGGCTTATGGACTTGGTTCTCATCATCATCATAGGGCTACTCCTCATCTACCGAGGTAGATAGATTCCATCTTGGTGTAATCCAGTTTCCTACAATGAACATGCTATAGCCAACATACACCTCAGAATTTTGAATGGCTAGGAGACGAGTTATGGTGTAGTCAAACTATAACACCCTCAAGGTGAACTGCGATGCACCTCAGGTCAAAGAACAAGACACACAACTGCAGCATCGAGCCAGTCATCGATGAGAAGATAGACTTCCTCATGACTGCTCGAGGTAGTCACGCTCAGAGTGCCCTCATTCTCTAACGAGTACCGTACTCTCACTCTAGTATCTCTACACCATAGACTCAAGACTCATCTAACCAAAAGAAGCGATCGTACACCAACCTTTTGGATCAATCACCATCCTCATGATGATCCGACAGTTGAAAGCATTTTATAAGTTAATAATGAAAATTCATGTCTTAAATTTTTAACTCTTAAAAATATGAACTATCATTACCATTAACTCAAGGAATGTATCACAGACACTTTCAAATACACACTGTGATAAAAAATAATTCATTTTATTATTTATTATTAAAATTATAATTTTGCTCTTAGAAGTATATTATAAGTGTCAGCCAATCTAGCTTTTAGGGCACACATATCTAACAGTTGCAAGTATGGAGATGGATTTTCAGAATCTCAATTGATCTCCTATTCGATAGCTGGTATTCTTTTAAATATGTTATGATTGATATCTAATCAATAAAGATATAACCTATCTTAGAGTGCATGACTTATATCCTTGGATCACAGCCCATTTCTTAAAGTTATAGGCTAGTCTAAATTGATTTAGATATAAAAAAAATTAATCTAAATGTAATCTATCCCAAGAGCATGAATTATTCTCGTAGATCATGGCTCATTCCAAGAGTCATAAACTATTTCAGACTAATCTTATAAGACAAAAAAATATTATAAATAAAATCAGTCTTTATTATAAATTTAAAAAAATATAAAAGATGAAAAATAGAAAATACTATCAAAATAAGATCATAATGATCTTCTCAGAATAAAATAATCAGTCGGCCATTGGAAAGCTTCTCACCGATGTCTTCATCTTGATGCTTGAGGTCTTCCTTTCAATAGCCTGGAGCAGGGATCAAGAGCAGGATGGAAAGATTTTGTGAAGAAGTAGGTTCATGGTTTTAGGAGAAAGGTAGAAGAAAGAAGAAGAAAAGAGAGTGCGTGGGAAGAAAAAAGGAGAGGAAGGGAGAAGGAAGAGACGGTTGAGTATAGGCATGGGAGGCTGTGGAGGCCGCTAGCATCCATTTTGGCATGAAGAGAGTTTATTATATCATGAAGAGGGTGAGAGAGAGCATTTTAATCAAAAATTAGGATGTAGAAGAATTTATATTTATATTAAAAATTATCTCAGATGCACCCGCTGAAGGAACCAGATCTAGGGTTTCACAAGTAGATCTTGAAACTTTTTCAAGACTTACAGCGGAAGACTTAAATAAATTTAAAATTTATTTAAATAATCATATAAATATCTAGATCTTATATCTATTATATGATCAAGATATGATATTAAATTAAAAATTAAAATTAAATAAGAAAGAAAAAAGATTGATCAAATCAACCTAGATCTACACTACATCAAATGCAGGTATGAAGTTTATAGATTAGATCTATTAGTGAGCAGTTAGACATTCTAACTTGTGATCTGGCTGAGAATGAAGTCATGAGCATCACACATGTCTGACCTCTAGGAGTCATCCACACGAAGTTCGATGCAGAAAATCAGCACAGCATGCTAATACTATGCTGATTCTTCTTCGACGATCGATCCGATGCTCGCTTTTTCAAATTTAGAATCTCCAAAATATGAGAAGGAAGATGAGAGTTTATTGATCTGAGACTCCCTCAAAAAAACTCAAAAGAAAGAAGAAGAGATTGGAAATAAAATAGCCCTAGAAGAAGATCCTCTTCCTCTTCTCTTTTCTCTCACCTAAACACCTAGTTTGGTGCCTATGGAACCCCCACACCCAAGGATCCTCTTCCTCTAATTTTTGCACACCTCAAACTTCTCTCAAAGCTCTATATTTCATAAAAAACTTGAAGAAAATTCATCCAATAAATAGAGAAAAAGAAGAGTCCAAGTTAGGTCAAATTCCTAGATTAGGAATATCCAAACATGGGAAGTTATTGGGGCACCCAACTCTTGGGCGCCTTCTCTATAATTTTTGACATGGACCAGCAAGAAAGGGTGCATAAAAAAGGAGGTTAATTTTATAGAATAAGATAAAAATTAATTAAAAGAGGGGGTGGCACTCAAGGGAAGATGTTTTGGTCAACGAAGATTCTATCTCATAGAATTCTAAGCAAAACCAATTCCTCCTTTGACTTGGTCTTCCACCTAACTTCCATATATGACTTGGAGGGAGAGAGGAGGGGTGAAAATCAGGAAGAAAGATATTTTTCATGAAAAATACCTAAAAAATAGGTGTGGGAGGCATTGGGACCAAGGTGGCGCAAGGAGATAGGGAGTCCTAGTCACACTAGGACTCTCCTATTTTGACTTGGTCAAACAAGATCTTTTAACCAAATAAAATGAAGATTAAACCAACCCAATTAAATAAGATCCTAACCCATTTAAAAATTTAATTCAATTAGATTAAATAAGATTTAATTCTAATTTATTTTTTAATTAAATTAAAAAATTAGATTAATTCGAGTCCTAGTTAGACTAGGACTAGTTCTTTCTTGTACTTGGCTTATCCAATAAACTAATTCGACTTGATCCAATCAAGCCCAAACTAAATCTAATTAAATTATATTTAATTATAATTAATTTCAATCTATTGGCTTAATCAAATTAAGCCAATTGGCAATCTAATTGCTAATTGATCTTCCTGCAATACTTGCACTAGGTTAAACACCAATCATATTGATTGTTTAATCCTAGAATAATTCTTAATCATTGATCAACCATCTGATCAGATCATAAGCTCTAATGTGTATGACCTCATAGGTCTGAACCTAAGTTGGTAGCACAAAAATAAATTTTTATACCAATCAAAGTGATCATCTAGCAATGATATCCGACGGTCGGATAGGTTAAAGGTGTAGAACACCATCCTTAGAACCCATGCGGATATAGTTTCCATATAATTCATCCTCTTAACCACAATGCTCATAGGACACATCAGAGTTCAACTATCAACTCTGATCAAGTTGTCCATATTATATTTCAAAATACTAAATCCATCTGATGGATTATCCTAGCCAAGGTTTTATTATATTGAAATACAGTGATACATTCTTCTCCAACTCTTGAAGTGGTCAATTCCATCTTGATCATACTCTGACTTCATAGATACTTGACTATAACTAGAAGCCTTCTATTGCTGAATTAGAAGTTCAGTTAGTCTGCTATCAAAGCATAGTGAGTTGCTTGCAAGTCACTGAGGTGATCTCAGGTCTAAGGGATACTTATACCTATATCCCATCAGAGACATTCTCAATAGCAGAATGCTCTGAAGTTGGTCATGTTTAATGATGATGTACCCATATATCTCATCTGTATGCCATACTAGTATCTCCACACATCTTAGTTAAGAGGACAACCAACCTATAAGGCATATAGCGATCTATGCTCGATAGACGTTGTCGTCCTAATTAATAGCCTATCATTTGATCGTGAATAAATTTAAGGACTAATCAATAAATTTCTCTCTTTATCGAAAACTAAATAGTCCAAGGACTCCATCACAATAATAGAGTTTATTAGAAGATGTAAACTTATGATGAAAAAAGATGCTAAAATATTTTTTATTAATTAATAAAATAATTATAATATCTCAGCCGTCAATAGGCTGACGATTGACTTTGGGACATAATTTTCAACAACTTTCACTTATCCTAACGCCACTCAGCACAGTATCTAATACCCACCTTCGACTTATGATTGTCGAACTTCTTGATTGCTAGGGCTTTTGTAAAGGGGTCGGCTAGGTTCTCCTTTCCATCGATCTTTTGAAGGTCGACGTCACCACGATTTACGATCTCACGAACCAAATGGAAGCGACGTGGAATGTGCTTTGTTTGCTGGTGTGCCTTCGATTTCTTTGCTTGAGTTATGGTGCCAGTGCTGTCGCAGTAGAGCAAGACTGGACCATCAATGGAGGGTGCTACTCCAAGCTTGGTGATGAACTTCCTCAGCCACACAACTTTTTTTGCTGCATCTGATGCTGCCATATACTCTGCTTTACAAATAGAGTCAGCCACTGTATGCTGCTTGAAATTTTTTTAGTAGATGACTCCATTATTTAGAGTAAAGATATACACCGACATACTTTTACTATCATCATGATCAGATTGAAAGCTAGAGTCTGTAAACCCCACAAGCTTCAGATCTGACTCACCATAAACCAACCATTGGTCCTTAGTATTTCTCAAATACTTAAGGATGGTTTTAACCATCTTTCAGTGATTTTCGCTAGGATCAGATTGGTATCTACTCACTACTCCTAGTGAGTATGCCACGTCTGGTTTCGTACATGTCATTGCATACATAATAGATCCCACTATCGAAGCATATGGAATTCTACTCATACACTCTCTCTCTTTAGAAGTTGTCAGACAATCCTTCTTAGAGAAAAAAATTTTTTGAACTATCGAAAAGATAGCCCTTTTTGAAAGTCTCCATGTTGAATCTCTTTAGCATAGTTTCTATGTACGTGGATTGGGATATACCAAGCATTCTTTTAGATCTATCCCTATAGATCTTCATTCTTAGGATGTAGGATGCTTCACCCAAGTCCTTCATGGAGAACTATTATGACAGTCAGACTTTTATTTCTTATAGTGCGGGGATGTCATTCTCGATTAAGAGAATATCATCCACATATAAAATAAGAAATACCACTGCTGGACCATTTGTCCATTTGTAAATACAGGGTTCATCTCCATTCTTAATGAAGCATACGTTTTGATCATTTTATCAAAACATACGTTCCAACTTCGAGATGCCTGCTTCAATCCATAAATGGATCTCTAAAGCTTGCATATCTTGGACTCATCTGTGGATGTGAATCCTTCAGGTTGTATCATATACATCTCTTTAGTCAGCTCTCCATTTAAAAAAGTTATCTTCAGATCCATCTGCCAGACCTCATAGTTCAGATGGGCAGCAATCGCAAGCATAATCCAAATAGACTTGAGCATTGCCATAGAGAAGAATGTCTCGTCATAGTCAATACCATAACATTGATGATACCCCTTACTAATTAGATGAATTTTATAGGTCTCCACCTTTCCATCTGTGCCCTTCTTCCTTTTGAAGGTCCATTTACATCCAATAGATTTAACCCCTTCAGGTGGGTCAACTAATATCCATACATCATTGACCTTCATGGAATCCATTTTGGATCTCATGACTTCTAGCCATTTCTTAGAGTCGAATCTCTACATCGTATCCATATAAGTGATCGGATCCTCATCGTTCTCATCGAGCTCGATGGGATCACCATCCTAGATCAAGAATCCATAGTATCTATATAGATGATGGGATACCCTACGGATCACCTTAATGGTGCGGGTTCACTAGGCTTCGGATCTGATATGATCAAATCCAACTTAGGTTCCACATTCTATGTCGAACTTTCTACCTGTTAAACTTCATCAAGTTCAATCTTAGAGGCAATAGTTCCTTCATCAAGAAACTCCTTTTCCAAAAAGGTTGCCCTAAGGCTGACGAACATCTTTTGTTCATCAGCATGGTAGAAATAGTATCCTTTGATCTCTTTTGGGTATCCTATGAATGTACACTTGTCAAACCTAGGTCCAAGTTTATCTATAACTAACCGTTTGACATAAGTTGGGCACCTCCAAATCCTAAGATGTGAAAGTGCTAGCTTACGCCCTATCCATATCTCATATGGGATTTTAACTACAGACTTACTTGAAACCCTATTTAATAGATAACAAGCTGATTCGAGCACATATCCTTAGAAGGATATCGACAAGCTGACAAATTCCATCATTGATCAAACCATATCTAACAAAGTTCGATTCCTCCTTTCAGATACACCATTATGCTGTGGTGTTCTAGGAGGAGTCCATTGAGAGAAAATTTCATTCTCACCTAGATATATTAGAAACTCACTAGAAAAGTATTCTCCTCCTCGGTCAGATCGAAGAGTTTTAATACTCTTTTTAGTTTATTTTTCTACTTTACTTCAGAATCATTTGAACATTTCAAAAGAATTTGACTTATATTTCATCAGATAGATATATCCATATTTGGATAGATCATCTGTGAAAGTGATGAAGTAGACATATCCACCTCTGACACTTGTGCTCATTGGTCCACATACATCAGTATGTACTAGACCTAAGAGCTCATTGGCTCTCTCACCTTTTTCAATAAAAGATGACTTGTCATTTTACCAAGAAGATAGAACTCATAGGTTGGAAGTGATTCACAATAATTAACTTCAAGAATTCCCTCCTGAGTCAACCTGTTTATCCTATTCCTATTTATATGACCTAGCCTATAGTGCCATAAGTAGATATCTGATACACTATCTAATCTAGAGTGCTTGCCAATAGAATAGACTATATTAACAGGTTGTGATAATATATATTCACCATTATTCAATCATCCATAGAAAGCAGTAACACCATTCATAATGACATTACAAACTCATTTCTTTATTAAAATTTCATAATTGTTTATGGCCAAAAGCCCTACAAAAATGATATTTAAAAAGAAACTAGGATAGAAATGACAATCACTAAGAACAATGGTATGAGATTCAAATATAAGTTTCAAAATTCCTAAAGCTAGGACTAGAATTGGTCTTCCATCTCTAATGTTCAGAAATCTCTCATCTTGCTCGAATCTTCTACTGACCTGCAACCCTTACAATGAATTGCAAATATGGTAAGGGCTATCGATATCCAATACCCAGTCAGTAATATCATAAACAGAAAAATTGCAAGGAGTTATCATATAAATACCTTGTCCAGCAATAGCTAGCTTCTTTCTCTACCTGTTTGGATCCAGGGAGGCAACGTACTGAGGACAGTTTCTCTTTCAGTGCCCCTGCTTCTTGCAAAAGAAGCATTCGGCTTGACTCTTATCAGGCTTGGTCTTTGGGGTCTAAGCCTGTACAGGTGTCTTAGCATGAACATGCACCTTCTTGGCTTTCTTCTTCTTGTTCTTCTTTCCTTTTCCAAAGGATCGAGAACGAGAAGATGAACCTCCCACAAAGTTCACCAACTCCTTATGGAGTTGGTGATCCTTCTCAAAATTTTGAAGTAACCCCAGTAACCCATGGTAGTCCACTTCAGGCTTTGATATTCTATAATGTGTAAGAAAAGGGAGATAGAACTTGGGCAGTGAGTTCAGTATTGCATCTTTTCTAAGTTATTTATGTAAGAAAAAGTCGAGCTTGCTCAAGCGCTCTATCAGCTCGATCATGTACAATACATGATCAGTGATAGAGGCACCATCCCACATTCTGGCATTGAAGATGGCACAACTAGTCTTGTACCTCTCAATATCATCGGATGTGCCAAAAGAATCCTCCAACACTTGGAGCATTTCATTTGGCTGAGCTATCTTAAACTTGCGACTAAACTCGTCGTTCATTATAGCCAGCATAATGCAGCTCACCATGGTTTGATCACTGAGCCACTTCTGATAAGTATCTCTGACTGTTCCACGTGCATTGACTGCTGGCTTCTCAGGTGCAGGATCCGTTAGCACATATAGGATCCATTCATGTTCAAGGATAATCTTCAACTTTCAGTACCAACTATCAAAATTGGGTCCACTAACTTATCATTGTCCAACAATGATCGGAGTGATAGAGGTGGCCATGTCTGCACAAAAAAAAATCAAAACCTAATTATTAATTAATTCATTAAACCTAAAGATTTAGACTTTAATCAAAAGGTTTCTCCTACTATTTTATTCGAGTTGGTAGTCTCTACCTTTAATTTAAAGAATTATCCTAATTTCTTAGTAGGTACTAGAATCCACATAGACTATACATAAGCCCAACTTTGGTTGGCCCACCCATGTACATCTAAGGATAGGTTCATGACCAATTATTTTTTTAAATAATTTTTAGTAATTAAATTTTGTCCCAGACTCTGATCAGTTGGCTTTAGCCTTCTCAGAAAATGGTCCAGTTAGGTCCAACCATTAACATGACCATACTTGGTCCATCCAATCAATGAATGATTAGGCTCAACTTTGGTTGGCCCACCTGACCATCATTTAGAAAGATGTATCCAAGAGATCATATAATGAATGATAATTTCATCAACCGATAAGCATCAGGCCTTTGGACCTCCAATGATTATCCAACTGATGGATCCATTATCATCCACTTTAATGGAAGATTATGAAATAGTTATCATATAAATAATTTATTTTAGGAACCTAATAATTTTAGAGGATTTATTTATAGAAGTGAGTAGGTCAGATTAACCAGCTTATCATGATTCTTCCACTAACTTCACCAAGTCAGCTTAAGGAAGGCCATTAATAGGCTGGTCTAAGAGCATCTAAATCAGTCAAACTGATTTACCTAACTGACATGGGTTAGCTCGAATAGTCAAGCAATCCGATCGAAACATAATCTCACCAAGAGGCTAGGTAAGTTCGATCAGTGGAAGGGTCTGCCAGGCTTGCCTTAGACACCATCAAAAATGGCCAGGTAGGCGGGTGACCAATTAAAAACCACTGGTCTAGTTTATCTTAGATACCAACTGGTTTAATTAGTTTCAATTAGATCAACCTAACAGTTCGTACTAGACCGCGTAGCCAAGAATTAAGTCCATCTTGAGTCTTGTTAAATACATGGACTTGACCAACTACAACTATTGTAATTGATCTAGAGAATCCTTGATCTAATCTAAGATAATAATTGATTAGATTTAATCAATTCTCTAATTAAGTCCATTCTTCAATCTAACCCTAGATCTAACCCAATTAATGGACCTAATCTCCACTAACCCATTTAACCCAATGTGTTATGATTTGTGTCTTAGGATCTTCAATACATAATCCTAGATCCTAATCAATCAACTTCTTAATTCTCAATTAAGTTTTGGACTGAGGGTTGGGGTTCGGCTTTTCGAAAATAATTTTCATATTTGTAAAATATTTTTATAACATGGTTCTATCAACCAAGTTGCATGTTTGATTCATAATCAATATGCAAGTAAAATAAACATAAAACTATTTTAGATCTAATCTAAACAGATTTATGTAATTGAAACAGTTTCAATAATAATCAATCATAAATCTTCCTAGATCAAATGTAACACAATTATGATGATTGAAATCAGATTAAAATATTTTTAATCAGGTTATCAAATCTCTTAGATCTAATCTAAAATTTTATGATCAATATTTTAGATTAGCACGTACTAGGATAACCTATTCACTGTAAGGGATAAATTTTACAGCAGGACAACCTTATGGCAGTCGGTGCAATCTAAAATATGTTATTTATTTTTAAATTTAAAACTATTTTAAAATCTAAAATATGATCAAATCTAATAAATTTATTTATTTATTTATTTATTTATTTATTTATAATTTTATATTTAATAATTAAATTATAAATTAAATCTAATCTAAAAAATAATCTAGACATGCACAAAAATCATGTAATAAGAATCTGAGCTCTGATACCAATTGAAGGAACCAGATCTAGAATTTCATAGGTAGATCTTGAAATTTTTTCAAGATCTTATAGTGAAAGACTTAAATAAATATAAAATTTATTTAAATAATCATATAAATACCTAAATCTTAGATCTATTATATGATTAAGATATGATATTAAATTAAAAATTAAAATTAAATAAGAAAGAAAAAAAGATTGATCAAATCAACCTAGATCTACACTACATCAAATGCAGGTACGAAGTTTATAGATCAAATCTATTATCTGAGCAAGTTTAGATGTTCTAACTTACTGATCCAAGCTTGAGGATAAAGTCATAAGCCACACACACATCCGACCTTTAGGAGTCGTTCACACGAGCCTACGATCTCTGATCTGAAGTCCGATGCAGGAAATCAGCACATCATACCAGTACTGTGTTGATCCTTCTTCGACGATCGATTCGATGCTCCCTTCTTTAAAATTTAGATTCTTCAAAATATGAGAAGAAAGATGAGAGTTTTTTTATCTAAGACTCTCTCAAAAAAAACTCAAAAGAAAGGAGGAGAGATTGAAAATAAAACAGCCCTAGAAGACCCTCTTCTTCTTCTCTTTTCTGTCACCTAGACACCTAGTTTGGTGCCTATGGAACCCCCATGCCCAAGGACCCTCTCCCTTTAATTTTTGCACACCCCAAGTCTCTCCTAAAGCTCTATATCCTATAAAAAAATCAAAAGAAAATTCGTCCAATAAATAGGAAAAAAGAAGAGTCCAAGTTAGATCAAATTCTTAGATTAGAAATATCCAAACATGGAAAGTTGTTGGGGCACCCAACTCTTAGACGCCTCCTCCATAATTTTTGGCATGGACCAGTAAGGGAGGGTGTACAAAAAGGAGATTATTTTCATGGAATAAGAGAAAAATTAATTAAAAGAGGGGGTGGCACTCAAGGGAAGATGTTTTGGTCAACAAGGATTCTATCTCATAGAATTTTAAGCAAAACCAATTTCTTCTTTGACTTGGTCTTCCACCTAACTTTCATATATGACTTGGAGGGAGAGAGCGGGTGTCAAAATTAGGAGAAAAAAAAATTTCTATGAAAAATATCTAAAAAATAGGTATGGGGGGCGTTGGGACCAAGGTGGCACAAAAAGATAGGAAGTCATAGTCACACTAGGACTCCTATTTTGACTTGGTCAAACAAGATCTTTTAATCAAATAAAATCAAGATTAAACCAATCTAATTAAATAAAGCTCTAACCCATTTAAAGATTTAATTAAATTATATTAAATTAAATTAAATTTTGATTTATTTTCTAATTAAATTAGAAAATTGGATTAATCCGAGTCCTAGTTAGATTAGGACTAATTCTTCCTTGCACTTGGCTTATCCAATAAACCAATTGAACTTGATCCAATCAAGTATAAATTAAATTTAATTAGATTATATTTAATTAAACTTAATCTCAGCCTATTGGCTTAATCAAATTAAGCCAATTAGCAATTCAATAGCTAATCGATCCTCCTACAACACTTGCACTAGGTTAAACACCAATCGTATTGATTGTTTAACTCTAGAATGATTCTTAATCATTGATCAACCATCCGATCAGATTGTAAGCTCTAATGTGTGTGACCTCATAGATCCGAACCTAAGTTGGTAACACTAGAATAAATTTTTGTACCAATCGAAGTGATCATCTAGCAATGATATCCGACGGTCGGATAGGTCGAAGGTATAGAACACCATCCTTAGAATCCATGCGGATATAGTTTTCATATAATTCATCCCCTTAATCATAATGCTCGTAGAACACATCAAAATTTAACTATCAACTCTAATCAGGTTGTCCACATTGTATTTCAAAATACCAAATCCATCTGATGGATTATCTTGGCCAAAGTTTTGCTATATTGAAATACAGTGATACGTTCTTCTCCAACTCTTGGAGTGGTCAATTCCATCTTGATCACACTCCGACTTCATAAGTACTTAACTATGCCCAGAAGTCTTCTGTTGTTAAATTAGAAATTCAATTAGTCCAATATCAAAGCACAGTGAGTTGCTTGCAAGTCATTGAGGTGATCTCAGGTTTAAGGGATACTTATACCTATATCCCATCAGAGACATTCTTGACAGCAGAATGCCTAGAGTTGGTTACGTTTAATGATGATGTACCCATACATCTCATTTGTATGCTATACCAGTGTCTCCACATACCTTGGTTAAGAGGACAACCAATCTATATGTCATATAGCGATCTATACTCGATAGATGCTGTCGTCCTAATTAATAGTCTATCATTTGATCGTGAATAAATTTAAGGATTAATCGATAAATCCTCTCTTTATCGAAACTAAATAGTCTTAAAGACTTCATCACAATAATGGAGTTCATTAGAAGATGTAAACTTATGATGAAAAAAGATGCCAAAATATTTTTTATTAATTAATGAATCAATTATAATATTTCAACCATCAATAGGCTGATGATTGGTTTTGGAACATAATTCCCAACACCCACTCCAGCATTTGTCCATGAAGACCTAGCTGTGAACCTGCAATGCTACGCACAGCTCTCGCGAAAGTCCCTCATGCACCCGTGAACCCGCTAGCGAACCCACTGGGAACCTGCACACCTACAATGAAGGCCAGCGAACATGTTTTTTTGGCTATTTATGAAAAGAAACTTTTGTTTCTTTATAATGATGCATACATCCCATAAGGGTTTTAGTATAGTATCTTCATTTTCTATAATACCATATGCATCCTTCTTTTAATTTAAATCCATTTTGAGTCAAATTTGCTCCAAATTTGAGTTCTTTTGATCTGCAAATCAGGCTCTTTGGATTGGCAATCATCTTTCCTATAAATCATAAGAAGAAGTATCAAATTTTTAATAAATAAAAATTAATTAAATATAATTTTATGCTTTCAAGTGGCTCAAATTAAGTGTTTATCACATCTCCTAACTTGAACTTTGCTCGTCCTCAAGTAAAGCCTTGAATTAAAAGTTAGTTTTAGACATTCATAAAAACAATTAATACCCGGCCAGATTATTAAAATGTTACGTCATCGGATTATTAATTCAACCCAATTAGTGGATAGATGTTAGCCATAAAAATTTTTAGAGATCTTCTTTCACCAACTCTCCAATTTACTCTCTAAATCCTCTAACTTGATGTGAGAAGAATTTATTGTCTTCTTATAATTTAGTCCCTTTATTATCCATCCTTTCTTTTATAATTTTTTTCTTGCATCCACATCTTTTGACGTGAACCACAATGCCTACTTGGGCAAAGGGATCTGGTTACTCAGTAAAACAATACTAAACCACTATTTAATTCATAATGCCCATCTTTTGATGCAAACCATAATATTTACTTAGGCAAAGGAGTCCGGTTACTCAATAGAAAATTAATATTTTTTTATAAACAAATTTTAAGAAAGATTTTTGCATATTTTGACCTTTCCATCCAACTTTTATGAAGTAGATTTTTTATTGAGATAAGTAAGAAGAGGATTCTAGAATCATAATTAAAATTTGGTCTGATATGAACCCTACCATTTATTGAACTTTTTTAATAATTTATTCCTCAATATCTCTAAAATTGTCTAGATTGTTAATCATTCATTGATTAGAATGTCTAATTAACTCTTAATCAAAATAAAATTTGGATATATAAAGCTAATTATATTAAATCATACTTAAGGACTCATAAATTTTAAAGTTAATTATTCTCCTCCCCCCAACTTAATTTTTATTATCATCAATGGAAGAAGAGAAAAAATAAAAATATTTATCAAGGAGGGGTATCACCTTATTTATTATTTATAGGTCCTTTATTATACTCCATCAGGTTCATACAAGATGTTTTGATGATGTGCTCCCCACCCACTTAGGCTAATTATCTTTATTGGTTTCCTACAAAAATAAAAACTAGAAATTTGAAAGAAAAAGGAAGAGAAAAAAAATGATGGGTTGCCTCCCAACAAGCGCTAAGTTTAAGATCTTCGGCCAAACTAAGTGATTCTGCCTGACCTATATCAAAAATTGGATTGATAAATTTCAATGATTTTAGATTACCAATCTCAGGAAGATGGCTTACTATCCCATTATTGATAAAGTTTAGTATTTTATCGTCAATCTCTAAAAAGTAATTCATGACCCCATTCTTAGTTAATTTTTTATTTCTAATTGTAAGAAAAAATTTATAAACCCATTTATAGATCTTTGTTTCTTAAGAATTTTTTCTATTTGCTCCTCTAATATGCTTACAAATTAAATTTTTTGATTAAGAATTAAGTCAAATGCAATAGGTGCCAGAAGTGTGTCACTCGATTCTAAACATATGTACTTTGGTATTACCAAAGATGGATTTAGTTTTAGAGAAGGTGGTGATTCTTGAGGGGAAGCTATTGAAGCCGGTATTATTTCATATTTCTCTATCCATGGAGAAGTGGTTCTAAAATTTGATGGCTCTAATAATATGTTCACATTTTCAGCACAACCATCTATATTAAAATCATCCACTTCAAAAGAATCCCTATATGTATGCACTAGGTCCTGAGAAATAATTCTAGGAATAGCTTCTTTTGTTACATCTTCAGGTACATCCACCATAAAATAGTTTTTAGTTTGTGTATTAGACTGTTCTATAAGGGTTTTATGAGCATTGAGGCTCTCAACCATATATTGCTCTCTTAGGTTAATTATGGGCTGACTAAATAATTCTTCCTCCTCTTAACTATTAAATGTAGTAGTTAGTTGACTGACTTGGATTTCTAGCTTGGCTATTGATTGAGTGTGGGAGTGAATGTTCATCTCGAGCCCTTCTAATATGTGTAAAATTTCTTCTTTAAATGCCAAACTATAGGCACTTGAAGAGGGTTGCTAAACATTTTGATATTGGTATGCCGTATAAGTTTCTTCTAAATAACTAGGTTCATAATCAATTATTGGTTGCGATATCTCATAAAAATTTAAATAGTTCTCCTAATCTAGATTGTAGGTGTTAGAGTAAGGATTGTAATAACTGATAGTCTGGGTTTAGGTTGGATAAGTTTGCTCATGCACAAATGTTTAGGATCGATATGTGGCTGGACATTCACTAACCAGGTCGTTAGGACTTGAACATATATCACACACATGCAAAGGTGAAGTAGGATAGTATGTCATATTCAATAGATGATCAAGTTTTTAGAACAACTCATCTACCTTATTTTTGATATTTATAGAGTTTTCGACCTTATGAAGTCCACCTCTATTGGGTTCATACATGGATGTATATGAATCATAGGTATAAGAAAAAAAGATAAAGTTTTCCCTCAATTGATGAAAGGGTACAGCCATAATTCTAGGTTTGTCTACTCTAAGGGTTCGTTCAATTTCAAGATCTAGGGATTAAATTTTGGATCGTAATGAACAATATCCAAGTAAATACCATACAATTATACCTTAAAGCAACCATAGATTTAAATTTTTATATTTTTTAAAAAAAAATTTAAGAATTTTTTTTAAAAAAAAGGATAAAAGAAATTCTAAAGATGAGAACCTAGAGAATCCAAAATCTAAGAAATAGATAAGAGGAGTTTTATTAGGTTTGATGTTTATTAGCAATCAAGTTGTACAACCAATCCTGACTAAGGATTATTCTAGATCTAGATAGCTCCTAACTGCCAAGGTTATCTTCAAACACTCCAAGTATAAGGTCAGCCACTCAACTGGCCAAGTAAGTGTAAAGTCGGTGGGAGTCCCCCTATTGCTTTTCTTAGACAACAATTATCTTGGTCGGGTAAGCTAACGAAATCAATTAAGTAACCATCTTTTCTTGGAATGTAGTCCATGAACCACTTGCTATAGACACCAGTTAAACTGACTAATCCTAAGCCAGTCCAACTTTTAGGGTTTCTTGTCCCAATGAGCTCGAGTGTCCTTAGGGGCCAACCTCTAATTGAATTTAAAAATTAGGGTTTGGATCAATGCAATATAAGGGTTTGTGATTTTTGGACTAAGAAAGGATGATCAAATCCTCACCTTATCTTATTTAATTAGCTTTAGTGCCCTTAAAGTGTCTTATGATTATGCAATGAAAACAAAACAAGATGTTTAATCAAAACTAAAAAGTTTTTACTTGTTATGTTTTATGGTTTGGTCAAAAATAAAACCTAACTCACTACTCTATAGATAGGATGAGTCGGGATCGTATGCATAGAAAATGTATTAATTATGTTTAAATTATAAATTAAAAGCAAGATTAAGATTAATTAAAAGTAGATTAATTAAAAGGCTACATAAATTAATTAGAAAACCAAAAAAATAGCAAATTAATTAAAGTGGAGTTGCAAGTATGGAGATGAATTCTCAGGATCTCAATTGATCTCTTATCTGATAGCTGGTATTCTTTTTAATATGCTATGATTGATATCTAATCAATAAAGATATAACATATCTTAAAGAGCACAATCTGTACCCTTAGATCACAGTCCATCCATTAAAGTTATAGGCTAGTCTAAATTAATTTGGATATAAAAAATTTAATCTAAACATAATCTATCCTAAGAGCACGAACCATTTTCGTAGATCATGGCTCGTTCCAAGAGTCATAAACTATTCCAGATTAATCTTATAAGACAAAAAATATTATTAATAAAAATAATTTTTATTTTAAATTAAAAAAATATATAAATGATGAAAAATAAAAAATATCATCAAAATAAGATCACAATGATCTTCTGAGAATAAAATAATCAGCTAGCCATCGAAAAGCTTCTCACTGATGTCTTCATCTTGATGCTTGAGGTCTTCCTTCCAACAGCCAGGAGCAAGGATCAAGAGTAGGATGGAAAGATTTTGTGGAGAAGTAGGTTCATGGTTTTAGGAGAAAGGAAGAAGAAAGAAGAAGGGAAGAGAGAGCTTGGGAAGAAAGAAGGAGAGGAAGGAAGAAGGAAGTGACAATTGAGGATAGGCTTAGGAGGCTGCAGAGGTCGCTTGTATCCATTTTGGCATGGAGAGAGTTTATTATATAGTGGAGAGGGTGAGAGAGAGTTTTAATTGAAAATTAGGATGTAGAAGAATTTGTATTTCGATTAAAAATTGTATCGAATGCACCCGCTCCAGCGTCTATCCACGAAGATCCAACTGTGAACCTGCAATGTCGTGCACAGCTCTCGCAAAAGTCCCTCATGCATCGGCAAAAATGCTAGCGAACACACTAGGAACCTATGCACCCATGATAGAAGGCCACCGAACATATTTTTTTGGCTATTTACGAAAAGAAACTTTTGTTTCTTTATAATGATGCATACATCCCATAAGGGTTCCCAATATAGTATCTTCATTTTCTGTAATACCGTATGCATCCTTTTAATTTAAATCCATTTTGAGTCTAATTTGCTCCAAATTTGAGTCCTTTTGATCTATAAATTGGGCTCTTTATATTGGAAATCATCTTTCCTACAAATCATACAAAGAAGTATCAAATTTTTAATAAATAAAAATTAATTAAATATAATTTTGTGCTTTCAAGTGGCTCAAATTAAGTGTTTATCACATTCTCCAACTTGAATTTTACTCGTACTCAAGTAAAATAGATAAATTAGTAATATATACTGACTCAGTCTTGAATTAAAAGTTAGTTCTAGACATTCCTAAAAATAATTGATACCCGGCCAGACTACTAAGGAGTTACATCGTCGGTTTATTATTTCAACCCAATTAGTGGATGGATGTTAGCCAGAAAAATTTTTAGAGATTTTCTTTCATCAACTCCCTACTTTACTCTCTAAATCCTCTAACTTGATGTGAGAAGGCTTTATTGTCTTCTTATAATTTAGTCCCCTTATTATCCATTCTATTTTATTTATAATTTTTTTCTTGCATCCCCATTTTTTGATGCAAACAATAATGCTTACTTAGGTGAAGAGACCTGGTTACTTAGTGAAACAATGCTAAACCTCTTTTTAATTTACATTGCCCATCTTTTGATGCGAACCATAATGCTTACTTAGGCAAAGGGATTCGGTTACTCAATGAAAAACTAATATTTTTTTTATAAGTAGATTTTAAGGGAGACTTTTGTATATTTTGACCTTTCCATCCAACTCTCATGAAGTAGATTTTTTATTGAGATAAGTAAGAAGAAGGTTCTATAATTACTCTTAAAATTTGGTCTGATTTAAACCCTACCATTCATTGAGTTTTCTTAATAATTTATTCATCAGTATCTTTAAAATTATCTCAACCATTAATCATTCATTGATTAGGTTGTCTAATTAATTCTTAATCAAAATAAAGATTTGATATATAAAGCTAATTATTTTAAATCATACTTAAGGACTCACAAAATTTAAAGTTAATTATTCTTCTTCTCCCAACTTAATTTCCATTGTCATTAATGGAAGGAGAGAAAAAACAAAAATATTTATCTAGAAAGAGTACCACCTGGTTTGTTGTTTATAGGTCCTTCATTATACTCCAT
This sequence comes from Cocos nucifera, assembly GCA_006176705.1. Taxonomy (NCBI): domain Eukaryota; kingdom Viridiplantae; phylum Streptophyta; class Magnoliopsida; order Arecales; family Arecaceae; genus Cocos; species Cocos nucifera. The sequence goes on from QRFJ01001193.1 coordinate 25,100, forward strand.
CAGGTTCACATAGGATGTTTTGATGATGTGCTCTATCTAAGTTGCACTACTACAAAAATGATTTATGGCAGCGCATATTATGGCAGTGATTTAGCAGTTTTTGAAATCACTGCCATAGATCTTATGGTAATAGTTTTCATTAACCACGGCTATAGATCGAACCTATGGTCGCTGCTATAAGTCCGACATATAGCAGCGGTTAACAAAAACCACTATCGTAAGTCGGACCTATAGCAACGGTTATAAAAAATCGCTGTCATAGATCAATCTATAGCAGTGGTTCATTGTAACCACTATTATAGGTCGGATCTATAGCAGCGATTAGTATAACCGCTGTCATAAGTCGGATCTATAGTAGCGGTTAGTATAAACAGCTGCTATAAGCTTATTTATAGCAACGGTTAATTGTAACTGCTGCCATATATTTTTTTTCTTTAAATATTATATAATTTTAAAATTTAATGTCCATCTTCATCATTCATTATCTAAATAATTATCATTAGAGTATCATCACAAAAGATCACCTCGATCCAATGGCCCTAGCTTCATCGATCAAAAAAATTTGATTTCGATGACCATGAACGATGATGCGATGATCTGATAGATGGAGACCTTCGATGGATCTAAAAACCTACAACGATGATCTCGGTGATGTTTGTAACATACTATTAAAGTTTTACTTCAATCGGATATCGTTATCTTAGTCAATTTAGTATAGGTTAATTTCGGTCGTTAAATGATAAATGAGTTATCAAAGGACCAAACGGTGTCCGATTATGAGATAATTTTTTTATAAATAATCTTGTAAAAACTTGATGCGTGCTAATTTATAGCTATGGCAAGTGCACCAGTCGATCAAGTAATAAAGTGAATGAGTATAGTATCGTCCCTAAAGGATTGGAAAATAAGTACTGAAAAGCTCTTTCCTATGCTTTATTTAGAAGATCGATTTATGAGAATAAGAAATTTAAAAAAATAAAAAATAATTAAAAGTTTTTAATTAAATAGAGAGAGTGTAAATTATTAGGGTTTTAAATTCAAGAGCAATGGATTACTAAGGCAATCGGTTCACCAACTCAGTCAATACAATATTCAGATTTTTAGATTAATTTTATTTCATGTGACGGTGGAGTCTCCTAATTTATTCACTACCCTTTGGTCCAGGCATAGCAAATCTATTAATATTTATTAATTATCCTTTGGTCCAGGTGTAATTTAAATAAATATTAATGCATTAGGTTTTGTGAAACCCTCTAATTAAAATACGCTGCGTCCAAAGCGCACTAAAATTCCCGCATGCATATGAATTCTAATTTGATTCATAATACAAGGTATATAATCAAGAAGCATTAACATAGATGTACTTGGTCCGTAACATCTATGTTCATCAGATCAATTAGAAGATGGCCAGTAATCTAAAAGCATTAAGATCAGATTTATATACTCCTCATGAATAAAATTTAAAAATAAATCATACTGAATATTGCATCAAAAGAGTGGCTACACCTTAGCCTTAGTAAAATAAAATTTAGTTCATGATAACAAGTTCAAAAATAGCAAATAAAATAAAAAGCATAGAGAAATTAGACTGTTTGATTGCTGAAATTGATTGTCTGCTGCTCTTGATGTGGAGAACTTGGCGAAGAAGAAGAGGCTCCTTGATCGATGTCTTGATCGTCGAAGAAAAATCAAAAACCCTTTTTGATTTTCTCACAAATCACTTTTTTTTTATCTCTCTCCTCTCTCTTTCTCTCTCTCTTTCTCCCTCTCTCTCTTTCTCCCCGTCTCTCTCTTTGTCTCTCTCTAATTCTTTTTTTTTTCACGACAACCATAGGTTTTTATAGATAAAGAATTTGATTTCCCCCAAAATCCATCAAAAACTAGGTTTAAGACTCCCAAAACAACTCAAATTAAGATCTGGGATAATTCTGGCCGTTAGATGTTGATCAAACGGTCCAAAAACCACTCAAAAACCCCTTAAAATAACCCAGATCAAGTCGGATTTAATATCAGCCGTTGGATCAACCGTTGGATCAAATCTGGGCCGTCCGATCGCATTGAAATAAGCCTTCAGATCTTTAGTTTTACGTCGGGATGAATCTCAGCCGTTGGATCTCGATCGGGAGCTGCGGATGCCGTCCATCAGCGCCTTTTTCTCGTCCGTCCGATCAAGCTTCAGTGAAAACCGCCCGTTGGATCAGCCAGAATTCCCAAATTACCCTCCGTGGACCGTGCGCGAGCCCGGTGTTGCATGGACCGCCGCGTTCTTCAGCCAATCAGCGCGCTCTTTATGCTGTGAAATTCCCAAATTACCCTTCAGATGGTCCACCGTGCGCCGCGAAAAATGCTGACGTCATCCTGACGTCAGCGTTGCATCGGTTTTTTTTTTTTTTTTTTGAAATTCAATTCTGGGCTCGTTTGAAGTCCGTTTTGCCTGAAATTTTTTTCATCTGAACCAGAAAAATGAGATCTTCACATTGGTGGCCTTCTTTCCTACATAAGATTAATAAAAGTATCAATTTCTAATAAAATAGATTAATTTATTTTATAATTTAATACTTTTATTAGTATATTTTTACCACTTATCACACCCCCCAACTTAGTCATTGCTAGTCCCTTAGCAATGTTTTATTTAATACCATGTTTCAATAAGATTATCCATCACAAAGATAAAATCTAGGATTAAAGGTCAAAAAGTTTAGAAAATACTGCTAACTAAGCATTGAGCTTCAGAAGCAAATTTTTCAGTCAATACAATTAAAAACTTTCTTAGAGTACATCAAAGATCTATAGCACTTGTGTTCGTGATGACTAACTTTAGCATTTCAGTATTAAATTAAAAGAACAAAAGTATCCTTCTCTTATCACCTATTTTGGTCAATTTTCTATACATTCTCAATTTTATACTCATGAATTAAGGTAGCTTTCACACTGCTTTTCTTTTTTTTTTTTTTTTTTTTTTTTACTGTGCTGAGCATCCTGGCCTTTCCTTCACCATTTTACGTGAATTTTCACACTTGACCTAGGTGCAGAGACCCAGTTACTAGGCTTTGGGCAATCCACATATACTCTGTCTTTTGCACTTTATTTATAGGCAGGTAGCTCTTTCCTTAAATTCAAGTTTCTTTGATTAGAATGTATATTAATTACCAATTTTCAGTGATAATTGAATCCTCAGTTGGCCTTATAATCAATACCTACTTTGCCTTGTTAGTGTGCATGTGCAATAAAAAGTGCTAATAATCTTTTAATGACCTAAGTAGGCTGCTAAAAGTTGACCAACTAATCTACTTCTTTAACTCATTACATTCATTAGCAAATAATTCTATCTTTTATCACTTATCCAGTTTATCTTGCTCAAGATTTTCTTCTTGACACATGGTTTTTTTTTTTTTTATATAATTATTCTACATTGTCTTAAAGGAGAAAGAAAAATAAAGGATGTAATAAAGGATAGGAAGGAATACACCTGATTTGGTTCAGTCTGGTTCTTTGGAGCTTTGAAATTTTGCTTGAGTTCTCATTGATTTTTCTGCAAAATTGAAAATACACACCAGAGCAGTAAAAGAGCAACAACAAATTACTGAAAAATAAAAGAAAAGAAAAATGATCAAAACTAAAAAGAAAAGAAACAACCTATCTAGTAGTTCTGATTTATAGTCTTCAGCTTGACTTTCTTTGAGTTCTAAAGTGGATCAATCCGGTGCCACTTCAATTGGAATACTTTCATGTTTGATCGAGTCCTTCTTTCAATTTGACATTGCTCGCTTTTATAGTCTCAAACCTATTTTCTACAGAATTCTCATATAATGGATTGTCAATAATATCAATTAGAAAATAAGTTTGATTATCATCAGGATGTTTAGTATCTTTGAAAACATTAAAAGTAACTTGTTCATCTTGGACTCTAAGAATTAATTTTTCCTTGTTGAACATCTATTAAAGCTCCTCCAGTAGCTAAAAAGGGTCTCCCTAAAATAAGGGGTACATCATAATCTTCTTCCATATCAAGAACAATAAAATCAACAGGAAAAATAAACTTGTTTACCTTTACCAAGACATCCTCCACTATACCTCTTGGATATTTAATGGATCTATCGGCTAATTGAAGAGTAATAGTGGTAGGCTTTGGTTCTCCTAGACCCAGCTTCCTGAAAATAGAAAAAGGCATGAGATTAATGCTTGCTCCTAAATCACATAAAACTTTATCAAAACTACAATCACCAATAATGCAGGGGATAGTAAAACTCCCTGGATCTTTTAAGCTTCTGTGGTAATTTATTTTGAAGTATTGCTGAGCATTCTTCATTCAAATTTATTCTCTCATGCTCCTTCAGCTTTTTCTTATTTGTTAAGATTTCTTTGAGAAACTTGGCATACCTGGGCATTTGAGTAATAGCATCTACAAAAGGAATATTAATATGTAAATTCTTTAAAATTTTGAAAAAGTTAGAAAATTTCCTTATCTGGATGCTGTATTTGTCTCTCTGGGAATGGTAGTGGCGGCACGTAGGGCTTCACATTTGGATCAGCAAATCGTATACCTGGAGACCATCCATCTGCTGGTTGTTTTGGTGACTGACGAATTTTGAGTTGATGGTTCCTTATTTGTAGTTGGCTCTTCAGTCTCATTCTTCTGATGTGGCTCCTCCAGCTTTGTACCACTTCTTAGGGTGATAGCATTGACTTGCTCCCTTGGATTTGTCTCCGTATTGCTTGGCAAGGATCCTTGAGGTCTCTCGGAGATTATCTTAGCCATTTGACCTATTTGCATCTCCAAGTTTCGAATTGCTGCTGTTTGGTCCTGCCTAAGTTTGGCTTCCAAATTTTTTATAGTTGCTTCTTGGTTTTGCATAAATTTGACCATCAGCTCTTCCATGTTGGACTTCTTTTCAGGTACTTGGAATCCCGGGGGTGGCTGTTGTGCTGCATTTTGATTGCTCCATGAGAAATTTGGGTGCTGCCTCCACCCTTGATTGTATGTGTTGGAGTAGGGATTGTTTTGTTGCGGCCTGAAAAAATTACCAATATAATTAGCTGTATCAGTTGTTTTAGCAAAAGGATTACCTGTCTGGCAATTGCTCGTATCGTGTCCTCCTCCACACAGGTCACAAGTAATGCTCTGAACATGCATAGCTGTTCCCTTTAAGTTGTTGACTTCGGCTCTAAGGGCTGCAATTTCAGCTAGTAAAGTTGGCACGCAATCTACTCCCTGCACAGCTGCTAGTCTTTTTGGCATCATGCGCTCTGTCTGCCATTGATAGCTATTTGATGCCATCTCATCGATCAGATCGAAGGCTTCTTCCTCCATTTTTTCGATTAATGGTTCCTCCTGCTGCTGCATCAATCATAGAATCGATTAGTAGGAGATAAACCATTATAGAAAGTTTGTACCTGAAGCCATACGGGTAGTTGATGATGTGGACATCTCCTCAGCAGTTCCTTGAAATGCTCCCAAGCCTCATATAGTGTCTCCATGTCCATCTGCATAAAAGAAGTGATATCGTTGCGCATCTTAGCAGTTCTTGGAAGGTGGAAAGTACTTGGCTAAGAATTTTTGGGCTAGGACATCCCAAGTTGTGATAGAACCTGCAGGAAGAGAATGAAGCCAATTTTTAGCTTTATCCCATAAAGAGAAAGGAAATAACCTTAATCTAATAGCATCATCCGACACCCCATTAATTTTAAAAGTATCACAAAGTTCAAGAAAATTAGAAATATGGGCATTCGGATCATCATGCATGTGTCCACTGAATTGGACAGTTGATTGAATCATCTGGATCATCATCGGCTTTATTTCGAAGTTGTTTGCTCGTACAGGCGGTCTCCTGATGCTCGAAGCTGCATCGGCTATAGATGGTGTGATGTAATCATTTAATGGATGATGTACTGGTCGAATAGCTTCATGCTGTCCTTCAGTCGCCATATCCAACTCCTAGATTGATGTCGTTAGGATCTTCAGCTGCCATGTTTCTCTCTTGTTGTAGTCTTCTAATGGTTCTTTCAATTTCTGGATCTAAAGGTAGTAAGTTACTATGTCCAGTACGTGTCATGCACTAAAATTTTTTTTTTTTAATAATAAAAATTAAAAATAAATTTCTAAAGTAAAGCTAGGATCAAAATTTTAATATTATTTTAGACACAATCCCCGGCAACGGTGCCAAAAACTTGATGCGTGCTAATTTATAGCTATGGCAAGTGCACCAGTCGATCAAGTAATAAAGTGAATGAGTAGAGTATCATCCCTAGAGGATTGGAAAAATAAGTACTGAAAAGCTCTTTCCTATGCTTTATTTAGAAGATCGATTTATGAGAATAAGAAATTAAAAAAAAATAAAAAAATAATTAAAAGTTTTTAATTAAATAGAGAGAGTGTAAATTATTAGGGTTTTAAATTCAAGAGCAATGGATTACTAAGGCAATCGGTTCACCAACTCAGTCAATACAATATTCAGATTTTTAGATTAATTTTATTTCATGTGACGGTGGAGTCTCCTAATTTATTCACTACCCTTTGGTCCAGGCATAGCAAAACTATTAATATTTATTAATTATCCTTTGGTCCAGGTGTAATTTAAATAAATATTAATGCATTAGGTTTTGTGAAACCCTCTAATTAAAATACGCTGCGTCCAAAGCGCACTAAAATTCCCGCATGCATATGAATTCTAATTTGATTCATAATACAAGGTATATAATCAAGAAGCATTAACATAGATGTACTTGGTCCGTAACATCTATGTTCATCAGATCAATTAGAAGATGGCCAGTAATCTAAAAGCATTAAGATCAGATTTATATACTCCTCATGAATAAAATTTAAAAATAAATCATACTGAATATTGCATCAAAAGAGTGGCTACACCTTAGCCTTAGTAAAATAAAATTTAGTTCATGATAACAAAGTTCAAAAATAGCAAATAAAATAAAAAGCATAGAGAAATTAGACTGTTTGATTGCTGAAATTGATTGTCTGCTGCTCTTGATGTGGAGAACTTGGCGAAGAAGAAGAGGCTCCTTGATCGATGTCTTGATCGTCGAAGAAAAATCAAAAACCCTTTTTGATTTTCTCACAAATCACTTTTTTTTTCTCTCTCTCTCTCTCTCTCTCTCTCTCTCTCTCTTTCTCCCCGTCTCTCTCTTTGTCTCTCTCTAATTCTCTTTTTTTTTCACGGTAACACTAGATTTTTATAGATAAAGAATTTGATTTCCTCCCAAAATCCATCAAAAATTAGGTTTAAGACTCCCAAAACAACTCAAATTAAGATCTGGGTAATTCTGCCATTAGATGTTGATCAAACGGTCCAAAAACCACTCAAAAATCCCTTAAAATAACCCAGATCAAGTCAGATTTAATATCAGCCGTTGGATCAACCATTGGATCGAATCTGGGCCGTCCGATCGCGTTGAAAGAAGCCTTCAGATCTTTAGTTTTACGTCGGGATGAATCTCAGCCGTTGGATCTCGATCGGGAGCTGCGGATGCCATCCATCAGCGCCTTCTTCTCGTCCGTCCGATCAAGCTTCAGTGAAAACCGCCCGTTGGATCAGCCAGAATTCCCAAATTGCCCTCCATGGACCATGCGCGAGCCCGGTGTTGCATGGACCGCCGCGTTCTTCAGCCAATCAGAGCGCTCTTTATGCTGTGAAATTCTCGAATTACCCTTCAGATGGTCTACCGTGCGCCGCGAAAAATGCTGACATCAGCGTTGCGTCGGCGATTTTTTTTTTTTTTTTGAAATTCAATTCTGGGCTCGTTTGAAGTCCGTTTTGCCTGAAATTTTTTTCATCTGAACCAAGAAAAATAAGATCTTCACATTGGTGGCCTTCTTTCCTACATAAGATTAATAAAAGTATCAATTTCTAATAAAATAGATTAATTTATTTTATAATTTAATACGTGTATTAGTATATTTTTACCACTTATCAGCTACTACTTTAATCATTTTTTATGGTGGTGATTATAAAATTTAATTTGTGAGATGAAGAACGATCTAAAACTATACGTCTCCTGATAACCATTCTGAAACTTCACTGGTTGTTATGCTCGTGCTTTTGCAATATTTGCTTAACATGAATAATTTATATGAAAATGATTTAAATTTTACTATCATTGACATATAAAATATTTAAAATTATAATAAAAATTATTTAATTAAAAAATTATCTCATAATCGAATGTCATTTAACCTTTTGATCGCTTATTTCTAATTTAACAACTGAAATCATTCTGTACTAAATTGATTATGATAACAATATCCATTGAAGTAAAACATTGATAGTATGCCACAAACATCATCAAGATCATTGTTGCAGATTTTTGGATCCATCGAAGGTCTCCATCTATCAGATCATCGCATCATCATTCGTGATCGTTAAAATCAAATTTTTCTAATAGATGAAACTAGGGCCATCGGATCGAGGCGATCTTTTGCAATGACACTCTAATGATAATTACTTAGATAATGAATGGTGAAGATGGATATTAAATTTTAAAATTATATAATATTTAGAAAAAAAAAATTATTTCCAACCTACGACAATGGTTATCAAAAACCACTGCTATAGATCTACAATAGCAGTTATAGAACCACTGTCATAGATCTATCGCAGCAGTTTTGGATAATCACTATCGTAGATATATGGCAGCGGTTCGATAACCACTTTGTAGTTAGATTAAAAATTTTTAATTTTTCTATTCCTTTGATGCTCGATCTCCTCTCTATTCTCTCTCCTCTCCATCGTTGGTAAGGCTTCTTCCCCCTTGCCCGACGCCACCCCTCCGCTCTCCTCGACCGGAACCCTCCCCATTACGCCCACCCCCACCTTCCCCCTAGCCACCCCTCTTCCCCGGCCGCTCTCCCGACGCATCCCCCCACCGGCCCCCCAACCCTCCCCCGGCCGCCCCTCTTCCCCTACCCGCTGTCACTGCTCCCCGCCACCCCACCCTCCCTCCGACACCCCACCTTCCCCCTCCCTGAACGCTCCTCCCACCACCCCCCACCCGACCTCCCACCCCCAGCCTCCTCGGCCGCCCCTCCTTCCCCATCCTCGGTCACCACCACCCCAGCACCCCATCCCCGCCATCCTCCTTCTCCCATCCCTGGCCGCCCCTTCCCGCCATCCTGCCACCCTCCAGCCCCCATCCTCGCCACCCCCCACCACCCCCCACACTCCCCTCCCGATCGCCAACCCTTCGTCACTATGCCTTCCGGGCCTGCTCTACATGTGCCCCCTCCTCCTGGTCCCCCATCCCGATCGCCCTTGCTCTCTCTCTCTTTCCTCTTTCTCTCTCTTCTATTTTTACTATCTTACTTTTATTTTGTAGATTATCTCTAGTACCATCATCCTCTTCTAGCATCGTTGCTGGCGACCTTTGGAGCTTTCGGTGCGACCCACTCTCTATAGCCAGAAGTATAATTTTTTTGAATTTATAAGTATTATTTATAATCATGTTATATTATAATATTTATAAAATATTTTATATAAATATTATAAATATTATATATAAATATAAATATTATTTATAAATATATAATTATCTGCATATCATAATTTTTAGATCAAAACCTAGATATTCAGATTCGGATCCAATTTTAATTACTGATACTGGATCCAAACCCGAATACCCGATGGGTCTATACTCAAAGTACCAAATCTAGACCCTAATGGATCCCAAAAGGCCAGACCTGATTCCAAAATCCGAAATGAAGAAATGGAGAGACTAAGAGGGAGATCGATAGATTGAGAGAAGGAGGTCGGTTAATCGTCGGCCGCCAGCAAGGAGATTAAGAGTGGAAGGGAGGAAGGGAGGGAGGGAGGAGGAGGGGGTCCGACCTCGCCACCACGTCGGTGGAGAAGATCGAGAGAGGAGAGAGAAGGAGAGGATCCAATCTCGCCGGCCATTAGGGAGGGAGGGTCCGACCTCACCGAGGAGGGAATCGAGAGAGGAAAGTGGGAGATTGGAAGAGCGAGAGAGGGAGGGAGAGGGTCTGGCCTCGCCGTTATCACTGGGAGGGATGGGGTCCAGCCTTGCCAGCGAGGAAGATCGAGAGAGTGAGAGAGGGAGGGATGGGGTCCGACCTCGCCGATGAGGGAGATCGAGAGAGGTAGAGAGAAAGATCGAGAGATGGAAAAGCTAGGAGGGAGGGATTCGGCCTCGCCGCCATCGTCGACGAGAGAGATCAAGAGAGGGAGTGATCGAGGGGATGGCACACAGTCAAATTGGCTCGGATATGCAGTTGAGTCAGCTCAGACTATGATCGAGCTGGCTGGGTGAGGATCCAAGCCAGATATCTCAGACATGGAGTCGGCTGTCTCAGGCACGAAGCTGGCTCGGCTTCTGAGCGAATAGAATTTGATATGTCTCTCTAAAGTTCCAACTTTAAGCCCTAAGGTGCCACCATCATCTACTTTGTTCTTCTTTCAGATTTCTGGATTAACACCAAGATTCACGAAAGAGATCGGATCTATGACTTTTGCTCATCCTTAATTATTTATGAATGTAATTCATGTTGTAGAATTTATTGCATAACATTTTTTGAATGTTTATATCTTGTTGCATTTGTTTATTGCATTGCATAACGATAGACCCATCAATTGATTAGTGTACGTATTAAAGACTATTTGTTGATGCTATACTAATATTATTGTTCAACATGTTATATTGATTAATGTTCATTAATATTGTAGATCACGATGGCACCGAAAAGCCATCTAGCTTTCACCCTGCCCCTCGGTGGATTACGCACAATTCAACATCCGAGGAGCAGTCAGAGCATACTCCATCCACCTTGGCATCGACTGCTCAGGGACCTCAACCATTGGCATCTACTCCACCAATGATATCTACTCCACCGACGGCATCTACTCCACTGGTAGCTGAGCCTTTACCGTCCCCCATATTTGAGACACATACTACTACGCAGGTATCTGAGTGTACATTTTTATTATATTAGTACAACTTTATTTTTTATATAGTATTTGTACACTTGTATATTTGCATAGCATATTTGCATTGCAAGTATATCATCCAGCTGGATATTTTGTGGTCCCACACGTATGGCACACGTGTGGAACCGCCAGCATTAGGTGATGGTCTATTACAATGTAGAGAGGAGGCCAGTAGGGAAGATCACGTGGAAGATGCATTCCTTTTTTGGAGTGCTTGTGAGACGGTCGGACATCATTCTCGTAGAGCCCAGAGACTAGCGTTTGATAGATGCTGTCGTTAGAAATTGGGTATGGAAGAAGATATGGGTAAGTATGCGCATTTTAGTTATATTTATGCATTTTATATGTTTACACTATATACGTTTGATTAGAATAATTTTATAACTGATTTTTGATAACTTTGTGTAGAAGAGGTACAACTTCTCCGATCACGAGAGGGCTCGAGATGCCCAACTAAAAAAGATCGAAGAATTGTACCAGGGTTATAAGGTTAAGCTCTACAGAAGATAGCTCGAGCATCGATGAGATACTTCAAAGGAGCTTGTTCCCTGGATATAGGACTGTCCTCCGAGTCAGTGGGAGAGGATGGTTAGATACTGGAGGAGCCAGAAGTTTGAGATAAAATTTCTAACTTTTAAATTTTTTAATATGATTAATTTTTTTTAAAAATATTTATTATTTATTTGAATACTTGTTAGGCTATCTTCCGTCAAAACCAAAAGAACCGTGCAACCCAGGAGTATACACATACTCTAGGCCATGAGTCTATGGCCAGTCATATGCATAGAGAGGTAATTAATTCTAAATCTTACTAGATAAATTAAATTCATATTTTTTATCATCTTTCTAATAAATTTATTCTTTATTATAGCTGATGAGATATGAAGTGATGCCCAACCATAGCGAGATCTTTCAATCCAGTTGCATGGACAAGACGGGCAGGCCGATGAACATCGTGATCAAACATATTTTATAAGTATTAAATATATTAGCATATATGATTAGTATTATAGTATTTTTTATAAAATTTTATTTTAATTTATAATTATAGGATCAGTTAGATGCGCTCGCGAGCGAGGACCCAAATACCTCTGGGTCCTATGACCATCTGTCTCAGATCTTGTGGCCTGAGCACTCTAGGAGGATTTGATGCAGGTCCAGACACATGTTGATGAGCTACTGATCCGAGGTGAGCATCTCTTCACAGACTTTCGATGTCGTCAGCTGAGAGGAGCTTGAGGAGGTGTTGGTACGGGCAGATCATGCTGTGATGTGGATAGATTGGGCTGAGGAGTGCACATCTCATCTAGAGGGCATCATGAGAGCCATGATGTCGACGCTCAGCCCGTGTTTTGAAGTCACAGACTTTGACAATATGTTGGCCCATATTTTAGCTCTGGCTCCAACACTGGCTCCAGCACCAGCTCCAACTTCAGCTCCGGCTCTGGCTCCCGGTGACGATGATAATGATGTAGACTTAGGAGACTTTTGATATATTTTATTTTTTAAAAAAATATTATAATAAATTTTATTTGATAATAAAATTTTAGCATTTCAAAATAATTTTTATGTTTATTATATTTTATCATATTACATATCTATATTTATCAAGTAAAATATATAAAAAAATAAAAATTTTAATTTTTTTTATTATTCAAAATCTACGGTAGTGATTTTATAATCGCTGCCATATCCATGCCAACCGTTGCCATAGATCTCTGATGCAAATGATGCCAACCGCTGCATTAGACCTATGGCAGTGGTTAAGAAACCGTTGCTATAGATTATCTATGGCAGCAATTATGTAATCGCCGCTATAGATAATCTATGATAGCGGTTACATAACCACTGCTATAGGTCAATCTATTACAGTGATTTATAAATTACTACAATAGGCTATCTATGATAGTGGTTCAAACAACCACTATAACAATCGCTGCCATAGAGCTACGGCGACGGCTTCAGCTACCATAGCCTATGGCAGTAATTTTTTTTTGAGCCACGGTAGTGGTTATGAATTACTGCCATAGTTCTTTTTTGTAGTAGTGTTAGACTAATCATCTTTATTGGTTTTCAATAAAAAAAAAATTAAAAATTTAAAAGAAAGAAGAAGAAAAAAAAATGATGGGTTATCTTTCAAAAAGTGCTAAGTTTAAGATCTTCAGCCAGACTAGGTGATTCAGCCTAACTTATATCAAAAATTGGATTGATAAATTCTAATGATTTTGGATTGATAATCTCAAAAAAATAGCTTGCTATTTCATTATTGATAAATTTTAGTATTTTATCACCAATATCCAAAAAGTAATTAATGACCCCGTTCTTAGTCAATTTTTTATTTCTAATTTTAAGAAAATAATTTATGAACCCATTCATAGACCCTTGTTTGTTGAGATTTTTTTAATTTATTCTTCTAATATGCTTATAAATTAAATTTTTTGATTAAGAATTAAGTCAGATGCAGTAGGTACTGGAAGGGTGTCACTTAGTTCTAAATATACGTACTCAGGTGTTACCAAGGACAGATTTAGTTCCAGAGGAAGTGGTGATTCTAGAGAAAAAGCTATTAGAGCCAATATTATTTCATATTTCTCTATCCATAGAGAAGTGGTGTTAAAATTCAATGGCTCTAATAATATGTTCATATTTTCAGCACACCCATCTACATTAAAATCATTCACTTCACAAGGATCCCTACATGTATGCACTGGATCCTGAGAAATAATTCTAGGGATAGCTTCTTTTATTGCATCTTTAGGTACATCCACCTCAAAATAGTTTTCAGTTTGTGTATTAGGCTATTCTATAAGGGTTTCATAGATATTGGGGCTCTCAGCTATATATTGCTCTCTTAGGTTAATTATGGGCTAACTAAATAATTCTTCCTCCTCCCAACTACTAAATGTAGCAGTTAGTTGACTGACTTGGGTTTCCAGCTTGGCTATTGATTGAGTATGAGAGTGAGTGTTCATCTTGAGCCTTTCTAATATGTGTAAAATTTCTTCTTTAAATGCTGAACTATAGGCACTTGAAGAGGGTTGCTGAATATTTTGATATTGGTACACCATATAAGTTTCCTTCGGATAACTAGGTTCATAATCAATTGTTGGTTGTGATGTCTCCTAAAAATTTGAATAGTTTTTCCAACCCAAATTGTAGGTGTTGGAGTAAGGATTATAATAACTGGTAGTTCAGATTTGGGTTGGGTAAGTTTGCTCATGCGCAAATTTCCATGATCAATATGCAGCTAGACATTCACTAACCATGTTGATGGGACTTGAACATATATCACACACATGCAAAGATGAAGTAGGATAGTGTCTCATATTCAGTAGATGATCAAACTTTTGAGATAACTTATCTACCTTATTTTGGATATTTATGGAGTTTCCAACCTCATAAATTCCACCTCTATTAGGTTCATACATGGGTGTATAGGGATCATAGGTATAAGAAGAAAGGGTAAAGTATTCCTGAAGGAAATAATCTAGGATTTTAGGAATGGATTTCGAAACTTTTCAAAAATCAGACAGCTGAAGCCATAAATTAATCATATTAATTTATTTAAAATATATAAAAGAGCCCTTGATCTTTGATCATATCACATGATTTAAGCATGCTGTTAAATCTAAAAATAAAAATAATTAAAAGGTGATGTTGATCATATCAATATCCAGACAATTCTAGATCTGATCTAGATATATAAGGAAGATTGTATCAATCTTATCTTTGCAAGATGAGTTCTCTAACTCATTGATCCAAAGCTAAGGTCATCGCTCCAAGCCGTACAGGTGTCCGACCTCTATAGGATGTCCACATAAGGCCTCGATCATCGATCTAAAGTCCAATGGTAGAAAATCAGCATAGTATGCTAGTATTATACTGATCCTTCTTCAATGGTTGATCTAGAATCTTCTTCTTGAATTCTTGGACCCTCCAATATTTAGAAGAGAAAGAAGAGGATTTATGAAGAAGAGACACTTCTCAAAAAACTCATAAAAGGGAAGGAAGAGATCAAAGGAAAAATCTTAGAAGAAGAACCTTTCTTCTTCCTTGTTTCTCTCACCAAGACACCTTGATTGGTGTCTCTACAAAATCCCACACCCAAGGAAGCCTATGCCCAATCTTTCCCACATCCCACTAGTCCTCTCTCAGGTCTTGAAGTTCTAAAAAACTCAGACCCTATGTCCCCTTTTTATAGAGAATTAGGACACACTCCTTGTCTACGCCAAATACCTAGCAAGAGTTGTCCAGAAAGGACAAGACTTGGGGCGCCCAACTCTTAGGTGCACTCTCCTTCTTTTCTACCATGGACCACCAAGAATTGGCACACAAAAACACCTAACAAAGTCACAAAAATCTCAAAAAAACATCTAGGTAGGATCGGCCCAAAAAGGGCAGAGTTTTGATTTCATAAAACTCTATCACATAGAATTTGAAATCAAAAAAATTAATTCCTTCCTTTGACTTGGTTCACATAGAATTTTTCATATAAGAAAGAAAGGGAGAGAGTTGGGCCGCTCATGGACTCTCTTGGGCGTGGAGAGTTCATGCACAAAACAAAGAGAGGGGCATGGGGGTGGTGAGAAGCCAAGTGACGCAAGGAAAGGAAGTCCTAGTCATACTAGGACTCCTATTTTGACTTGGTCCAACATGGTCTTTGAATCAAATTAAATCAAAATAAATCTAATCCAATTAAAAAAGATCTTATTCCAACTAAGATCTTAATTAAATCAGATTAAATTATATTTAAATCTAATTTAATTTTTAATCAAATTAAAGATTGGGTGCATATAAGTTCTAATTGAACTAGGACTTGTTATTCTTTGCAATTGGCTCATCCAATAAATCAATTAGACTTGATCCATCAAGCCAAAATCAAATCTAATTAAATCATATTTAATTAGACTTAATCTCAGTCCTCTAACTTAACCAAATTAAGTTAATTAGTAATCAAATTGCTAATGAATCCTCCTACAACACTTGTACTAGGTCAAACATCAATCATATTGATTATTTGACCTCAGAACGATTCTAAATCGTCGATTAACCATCCGATCAGATCGAGACCTCTTATGTATATGACCTCATAGACTTGAACATAAGCTAGTAGTATAGAAATAAATCTTTATACCAATCAGAGTGACCATCTAGCAATCGTAATCAACGGTTGGATAGGTCAAATGTGTGAAGCAAAATTCTTTAGAACCCATGTGGATATAGTTTCCATATAATTCATCTCCATGACCAAAATACTCATAGAACAACTCAGAATTTAACTGATAATCCTGATTAGGTTGTTTCAAAATACCAAATCCATCTCATGGATTATCTTGGCCAGAATTTTGCTAAATTAAAATATAGCAATGCATTTTTTCCAATCTTTTAGAGTGGTCAATTCCATCTTGATCACTCACCAACTTTGCAAGTACTTGACTGTGCCTAAAAATCTTTCTCAACTAAATTAAAAATTTAGGTAGTCTAGTATCAAAGCACAGTGAGTTGCTTGCAAGTCATCATGATAATCTCAGGTCTAAGGGATACTTATACCCATATCCCATCAGAGTAATTCTCAATAGCAGAATACTCCAGAGTTGGTCACGTTTAGTGATGATGTACCACTACATCTAAAGGAAGCATGCAGGATTTTTAGCTCAACTTTTAAATTTTTTTTCCAAAAACATACACAGCGAAAACTATTATTAATCAAATTAATAATAAGAGCTACAAATCAAATCTAAAAAATCCTACACTCTATAGGATCTAATGTATCATATATGCATGCATATCTGAAAATAAAAATAATAACTATAGTAAAACTATTTTTACTACTTTATGTATTCAGAATATATTATCTTGCATGGATAGTCGATCACCGCAATCCGAATATCATCAAAAAGGTCCACTCATCATGGTGCAGCCACACAGTGTGTCTGGCCTCCATGGATCATCCACACGAGGCCCTGGTCCTGATCGGCTCCTCCCGAGTGCTAGCTCGATGCAAGAATCCTTTGACGACTGATTTAGATAGAATTGATTCGATTTACCTCCAGCGATTTTGGATGCTCCAAAAAATTACTAGACATAGGGGAGAGGTAGAGGAAGGTCTTTCGAGAGTCATGTGATTTTATGATGCTCATAGCTCCCGTTCTCTTTTCCAAAACCTAGGCTGAAAATCTAGGGCAGCACTCATCCAGAACCCTATGCAACACTCTTTCTGGAATTTCTCTTAAGAAACTCTCGGTGTTTTTCATGAACTATAGGGTAGACTTTGTAGAGAAGGACTTCTCTCTCAGATTCATTGCATGCCCCTTCACAAAACTCCTTTTAATCTACACCAAACAGAGTAGAGAGCGCATGGAGGGATAAGGATCAAGTGATTGCTTATTCGAATTCAAACTTCATTTGAATACAAATTGTAACCATCTGATTTTATCCACTTAAGGACGTGAGAAGGAAGGGCATGAGCCCTATTGTGCATGGATTTCTTCACAAGAATTCTCAATTCTCATGGAGAAAAGGATGGGCACAAGATTAGGATGATATGGTGCATAAGACTCGTCAAAATAGTCTTTCAAACCTTATCCAATTAAGATCCAATCCAAACAAATTTGGCTAGGCCCAATTAGACTAGATTAAACTCAACTTATTTAGATTAATTAGGCTTAGTTAAATTCTAATCAAATCAAGAATTAATCAAGCTAAATTTTTGATCAAATCAGAGATTAAACCTCCTCGATGATTAGGTCATCTCATAACCTAATCGAGTCAAATCCAACTAAATCCAATTCAATTGGACTTAAACCCAAAAAATATTACTCAATCAAATTAAGTTAATTAGTGATCAAATCACTAATTAAACTTCTTTTGATCAGCCATCAAATTGGGTAGGAACCTCTGGTGTGTATGACCCCATAGGTTTGAACCTAAGTCGGTAGCACAGGAATCAATTTTCTGTACTAATCGAAGTGACCATCTAGAATTGGTATCCGACATTCGGATAGACCAAATAGTGCAATCGCAATATTTAGAATCTATATGAATATGGTTATCACATAATTTATCCCTTTGACCTCTGTGCATAGGATGACTCATGATTAAATTATCAACCCTAGAAGATACATCCAAATTGTGTCTCAAAGCAATTAGTCCTGTGACCCCTCACAAGGACTATCCTAGCCAAGACTTTGCTAAATTAAAATACTATTGAATACAACTCTTAAGTCTAGGAGTGGTCAATTCCATCTTGACTCACGCACCGACTCCTTAAGTACTTGACTGTACCCAGAAATCTTCCATCATGGAATTAAAAATTTTAGTAGTTTGGCACCAAAGCATCGTGAGTTGCTTGGAAGTCATCATGATGATCTTAGATCGGAGGGACATTTATGCCCATATTCCATCAGAGCAATTCTTGATAGTAGAAAAGCCCTAGAGTCGGTCACGTTTAGTACAGATGTATCCCTACATCTCACCTGTATGCTATATCAGTATCTCCATGCTCCTTGATTAAGAGGACAACCAACCTATATGGCACACAATGATCTATACTCGATAAACATTATCATCCTTGGTAACAATGTATCATTTCATCGTGAATGATTTTAAGGATTAAATAATAAATTTTTCTTTATCGATTCTAAATAGTCCTAAGGACTTCATCACAACAGACAGGAGTTCATTAGAAGATGAAAAATTTATGATAAAAAAAAATTAGAATAAATTTTATTTAATTAATAATTTATATATAATTATATAAAATAGCTCAATCATCAACAGGCTGATGATTGGCTTTGGAATACTATTTTCAATAATCTCTCACTTGGTCTAAAGCTAATTGATGCAGTATCGTATACCCATCTTCGACTTGAAGTCATCGAACTCCTTCACCACAATGGCTTTAGTGAATGGATCATCCAGGTTCTTCTTTCCATCAATCTTTTGAAGATCGACGTCACCTCAATCCATGATCTTTCGAACAAGATGAAAGTGGCACAGAATATGCTTCATCCATTGGTGTGCTTTCGATTCCTTCGCCTGAGCTATGGCTCTAGAGCTATCACAGAAGAGTAAAACTGGACCATCGAGAGAGGGTGCTACTTCGAGCTCGGTGATGAACTTCATCTATCACATCGCTTATTTGGCAGCATCTGATGCAGCAACATACTTCATCTCATATATTGAATCAGCCATAGTGTGCTGCTTAGAACTTTTCCAGTAGACAACTCCACCATTAAGGATAAACATATTTTTTAACATACTTTTATTATCAACATGATCAGACTGAAAACTGAAGTTTATAAACCCCACAAGTTTCAAGTCTGATTTATCATAAACAAGCTACTGGTCCTTAGTATTTCTCAAATGCTTCAGAATAATTTTAACAACCTTTCAATGATTCTTTTCTAAATCAGATTGGTATCTACTCACTAACCCTAGTGAGTATGCCACATCTGATCAGGTACATATCATGACGTAAATAATAGAATCCACTATCAAAGCATATAAAATTCTACTCATATGCTCTCTCTCTCTTGAGATGTTGTCGAATAATCCCTCTTCGAGAGAAAAATTTTATGGCCTATCGGTAGATAGCCCTTCTTGAAATTCTCTATGCTGAACCTCTTCAGCACAGTATCAATGTACATGGACTCGGACAGTCCAAGTAATATTTTAGATCTATCTCCATAGATCTTCATCCTTAGGATGTAGGAAGCTTCTCCCAGATCCTTCATGGAGAACTATGATGACAGCTAGATTTTTACTCTTATAATGCAAGGATATCATTCTCGATTAAGAGAATGTCATCCACATAGAAAATAAGAAATACAACTACTGAACCATTAGCCTACTTATATATGCAAGGCTCTTCTTTATTCTTAACGAAGCCATACGTCTTGATCGTCCTATCAAAATATATGTTCCAACTTCAAGATGCCTGCTTCAGTCCATAAATAAATCTTTGAAGCTTGCACACCTTAAACTTATCTGTGGATGTAAAATATTTAGGTTGTATCATATACACCTCTTCAACCAGCTCTCTATTTAGAAAAGCTATTTTCACATTCATTTGCCAGATTTCGTAGTCCAAATATGTAGCTATCGCAAGCATGATCCAAATGAACTTGAGCATTGCCACAGGAGAAAATGTCTCATCATAGTCAATACCATGTTGATGATACCCTTGGCAACCAAATGAACTTTATAGGTCTCTACCTTTCCGTCTGTGCCTCTTTTTCTTTTGAAGATCCACTTACATCCTATGAATTTTATCCCTTCGAATGGGTCAACCAATGTTCATACATCGTTGGCCTTCATGGACTCCATTTTGGATTTCATGAACTCAAGCCATTTGTTAGAGAATGATCTCTGTATTGCATCCATGTAGGTGATCGAATCCTCGTCGTTCTCATCGAGTTTGATAAGATCACCATCCTGAATCAAAAAACTATAGTATCTGTCTGACTAATGTGGTACTCTATCAGATCATCTTAAGGATTCAGGTTCAGTAGGCTCCAGGTCTGATCGAATCAAATTTGATTCAGGTTCAGATACTTATGTTGGTTCTTCCACCTATCGAACTTCCTCAAGCTCGACCTTAGAGGCATTAGTTCCTTCATCAAGAAACTTCTTTTCTAAAAAGACTATCTTAAGACTGACAAACATCTTTTGTTTATCAGCTAGGTAGAAGTAATATCCTTTGGTCTTATTTGGGTATCCTATAAAGCTACACTTGTCAGACCTAGATCCAAGCTTGTCCATTACTAAATGTTTGATATAAGCTAAACACCCCCAAATCCTAAGGTATGAGAGTACTGGCTTACATCCCGTCCATATCTCATATGATATTTTAGAAACAGACTTACTCAAAATCCTATTTAGAATATAACAAGCTGACTTGAGTGTATATCTCTAGAGAGAGATCGGCAAACCAGCAAATTTCATCATAAATCGAACCTTGTCCAACAGGATCCGATTCCTTCTTTTAGACACACCATTATGCTGTGGTGTTCCAAGAGGAGTTCATTGGTGGAGAATCCCATTCTCTTCAAGATATGTCAGAAATTCACTGAAAAGGTACTCACCTCATCGATCAGACTGAAGAGTTTTAATACTCTTTCCAATTTGCTTTTCTACCTCATTATGGAATAGTTTGAACATTTCAAATGACTCTTACTTATGCTTCATTAAATACACATACCCATACCTTAATAGGTCATTTATGAAGGTTATGAAGTAGAAATATCCAGCTCTAGTGCTTGTACTCATGGGTCCACATATATTAGTATATACTAGACTTAGGAGTTCACTAGCTCGCTCATCTTTTTCAGTAAAAGATGACTTGGTCATCCTACCAAGAAGACAGGACTCACAAGTCGGAAGTGATTCACAATCACTAACTTCAAAAATTCCTACTTGAGCCAACCTATTTATTCTGTTCTTGTTGATGTGACCTAGCCTACAATGTCAAAGGTAGACATCTGATACTTCATCTATTCTAAAATATTTATTGAAGGTTTGAACTACGTTAATAGGCTGTGATAATAAATAAATTCTATTATTTAATTATCCCATATAAACTATAACATAATTCAAAATGATATCATAAAAATTTACTTTTATTAAAAATTGATAACTGTTCTTGACAAAAAAGCCTATAAAAATTACATTCAATAAAAGACTTGGACAAAAGTGACAAACACGAAGAATAACTCTATGAGAATTGATTACAAGGTTCATGATTTCCAAAATTAGAACTGAAACTTGTCTTCCGTATCCAACGTTCAGGAATCTCTCACCTTTATCAAATCTCCTACTAACCTGCAAATCTTGCATTGAATTATAAATATGATAAGAGCTTTCAGTATCTAATACCCAAGCAGTAGTATTATAAATTGAGAAGTTGTAGTATTATAGATTGAGAAGTTGTTTGGTGTTATCATATAATTATCTTGCCCAGCAACTACTTGCTTCTTCCTTGGCCTATTTAGGTCTAGGGAGACAATGTACTGGGGATAATTTCTCTTCCAGTACCCCTACTTCTTGCAAAAGAAGCACTCCGCTTGAAATTGATCAGGCTTGCGCTTCTTGGTCTGACCCTTTACAAACGTCCCAACATGCAGCTGCACATTCTTATTCTTCTTCTTCTTATTCTTCTTTTCTTTCTTAAAGGATCGACTAGAAGAAGATCCTTCCACTACATTCATCGACACCGTGTGAAGCTAGTGATCCTACTCAAAGTTCTATAACAATCCTAATAAATCATGGTAGTTCACTACAGGCTCTACCATTCTAAAATAAGTAAGGAAGGAAAGGAAGGACTTGGGCAAAGAATTAAGGATCGCATCCTTGCCGAATTGCTCATGCAGGAGAAAGCTCAATTTATTCTGGTGCTTAATCATCTCGATCATGTACAATACATGATCGGTCACTGACACCCCATCCCTTATCCAAGCGTTGAAAATGGCACAACTAGTTTTATGCCTCTCAACATCATCAGGCATACCAAAGGAGTCATTCAACTTTTTAAGCATCTCTTGTGGCTGGACATTCTCAAGCCTACGGCTAAACTCATCATTCATTGCCACCAGCATAATACACTGAACGGTAGTGCGATCATTGAGCCACTTTTGATAAGTATTTCTGATCGTGCCTCTTGCATTCAGAGCTGGCTCCTCAGGTGCAGGATCCGTCAGAATATACAGGATCCGTTCATGCTCCAGGATGATCTTTAACTTTTGATACTAACTATCAAAGTTAGGTTCCATCAGTTTGTTATTGTCTAACAATGATCGAAGCGATAGGATAGTGGCCATTTCTGCATAAAAAAAATCATAGACCTAATTAGTATATGAATTATTTACTTTAAAGATTTGAATTTTAGTCTAAAAATTCTTTCACTATTTTATTCGAACTAGTAGTCTCTACCTTCAATTCAAAAAATTATCCTAATTTTTTAGTGGATACTAGAATCCACAAAGACTACACATGAGCTCAACTTTGGTTGGTGAACCCATGTGCACCTATGGGTAGGTTCATAATCAATTATTTCACCAAACAACTTTTAGTAATTTAATTTTTCTCCCAGAAGTCTAATCAATAGGCTTTAGCCTCTACTAAAAAGATCCAATTAAATTCAAACATAACATAATCACATTTGGTGCATCAAACCAATAAATAATCAGGCCCAACTTTGGCAGGCCAACCTGACTACCATTAGAAAGATACGATCAAATCATCATATTATGAATGATAATTTCATTAGTCAATAAGCATCAAATCTTCGGACCTTCAATGATTATTAAACTAATGGATCCATTATCACTCAACCTAATGGAAGGCTATGACTTAATTATCACTATAACTTTATCATTTTAAGGATCTAATAGTTTTAAAAATTTTATTAATCAATTTTAAAAAAATTAATCAGCCAATTTGGATCCTTCCACTGACTTCATCAAGTCAGATCAATAAGGACCTAATTCAAGTTAGCATTAGGAGCACCTAAATCAGTCAAACTGATTTACCTAATTGACATGGATGAGCCCAAATCACTAAGTGGTCTAATCAAAATCTAATTCATCGGGATGGCCAGGTAAGTGAGATCAGTGGAAGGGATATGCAATTAACTCATCAAAGATCGAATCAGTGCGAATAGCTCCTAATCAAAAACCACTAGTCTGAGCTGCCAAACTTATCTTAGATACCATCCGATTGATTAGTTTCAATTTAACCAACCTAGTAATTTTTGGTTCAACCACGTAGCCATGAATCAAGTCCATTTGATCCTCGTTAAAAGCATAAGCTTGACCAGCTACAACTATTATAATTTGGTCTAAAAAGTTCTTGATCTAATCTAAATCAATATTTTGTTAGATTTGATCAACTACTCTAATTTAGTCCATTCTTTAACTAACCTTAGATCTAATCTAATTAATAGACCTAATTTGACTAACCCGATAACCCACATTTTATGATCAATGACTTAGGATCTTTAAATCATAATTCTAAATCCTAATTCATCATACTTAATTCTCAATTAAGTTTAAGACTAAGGGTTGGGGTTTGACATTTCAAAAATATTTTTTTAAAATTTTTGAAAAGTTCTTTACATCCTAGCAATGTTTCACTAAATAGGTCAACTTATTTCAAATATAGTTCGGCTTATTTCATAAACAAGCACTAGATGTAGGTTTGATTTCATAAAACCAGCCATTTTAAACATTCAACCAACTTCTTAGTCAAGCTTGCTCAGATCCCATTCGAGCTGGCCTGAGTAGAAGCTGAGCTCGCTTGGTTCCTGAGATTGCCAGCTCAGGCTGAAGGCCTAAAGGCATCGATCCTATCGAGTGGGCTCGGATCCAATCCGAGCCTATCTTAATTGAAGTCGAGCTGGCTCAATCCTGATCGAGCTGGCTAGAGCGTCAATCTAGAAACCATATCATGCTGGCATGCTGGTGGAGCTAACTCGATTTCTGAGCAAGCCAGCTCAACCGACGAACAGAATCTTCCTAAGATCCTGTTCATATTTAATCTAAAACTATGTACTCTATAAAAAAATCATAAAATTATTTAGATCTAATCTAAACACTAATTTATAATAAAATTTAGATTAAATCCTTCAAATATATCATAAAAATTATTAGATTTAATCTAAAATTTTTATGATCAATTTTATAGATCGCAATGCACCAGAACAATCTCTCCACTGTAAGGGATAAACCTTACAATAGGACAACCTACAGTCCATGTGATCATCATTTTTATTTTTTAGATTAAATTATTATTTGATCTAATCTAAAAATAATCTAAATCATGCATATATAATACATCAAAGAACCTACTGCTTTGATACCAATTGAAGGAAGCGTGTAGGATTTCTAGCTCTATTTTCAAAAAAAAATTCAAAAAATATATGTAGCAAAAATTATTATTAATTAAATTAATAATAAGAGCTACAGATCTAATCTGAAAAATTCTATCTCCTATAAAATTTAATGTATCATATATGCATGCATATCTGAAAATAAAAATAATAACTGCAGTAAAACTATTTTTACTGCTCTATGTGTTTAGAATACATTACCTTGCACGGATAGTCGATCACCGCAATCTGAATATCGTCGAAGAGGTCCACTCATCGTGATGCAGCAACATAGTACATCTGACCTCCATGGATCATCCATACGAAGCCCTGGTCTTGATCGACTTCTTTCGAGTGCTAGCCCGATGCAAGAATTCTTTGATGGCTGATTTAGATAGAACTGATTCGATCTGCCTCTAGTGATTTTGGACACTCCAGAAAATTACCAACGGTAGGGGAGAGGTAGAGGAAGGTCTTTCAAGAGTCACATGATTTTGTGATGCTCACAGCTCTTATTTTCTTTTCCTAAAACCTAGGATAAAAACCTAAGGCAGCACTCATCTAGAACCCTGCACAACACTCTTTCTGAAATTTCTCTCAGAAAACTCTCAGTGTTTTTCATGCACTATAGGGTCGACTTCATGGAGAAGGACTTCTCTCTCAGATTCATCGCATGCCCTTTCACAAAACTTCTTTTAATCTGCGCCAAATAGAGTAGAGAGCGTGTGGAGGGATAAGGATCAGGTGGTTGCTTATTCAAATTCAAACTTTATTTGAATTCAAATAGTAACCATCTAATTTTATCCACTTAAGGATGTGAGAAGGAAGGGCGTGTGCTCTCTTGTGTGTGGATTTCTTCATGAGAATTCTCAATTCTCATGGAGAAAAGGGTGGGCGCAAGATTAGGATGATGTGGTGCATAAGACTAGTCAAAATAGTCTTTCAAACCTTATCCAATTAAGATCCAATCCAAACTAATTTGGTTAGGCCCAATTAGACCAGATTAAACCCAACTTATATAGACTTAATTAGGCTTAGTTAAATCTTAATCAAATCAAAAATTAATCAAGCCAAATCCCTAATCAAATCAAGGATTAAGCCTCCTCGGTGATTAGGTCATCTCTTAACCTAATCGAGTCAAATCCAACTGAATCCAATTCAATTGGACTTGAACCAAAAAAATATTACTCAATCAAATTGAGTTAATTAGTGATCAAATCACTAATTAAACTTTTCTTGATCAACTATCAGATCGGGTAGAAATTTCTAGTTTGTGTGATCCTACAGATTCGATCCTAAGTCGGTAGTATAGAAATTAATTTTCTATACTAATCAAAGTGACCATCTAGCAATGGTATCCAACATTTGGATAGACCAAATAGTGCAATCACAACATTCAAAACCTACGTGAATACGGTTATCATATAATTTATCTCTTTGACCTCTATAAATAGGATGACTCAGGGTTAAACTGTCAACCCTGGAAGATACATCCAAATTATGTCTCAAAGTAATTAGTCCTATGACCCCTCACAAGGACTACCCTGGCCAAAGCTTTGCTAAATTGAAATACTATTGAACACAGCTCCTGAGTACATGAGTGGTCAATCCCATCTTGACTCATGCATCGACTCAAATATTTGATTGTACCCAAAAATCTTCCATCACTGAATTAGAAATTTAGATAGTCTGATACTAAAATACAATGAATTACTTGAAAGTCATCATGGTGATCTTAGATTGGAGGGATACTTATGCCCATATTCCATCAGAATAATTTTTGATAGTAGAAAAGCTCTAGAGTTGGTCATGTTCAGTGTAGATGTATCCCTACATCTTATCTGTACATCATACCAGTATCTCCACACTCCTTGGTTAAGAGGACAACCAACCTATATGGCACATAATGACCTATACTCGATAAACGTTGTCGTCCTTGATAACAATGTATCATTTGATCATGAACAATTTTAAAGACTAAACGATAAATCTTTCTTTATCAATTCTAAATAGTCCTAAGAACTTCGTAGGAATTTATTAGAAGATGAAAGATTTATGACAAAAAAAATTAGAATAACTTTTATTCAATTAATAATTCATATATAATTATATAAAATAGCTCAATCATCAATAGACTAATGAATGGCTTTGGAATACTATTTTCAATAATATCTCACCTGTATGCCATACCAGTATCTCCACACTTCTTGGTTAAGAGGACAACTAACCTATATGGCATATAATGACCTATACTCGATAAATATTATCGTCCTAATTAATAACGTATCATTTGATCATGAACTATTTAAGAATTAATCGATAAATCCTCTCTTTATCAAACTAAATAGTACTAAGAACTTCATCACAATAAAAAGAAGTTCATTAGAAGATACAATTTTTATGATGAAAATGCAAGAATATTATTTTATTCAAGATAAATCATTTATAAGTATAAAAAAGCTTAACCGTTAATAGGCTGATGTTTGACTTTAGAACATAATTTTCAATAACTCTCACTTATTCTAAAGCTACTCGGTATAGTATCTGATACCTATCTTCGACTTGTGATTGTTGAACTCCTTTACCACTAGGGCTTTAGTGAAGGGATCGGCCAGGTTCTTCTTTTCATCGATCTTCTGAAGGATGACATCATCTCGATCCATGATCTCCCAGACTAGGTGAAAGTAGCACAGTATGTGCTTCGTCCATTGGTGTGCCTTTGATTTTTTCGCTTGAGCAATGGCACCAATGCTGTTACAGTATAGTAGGACCAGACTATCTAAGGAGGGTGCTACTCCAAGCTCGATGATGAATTTTTTTAGCCACACAGCTTCTTTCACAGCATTTAATGCTGCGATGTACTCTTCCTCGCAAACAAAATCTGCCATAGTATGCTACTTGAAACTCTTTCAGTAGATTGCTCCATCATTTAGGACAAAGACATAACCTGATACACTTCTACTGTCATCATGGTCAAATTGAAAGCTGGAGTTGGTAAACCCCATAAGTTTCAGATCTGACTCATCATAACTAAGCCACTGGTCATTCATATTTCTCAAATACTTAAGGATGATTTTCACCATCTTTCAGTAGTTTTCTCCTGCATCAGATTGGTATCTACTTACTACTCCTAATGAGTATGCCACATCTGATCTCATACATGTTATTGCATATATGATAGATCTCACTATCGAAGCATATAGAATTTTTACTCATATGCTCTCTCTCTTTAGAAGTTGTCAGATAATCCTTCTTGGAGAGAGAAATTTCATGACCTATTGGAAGATAGCTCTTCTTGAAATTCTTCATGCTAAACCTTCTCAACATAGTTTCTATGTATGTGGACTGGGATAAGCCAAACATCCTCTTAGATCTATCCCTATAGATTTTCATCCCTAGTATGGAGGATGTTTCATCCAAATCCTTCATGGAGAATGGGGATGATAGTTATATTTTTATTCCTTGCAGTGCGAGGATGTTATTTTTGATTAAGAGAATTTCATCTACGTACAAGATAAGGAATACCACTACCTGACCATTTGTCCATTTGTAAATGCAAGGCTCTTCTTCGTTCTTAACAGAGCCATATGTTTTAATCACCTTATCAAAATGCATGTTCCAACTTCGAGATGCTTGCTTCAATCTATAGATGAATCTTTGAAGCTTATACATCTTAGACTCATCTATGGATATGAACTTCTCAGGTTGTATCATATACACCTCTTCGATCAGCTCTTCATTCAAAAAAGTTATCTTCATATCCATCTGCCAGATCTCATAGTCTAGATAGACAACTATCGCAAGCATTATCTGAATGAATTTGAGCATTGCCATAGGAGAGAATGTCTTATCATAGTCAATACTCCTTAGCAGTCAGACGAACTTTATAGATCTCCACCTTCCTATCTATGCCCCTCTTTCTCTTGAAGATCCACTTACACCCAATGGTTTAACCCCTTCAAGTAGGTCAACCAATGTCCATACATCGTTGATCTTTATAGAATCTACCTCGAATTTCATGATCTCAAGCCATTTCTTGGAATCAGATCTCTGCATTGCATCTATATAGATGATTGGATCCTCATCATTCTCATCAAGTTTGATAGGATCACAATCCTGGACTAAGAAACTATAGTATCTATCTAGCTGATGCAAATATTCTATCGGATCATCTTAATGATGCAGGTACATTAGGCTTTGGATTTGGTCTAATCAAATTTGGTTCTGATTTAGCTATTAATGTTGGTTTTTCTATCTATTGAACTTTCTCAAGTTCAACCTTAGAGGTAATAATTCCTTCACCAAGGAACTCTTTTTCTAAAAAAATTATGTTAAGGCTGATGAACATCTTTTGTTCATCAGCATGGTAGAAAATATATCCTTTGATTTCTTTTGGGTACCCTATGAATGTGCACTTATCAGACCTAGGTCTAAGTTTATCTATGATTAACCATTTGACATAAGTCGGGCACCACCAGATCCTAAGGTTTGAAAGTATTGGCTTACGTCCTGTCCATATCTTATATGGAGTCTTAATTACAGACTTACTTAAAATCCTATTTAAAAGATAGCAAACCAATTCAAATGCATATCCCTGGAAGGATATCGACAAGCTAGCAAAAGATTTAATTCATTCTTCCTCACCCAACCATTGGCGATGAGATAAAGGCTATTCCACAAATTGGACCATGTCTAACTGAGTCCAATTTCTTCTTTCAAACACACCATTATGCTATAATATTTCTGGAGGAGTTCATTGAAAGAGAAGCACATTTTCTCCTAGATATGTGAGAAACTCACCAGAAAGATATTCACCTCCTCGATCAGATCGAAGAGTTTTAATACTTTTTCCTATTTATTTTTCTACTTTATTTCAGAATCATTTGAACATTTCAAATGAATCCAACTAGTATTTCATCAGATAGATATATCCATTCCTGAAAAGATCATATGTGAAAGTGATGAAGTAGAAATTCCACCTCTGGCACTAGTGCTTATAGGCTCACATACATCAGTATGTACTAGACCTAAGAGCTCAGTGGCTTTCTCACCTTTTTCAATAAAAAATAACTTGATCATTTTTTTAAGTAGACAAGACTCACAAGTTGGAAGTGATTCATAATCACTAACTTTGAGGATTTCCACTTGAACCAATCTATTTATCATGTTCTTGTTAATGTGATCTAGCCTACAGTGCCATAAGAAGATATTAGATACATTATCTAATTTAGAATGCTTGCCAGTGGAGTAGACTATATTAATAGGTTGTGATAACATGTATATCCTATCATTCAGATGTCCAAAAAATATAGTAATACCATTCAAAATGATATTACAAAATTCATTCTTTATTGAAATCTCATAATTATTTTTGGCCAAAAGACCTATGGAGATGATATTCAAAAAGAAACTAGGACAAAAGTGACAATCACTAAGAACAATGACATGAGATCCAAATATAAGTTTTAAGATTTCTAATGCTAGAACTAAAACTAGTCTTCCATCTCCAATGTTTAGAAATCTCTCATCTTGCTCGAATCTCCTACTGATCTACAATCCCTGTAATGAATTATAAATATGGTAGGGGCTACGGATATCCAATACCCAATTAGTTATATCACAAATAGAAAAATTGCAAGGAGTTATCATATAAATATCTTATCCAGCAATAGCTTGCTTCTTTCTCGACCTGTTTGGATCTAAGGAGGCAATGCACTGACGATAATTCTATTAAAAAATATGTTCTAAAGCCAATCATATAAGTTATAGATAATTGGAACCTATATATGAATTATCTAATAATAATAGTTATTTAACTGGTTCATCATAAAAGTTCTATCTTCCTTAAATGAACTTCTAAATTATGATGAAGTTCTTAGAACCATAATCAATCAATAAAAAAGAATTTATCGGATGATTCTTAAATAGTTCACGATCGAATGATAAGTTATTAACAAGAATGATAACTTATTGAGTGTAGATCATTGTATGTCATATCCATTGATTGTTCTCGTAATCAAGTAGTATGGAGATGCTGGTATGACATCCAGATGGGATGTAGAAGTACATCTACATCGAACGTGACCAATGTAGCACTCTACTATCAAGAGTAGCTAGCTAAGGTCAATGGATATAAGTGTCTCTCCGATCTAAGATCACCACGATGACTTATAAGCAACTCACTGTATTTTGATGTCGGACTATCTGTATTTCTAATATAGGTTCGAAAAATTTTTGGATACAGTCAAGTGCTTATGAAGTCAGTTTGTGAGTCAAGATGGGATTGACCACTCCTGATTAACTTTAGAAAGAGAATGTCTCACTATGTTTTAATTTAGCAAAATTTAGACCTGGGTAATCCTCGTGAGGAGTCACAAGATTTGTAAACTTTAAAACATAATATGGATGACTTATATGAGTGTCAATAGCTAACTCAAAGTCATCTTGAGCATTATTGGTCAAAGAGATGAATTATACGATAACCATAGGCCAAGATTCTAAGAATGTTGCTTTGCATACATTCGATCTATCCAGATATCGATACCAATGCTAGATGATGATTTTGATTGGTATAAGAATTGATTTCTATGCTACCAACTTAGGTTTGAATCTATGGGATCACACACATAAGAGGTTGTAACCTAATCAGATGGTTGATCTATGATTTAGAATCATTCTAAGTGAAGGGAAATCCTGATTTCCCGATCCAGGTTCGTCCAGATCTGATTAGATCAAGAGATATATTTCAAAAATTTTTCTCTTGATCTTAATCAGATCTTGATATGTTTTAGATCTGATTCTTATTATTTTAATAAATAAAATAAAATAAGATAAATTAAATCTAATTTAATTTACCTGATTTGGGTAATCCTATTACCCTGTAGATGATCCTGATTGCAGCGGAAGGTTCTGGATCTTAGCCATGCAAGCGCCTGGCCTCTACCGATATCCACTCGGGTTGGATCTGGAGATCCTCTTCTTCTCTATCACTCCTCCAAAAATCAGATCTGGATCTGATCTGGAGGATCTTCAAAACTCTTTTGAAGATCTGCAGTCGTCCTTTTGCAGCAGCGCAGCCTTCTTGCTTTTGGTCGTCTTTCCTTGATCTGAATTGCACCAAACTAAATCCAAAACCCTTTTGGACGTGGAGAGCAAGGGGAGAAGAGAGTATGGCATGGAGAAGGAGGGGAGAGGCAGCCTTGGACGTGGGAAATCTCTATTGAATTCACTTTGACTTGGAATTAGGGTTGGGCGCAGGGTCTTATTTATAGACCTCTTGTGATCCAACTCCTCTTCCTCTCAACCAATCACAATCCCTTTGTGAAATCAGATCTAAATCTGAT
This sequence comes from Cocos nucifera, assembly GCA_006176705.1. NCBI lineage: Eukaryota > Viridiplantae > Streptophyta > Magnoliopsida > Arecales > Arecaceae > Cocos > Cocos nucifera. The sequence continues at coordinate 57,259 of QRFJ01001193.1, forward strand.
TGGTTGGAATAGAGACCCCTGGATTCCTCCTTAGAGGATGCCTAAGACCAGTCAAACTGGTTTCTTAGTAGAACTCTGATTGGAATCCTAAAGGGAGATGGAGTCCTTGTCCAACAAGGACTCCTAGGCGCCTCCTACTTGGGCTCACGCCACCCTTGGCGTGCGCCCTTCTCCTTGCCAGGTTCTGGCAGGGGGACAAGCCCCCACCAGCTCTCCAATAGGTGCATGACATGTGGTCAAAAGTCAAAGGGTCAATGGTCAACGTTTGACCAGTCAAAGGTAGACTTTTGACCAAAGTCAAAGAACAAGAAATGGCAGGTGACCAAAAATGGTAGGTAATGTCTTACAAATAAGACAACCTATTCTGACTTGGACAACCTCCAGTCAGACCATATGAAGGCCTCTGATTGAGCACAAACTCCTTTGGCTCAGTCAGGACAACTTATTTATGATAGTAAAAGAAGAACGTTAGGTTCAATCGAGTGCTAGCACGATTTCCTTGAACCTAATTGAATCTCATTCAGATCAATTGAACTAGATCAGTTCAATTGATGATCACCAGATTCAAACCCTTGTTTGTGTGACCCAGTTAGGTTCAGTTCTGTATGGTAATGGGATATGTCATGATCTCTATCATAGACATCATCAAAACTCCTTTCGATGGATCAGAACTCTTCTGATTCGAACAGCTAGAATGATCGATCATCTAAATCATTCTAATTGCTCCCAAAATCCACCAGTGACACCTAGCAGTATATGGTGGCAACCCATCAGAGCTGAATGCGAACCTCTTGGTGCAGCTACCTGTGTGATTCAGTTCTTCTATCTTGAGCCCCGATCAGATTAGGGTTAAGGTGAACTCGTCAAACCCTAGTCTCTGTCATATGATGTAATCATTCGATTCGAGTCCAATGTGAAAATCTAAATAGAAACTCTTTCTATTATTTCACTCTACCATGGCCATGGATTTCTGGACTTGATTCTCATGATCATCATAGGGCTACTCCTCTACCACCGAGGTAGATAGATCCCATCTTGATGCAATCCAGTTCCTACAATGAACATGCTATAGCCAACATACACCTCAGGGTTCCATATGGCTAGGAGACCGAGTAATGGTGTAGTCAAACTATAACACCCTCAAGGTGAACTGCCGATGCATCTCAGGTCAAAGAACCAGACACACTACTGCAGCATCGAGTCAGTCATTGACGAGAAGGTAGACTTCCTAATGACTACTCGAGGTGGTCACGCTCAGTGCCCTCGTTCTCTAACGAGTACCTGTACTCTCGCTCCGGTGTCTCCACACCGTAGACTCAAGACTCATCTACTAAAGAGAAGCGATTGTACACCAACCTTCCGGATCAATCACCATCCTCGTGATGATCCTATGGTCGGGAGCTGTTTATGAGTTAATAATGATTATTCATGTCTTAAATTTTCAACTCTTGAAAATATGAATTATCATTACCATTAACTCAAAGGATGTATCACAGACACTAAATACACATGTGTGATAGAAAATAACCCATTTCATTAATTATAGTCAAAATTACAATTTTGCCCCTAGAAGTGTATTACAAGTGTCAGCCAATTCTGGCTTCTAGGGCACATATATCTAACAATCTTCCCACTTATCCTAAAGCCAATTGGCTACAAGTCTAAGTCCCATCTTCTCAAGGTGGGCTTCGATCTTCTGCTGGCCCAACGGCTTTGTAAGTGGGTCTGCCACATTATCTGTGGAGTTGACTCTCTTGACCTCAACGTAACCTTTCTCAAGGTAATTGCGGATGAGATGGTATCACCGTTTGCTTGGAACTCTTCCAGCACAAATAGTCTGCCAGATGTCGACTTTCGATCATCTATATCGGACATGAAGTCCGAGTCTGTGTATCCCTGAACTTGGAGTTCTCCATTACCAAAGACCAACATCATATCCTTAGTTCTTCTCAAGTACTTAAGGATACATTTCACAGAAGTCCAGTGTTCTTCACCTGGATTTGACTGATATCTGCTTGTGACACTCACAGCATGGGCTATATCAGGTCGTGTACATAGCATGGCATACATGAGGCTCCCTATTGCAGAAGCATAAGGGATCTTGCTCATGCGTTCTATTTCCTCAGGTGTGCTGGGGCACATCTTCTTGGAAAGATGAATACCATGTCTGAAGGGTATTAATCCCCTCTTAGAGTTTTCCATACTAAACCTCTTTAGTACTTCCTCTATGTACATCTTCTGTGAAAGTCCTAGCATCCTATTCGGTCTATCCCTATAGACCTTAATTCCTAGAATAAAGGATGCTTCACCTAGGTCTTTCATGGAGAATTCCTTGGACAACCACATCTTGACTGATGTCAACATGGGAATATCATTCCCAATAAGGAGGATGTCATCCACGTACAATACGAGGAAGACAACAGCGCTCCCACTGACCCTTTTGAAAACACATGGTTCCTCTTCATTTTTGATGAAACCAAACTTTTTGATCACATCATTGAAACGAGTGTTCCAGCTCCGAGATGCTTGCTTAAGTCCATATATGGACCTTTGCAGCTTGCAAACCTTGTGATCAGTATCACTGGATGTGAAACCTAGCGGCTGTTCCATATAGATATCTTCCTCAAGATATCCATTTAGGAATGCCGTTTTCACGTCCATTTGCCATATTTCATAATCGAAATAGGCTGCAACAGCAAGCAATGTGCGGATGGATTTTAGCATAGCTACCGGGGAAAAGGTATCCTGATAGTCAATGCCTTCACGTTGACTATAACCTTTTGCCACCAGTCTAGCCTTGAATGTCTCCACATTCCCATCTGCACCAATCTTTCTCTTGAAGATCCATTTACACCCAATAGGTACTATACCTTCTGGTGGATCTACCAAGGTCCAGACTTGGTTTGAGTGCATCGAGTCAATTTCTGACTTCATTGCCTCAAGCCATTTCTCGGAGTCGATATCTGATATCGCCTCGTTGTAGGTTTTGGGATCATCACCATGAGCACCATTACCTATGAGGAACATTTCCTCTACATCCTCTGAAATAATACCTAAGTATCTTTCAGGGGGACGGGAAAACTCTTTTCGATCTACGAGGTGGAGGAGGTAGTGTTCTTATTGGCTCAACCTGATTTGGTTCCACTTGGTCCTTAGCTCTTTCTGCTTGTGAGACTTTCTCATCAAGCTTAATCTGCTTTCCAATGCCACTATCTTGAATAAACTATTTTTCAAGAAATATGGCATGTCGACTCACAATCACATTGTGGTCTTCTGGAATGTAGAAATAGTATCCTAATGACTCTTTAGGATATCCTATGAATCGAGCTCTAAAGGACCTAAACTCTAACTTGTCCGCTTGTTGTCTTTTGACATAAGCCGGACAACCCCAAATTCTGAGATGACTCAGACTTGGTTTCTTACCGTGCCATATCTCATACGGTGTGGTAGGAACGGTTTTAGAGGGAACCCTATTCAGTAAATAGAATTGAAGTTAATAATGAATGTCCCCAAAGAAAATCTGGGAGGTCTGTGAAGCTCATCATGGATCGAACCATATCCAATAGAGTCCGATTTCTCCGTTCTGAAACCCCGTTGAGTTGAGGTGTTCCTGGTGGAGTCCATTGAGAGACTATGCCATTTTCCCTAAGATAGTCTAGGAATTCCCGGCTAAGGTATTCACCTCCTCGATCTGATCGAAGAACCTTAATGGGTTTTCCAGTTTGTTTTTCTACTTCATGTCTGAATTCTTTGAACTTTTCAAAGGCTTCAGACTTGTGTCTCATAAGATACACATACCCATACCTAGACAGATCATCGGTAAAGGTAATGAAGTAGACAAAATTGCCTCTAGCCGGCACATCGAATGGGCCGCACACATCAGTATGTACTAGGGCAAGGAGATCTGTGGCCCTCTCCCCATGTCCAACAAAAGGGAGTTTAGTCATTTTGCCTTGAAGACAAGATTCACAAGTTGGATATGACTCAAAAGTCAATGGACTCAATAGCCCATTTTTCTCCAATTTGTTAATCCTATCTTCTGCTATATGACCTAATCTCAGGTGCCATAGATATCTGTCGTTTGGACTATCCCTAGGTCGTTTGGCATTCACGTTTTGCTCGATAGTTAAAACAGGTACATCAATATGCAACTGATAAAGACCATTAATAAGGAAACCATTTGCAATTTTATTTCTTTCATAAAGAATGTTACAATGGTCCTTAAAGAAGGTGATCACATAACCTTCTTGTGCTAAGCATGAAACAGAAATCAAATTCCTGCTAGCTGCAGGCACATAATAACAGTCTTTTAAAACTAAGTCTAAACCAGATGGTAATCGCAGAGGGTATGTTCCCACGGCTACTGCAGCAACTCTTGCTCCATTACCGACGCGTAGGATCATGTCTCCATCCCTCAGCCTCCTGCTATCCTCAAGACCCTGCATAGAAGTGCACAGATGAGCACTAGAACCAGAGTCAAGCACCCAACTGGATGCAGAAGAAACCGTAAGGTTAGACTCAATAACGAGCATACCTCCAGAAGGACCTTCCTTCTTGTTCTTTAGGGTGGCCAGGTAAGTAGGGCAGTTCCGCTTCCAATGGCCGTCGCTGTTGCAATGGAAACACTTTCCTTTGCCATCGACCTTCTTCTTCGGTTCTGCCTTCTTCTTCTTTGATCCTTCTACCTTTTGCTTTTTCACAGACTTCTTTTTCTTTCCATAAGACTTTCTTTTGGAAGAAGTCCGTTCCATAGCAAGAACTGAGCCTTTAGAACCTTTCATAGAAAGCTCAGCGGTAACCAGCATATTCATCAACTCGGCCAAGGAATTTTGAAGTTTATGCATGTGGTAATTCATGATGAATTGCCCATATGCATCAGTCAAGGATTGCAGAATAATATCGTTCTGCAGATCCAAGTCCAACTTCACACCGAGCTTCTCAAGCTCTTCCATGTCCTTGATCATTGTCAGACAGTGATCTTGGACTGACTGCCCATCACGCATCTTAGCCTTAAAAAGTCATTTCGTGACTTGATATTTGGCTGCGCGACTCTGTTCACCAAACATCTCCTGTAGGTGAGCCAACATTTGGCGAGCAGTCCCGATATCTTCATGTTGGCGCTGGAGCTCATCAGACATCGAGCCCAACATGTAGTATCTGGCCTTATTGTCTTCGTCAATCCATTTTTCCAGAGACGCTCTCTGTTCAGTGGATGGACGAGCTGGTAAGGTGGGAGGGTCCTGGTCCAAAACATGTGTTAACTTCTCTGAACCCAAAACAATTTTGTAGTTCCTGAGCCAATCTTTATAATTGGGTCCAGTCAGTCTATGTGTGTCTAGGATACGTGCCAGTGGGTTGGACGCAGACATTTTCCTGTAGAGAGTCAAAGATTCTAGTTAGATACTGTAATTTTGACTTGACCAATTTGTTTAGGGATTTTATTTTTAAACAAATTAGCTCCCACTATTTTCTCGGATCCCTACACTCCCTCTGTAGAGATGCGAAAATCTCCGCGATTGATGATTTCTAGTGGGTGGTGCGGTCTCACCAACTGACTCATCACCTCACCTAACAGTTATTGGTGATGGGTTAGCCAATGAGTGAACAACTCTTGTTCAATGATTCTCTAATCATGGTGCACCCAAACTTGGTCTCTAATTCATGAATCTCACCGTATCCGGAATATTGATCCACTCCTTAGTTAAGTCAGACCCACCATTTGCATAGACTGGGTTCCTAATTGGGTCTCTCACCGTATCCGAAATATTGAGCCCAACTCATCCTCCAGCCCATAGCATCCAATGCCTAATAGACATGGTTGCGTCTTCCCGGTGCAACTGAGCCACTGTATCCAGCCGAGAACAATCAACCCCGGGAAGGGCCCGCACATCTACAATGGTGGAAGACCTCAGACTTAATCTTTTCTTAGGGAGAATTGATTCAGGTCTCATTAAACTAGACTTGGCTTAGTCATAACAATTATGACTAACCTAGTGGCATGGGTTAGCTCGGATTATTGACCACCTCAGATCAGAACTGTGTCAACAGATATGGCCAGGTAAGTGAGATCCGGTGGAAGGAATATGCCATTAACTCGCACAAGAACGCATTCAGGTCGAGTAGCTTCCAATTAAAAACCAGTCGGTCGTCTGTGCCAAACTTACCTTAGACACCAAATTGTTGAGTCAGAACCAATTGGGTTAGCCTACAATCCAGACTCTAACCTCTGAGCCTAATTAGGTCTTGCTTGATCGTGACTCGATCTTGACCCAGACTTAATCCTATTAGGCTGGTCAATTTAAGCATTGTTGATCCCATCTAACCAACTCTTGATTCGGTTTGATCAACCGCTTAGACCTAATTGAGCTACCCAAGCCCGAACCCAAGTATTATGAATATGTCTTAGATCTGAAATTCTCAATTTTAGACCTAATTGATATTCCATAAACTTAATTCTTAATTAAGTTGGGTTCATAAACAAAATATGCACAATAAATCCTAGGGTTTCAGGATCTAGGGTTTTGCAGAAAGTAAGTTTTGGGTTTCTGATTAAGGACGAACACGCAGCACCCCTACACATCATAAGAACACCCCATCGAATGGGAAGAGAGGGCCTTTAAACCCTTCTTCGTTCTTATGACCGGACGGCCAAGAGGAACGCCTTAATCAGGAACATGCAAATCTACAAAACTAGTTTTAGATCTATATCATATATCTCATATACAAATTTAGATCTAATCATGGCAATATTTTGCATACATCTCATGTATCAATCATGCATGTTTTCAGATCTAAATTATCTCATAATAATCTAAAAAATTAGATTTAAATTGATCTAATCAAAATAAATTCTAATCTAGACAATTATGTAGAACTATTCTACAACTAGTCTAGTCATGCATCTATCATATCTCATATGATATTTAAAATTAAATAATTTTTATTTGCTGTTTATCAGATGTTATTATAACACTTATAATATCAGAAAACAGTAAATAAGAAGATCTAAAATATGATTTAATCATATTAAATCAAAGACATGCAAAACTATTCTATAGAACTATTCTATTCTAGAACTAGTCATGCATATCTTCATGTTCTTAGATCCAAATCATTTAATTTTAATTTTTTCTTGATTTTAGATCTGAATCACATCTCATGTGACATCTGAAATCACTTATTTTTTAATTAAAATAAAAATTAAAATTAGATCTAAATAATTTTAGAACCTGGCTCTGATACCAGTTGAAGGGAAAATCCTGATTTTTCCGGATCCAGGTTCGTCCAGATCTGATTAGATCAAGAGATATATTTCAAAAAAAATTTTTCTCTTGATCTTTAATCAGATCTTGATATGTTTTAGATCTGAATTCTTATTATTTTAATAAATAAAATAAAATAAGATAAATTAAATCTAATTTAATTTACCTGATTTGGGTAATCCTATTACCCTGTAGATGATCCTGATTGCAGCGGAAGGTTCTGGATCTTAGCCACGCAAGCGCCTGGCCTCTACCGGTATCCACTCAGGTTAGGATCTAGAGATCCTCTTCTTCTTCTATCACTCCTCCAAAAATCAGATCTGGATCTGATCTGGAGGATCTTCAAAACTCTTTTGAAGATCTGCAGTCGTCCTTTTGCAGCAGCGCAGCCTTCTTGCTTTTGGTCGCCTTTCCTTGATCTGAATCGCACCAAACTAAATCCAAAACCCTTTTGGACGTGGAGAGCAAGGGGGGAGAAGAGAGTATGGCATGTGGAGAAGGAGGGGAGAGGCAGCCTTGGGACATGGGAAATCTCTATTGAATTCACTTTGACTTGGAATTAGGGTTGGGCGCAGGGTCTTATTTATAGACCTCTTGTGATCCAACTCCTCTTCCTCTCAACCAATCACAACCCTTTGTGAAATCAGATCTAAATCTGATTGGTTGGAATAGAGACCCCTGGATTCCTCCTTAGAGGGCGCCTAAGACCAGTCAAACTGGTTTCTTAGTAGAACTCTGATTGGAATCCTAAAAGGGAGATGGAGTCCTTGTGTCCAACAAGGACTCCTAGGCGCCTCCTACTTGGGCTCACGCCACCCTTGGCGTGCGCCCTTCTCCTTGCCAGGTTCTGGCAGGGGGACAGCCCCCACCAGCTCTCCAATAGGTGCATGACATGTGGTCAAAAGTCAAAGGGTCAATGGTCAACGTTTGACCAGTCAAAGGTAGACTTTTGACCAAAGTCAAAGAACAAGAAATGGCAGGTGACCAAAAATGGTAGGTAATGTCTTACAAAATAAGACAACCTATTCTGACTTGGACAACCTCCAGTCAGACCATATGAAGGCCTCTGATTGAGCACAAACTCCTTTGGCTCAGTCAGGACAACTTATTTATGATAGTAAAAGAAGAACGTTAGGTTCAATCGAGTGCTAGCACGATTTCCTTGAACCTAATTGAATCTCATTCAGATCAATTGAACTAGATCAGTTCAATTGATGATCACCAGATTCAAACCCTTGTTTGTGTGACCCAGTTAGGTTCAGTTCTGTATGGTAATGGGATATGTCATGATCTCTATCATAGACATCATCGAAACTCCTTTCGATGGATCAGAACTCTTCTGATTCGAACAGCTAGAATGATCGATCATCTAAATCATTCTAATTGCTCCCAAAATCCACCAGTGACACCTAGCAGTATATGGTGGCAACCCATCAGAGCTGAATGCGAACCTCTTGGTGCAGCTACCTGTGTGATTCAGTTCTTCTATCTTGAGCCCCGATCAGATTAGGGTTAAGGTGAACTCGTCAAACCCTAGTCTCTGTCATATGATGTAATCATTCGATTCGAGTCCAATGTGAAAATCTAAATAGAAACTCTTTCTATTATTTCACTCTACCATGGCCATGGATTTCTGGACTTGATTCTCATGATCATCATAGGGCTGCTCCTCTACCACCGAGGTAGATAGATTCCATCTTGATGCAATCCAGTTCCTACAATGAACATGCTATAGCCAACATACACCTCAGGGTTCCATATGGCTAGGAGATCGAGTAATGGTGTAGTCAAACTATAACACCCTCAAGGTGAACTGCCGATGCATCTCAGGTCAAAGAACCAGACACACTACTGCAGCATCGAGTCAGTCATTGACGAGAAGGTAGACTTCCCTAATGACTACTCGAGGTGGTCACGCTCAGTGCCCTCATTCTCTAACGAGTACCTGTACTCTCGCTCCGGTGTCTCCACACCGTAGACTCAAGACTCATCTACTAAAGAGAAGCGATCGTACACCAACCTTCCGGATCAATCACCATCCTCATGATGATCCTATGGTCGGAAGGTGTTTATGAGTTAATAATGATTATTCATGTCTTAAATTTTCAACTCTTGAAAATATGAATTATCATTACCATTAACTCAAAGGATGTATCACAGACACTAAATACACATGTGTGATAGAAAATAACCCATTTCATTAATTATAGTCAAAATTACAATTTTGCCCCTAGAAGTGTATTACAAGTGTCAGCCAATTCTGGCTTCTAGGGCACATATATCTAACACTAAGATCAAACAATCAATACAAATGATGTTTGACCTAATACAAGTATTGCAGAAGGATCGATTAGCAATTGGATTGCTAATTGGCTCAATTTGATTAAGCATTAATCAAGCTGAGATCAAGTTTAATTAAATTAAATTAAATTAAAATTAATTTAGACTTAATTGGATTAAGTCTGATTGGTCTATTGGATAAGCCAATTGTAAGAAAGAACAAGTCCTGATCAGACTAGGACTTGATGCACCTAATTTCTAATTTTATTAAAATTAAATTAGATTTAAATTTAATTAAATATAATTTAATTAGGCTTCTAATTGGATTAGGATAGCCTATTAAATAGGTTGACTTAAATCTAATTAGAAAAGGATTTAATTATGTTTGACCTAGTCTATTTGAGAATACTAGTTAGATTAGGATTCCATCTTTCTTTCTTGTGCCACCTATGACCCCACACCCCTTTGATTTTATTTCTAGAATTTACGTAAGCTTTCTCACATTAAGAAAGGTCCCCATGCCCTCTTAATTAGATAGTTTTGATTTAATATTTGACTTGGTCAAATTAGGTAAGTGGTTAAGCCATATGTTCTATTAGATAGAGTCCTTATAATCCAAAACTCCTCCCCTCTCTTTGTGAATTAATTCCCATGCCCTCTCTATTTTTTGTTGCCCATTTGTTTATTGCTTTTTACATGGATTTGAGGGTGCTCACGCCAGATTTTTGGGGAAGGGCATCCAAGAGTTGGACACCCAATAAAAGACCTATTTTCCTTCTTTGACTTGGTCATATTGACCTAGTCTTTCCTTCCATGTGGCACCTCCTATTTTTGTGTGTTGTTGGCATGGGAAACCTCTAAATATTCCATGCTAATTCTAAATTATTTGTGCCTCTCCATGCCATTTTTTTAGGGGGTGGCATCTAAAAGTTGGACACCCCCTAAAACTCTCTTTTTGAATCTCTAAAATGTAGGGATTTAACTTGGTCCTGCCTTATCCTTGGAAGCCTCCCTTTTAGTTTTGGTTTTGGTGTGAAATACCCAGATTATTCAATGCAAAAGGTGAGAGAAAGGGAGAGGGGCATGGGGTTTGGAGCTCTAAGGTGGTTGGGGCATTTGACTTCATTAGGACATCAATGGTTGATGTCCTGATGAACACAAAAGAAGAGAAGAAGGTCTTCTCTTTAAGGTTCTTTCGAGAGCTACTTTCTTCTAAATATCTTGTGAGTTTTATCCCATGAAAATCAGAGAAAAGAGGCATGAGAAAGTGGTGAGGAGAGGGTCTCCTCATGTTGGGGTGCAAGTTCTTCTTTAGGACAAAGCTAGGGTTTGTCCTTTTTAAAGAAGAATTATAGAGAAGAAAAGGTTCTTCTCTATTTTTAATATTTTTCTTCTGATCTTATTTTTGAGAAAAATAAGAGATATGAGTCTCTTCTTCCTCCTCCTTATTCTTCATCTCTTGGAGTATCCAAGAGATCCAAAAAAAAATTTTCAAATCGACCATCAGGAGGGATCTGCAAGAAGCTGACACTTCGAGAGGATCTTCGTTCGACGAACCTCCGACTAGAATTACGATCTCATGTGGTTACCTATAGAGGTCAGATGTGTGTGCGGCTCCAAGGACAACAACAAGACTCGACTATGGTATTTTCGACCTATACGAAGGTAAGAGATTTGATCTCTTCTCTATCCTAGATGCAATATAGCATTTTGATCTAAAACTATTCTAGATCTGGGATATTGATCTGATCATTACCAAAGTACTTTAATTTTTAGATTTATGTATGCATTATTACATATTATAGATCCTAGATGTAGGATTTAGTAATCAAATTACATGGTTAAGTAGATTGATAGTTTAATCTATATCTTCCACTGTGATTTATTTCAAAAAAGTTTTAAATACAAGCATGAAATTCTACATGTTTTCCAACAGTGGTATCAGAGCATCTAGATTTTTTTATAATATGATTATTTTATATTAAAATAAATTTAAAAAATAAAATTCTAAAGATCGCACATGCTGATTATAAGATTGTCATGTTGTAAGGTTTATCCCTTACAATGGAAAGATTATCCTTGTATGTGCTGATCTATAAAATTGAATCAAGAATAAATTAGATTAGATTGAAGCAAATTTATGATTTATTTTTTTTATTTTAAATCTAAAATAAATAGATGTTAGATCTATTTTGGATTATTTGTGTTAGATCTAAATAATGTAGGATCAGATATATTGATTATAAGGTTGTCCTGTTGTATGGTTTACCCCTTATAGTGGAGAGATTGTCCTAGTATGTACTGATCTGAATAACCTAAATCATAAATATGTTAAACAAGATCTAAAAATAATTTATGATTTATTTTTAGATTTTAAATCTAAAATTAAATAGTTTTTGATTTAATTTTGATCATTTAGATGAGATCCATATGATATGTTTCATATTTTGATCTAGATCTTAATGTTGCATATGTTAATATATAGCTTCTTTTCGAATCTAGTTTGTATATGTGTGATATATAAGTTTTGTAGAATTTAAATTATGAACTTACTTTCTACAAAATTCTAGATCTGAAATCCTAAGATATGATTGAAATATTAAATAAATTAGATCTAAAACCATGTATTAAATATGATTCAATATAAACTATTTATAATTTAAAAATATTTTAAATAATCAAATCAAAAATTAGTTCTGAGGTTCCATAAATCCAAACTCATAAGCCTTGAACTTAATTAAGAATTAAGTGATTGTTTAGGATCTAGCTTTATGATTTGAAGATCTTAAGATAAATTCATAAAACATGGGTTAAAGGGTAATGGATTAGTTTTGATCAGGTCATTAACTAGGTTAGACCTAGAGTTAGATTAAATATGGACTAAGTTAAGAAATTGATCAAACATAATTAATAGTTAATTAGGATTAGATCATTTCTTTTCTATAGATCAATTCAATAATTATAGTTGATCAAAGTTCATACATCTAATAAATGAATCATGATCGTGGCTCAGTGGCTGAGCCTGAGTCTTTAGGTAGATCAAATCAAAACTAACAAATTGATTGGTGTCTAAGATAAGTCTCAAACCAGTGATTTTTAATTGATAGCTCACTTACCTAGCCATTTTTTATGGTATCTAAGGCAAGCCTTAGCAGACCCTTCTATCAATCTTAGTGATGTATGCTAATCTATCGCTATGACAAGTGCACCAGTCGGTCAAGTAATAAAGTAAGTGAGTAGAGTATCATCCCTAGAGGATTGAAAAATAAGTACGAAAAATATTCTTTCCTAAGCTTTATTAAGAGAATTGATTTATGAGAATTAAGAAAAATAAGAAAAAATTAAAAAATAATAAAAAAATTGTAAGGAAATAGAGGATATAATTATTAAGGTTTAAATTCAAAAGCAATAGATTACTAAGGTAATTGGTTCACCACCTCAATTAATATAATATTTAAGTAATCATGCAAATTAGGTTTATTTTGTTTCATGTCACGGTGGAGTTTCCTAGGTTATTCACTATCCTTTGATCCAGGCATAGCAAAACTATCAATATTTATTAACTATTCTTTGATCCAGACATAATTTAAATAAATATCGATGCTTTAAGTTTTGCAAAACTTTGTAATTAAAATACGCTCCATCCAAAGCATACTAAAATTTCTGCATGCATATGAATTTTAATTCGATTCATGATACAAGGTATATAAATCAAGAAGCATCGACATAGACATACTTGATCTATATCATCTATGTCCATCAGATTAATTAGAAGATGGCCAGAAATCTTAAAGCATTAAGAATAGATTTATATACTCTTCATGAAAAAAAATATAAAATTGAAAGCAAATCATACTGAATATTATATCAAAAGAGTGGCTACATCTTAGTCTTAGTAAAAAAAAATTTAATTTATGATAAAAGGATCAAAAATAGCAAATAAAATAAAAAGCATGAAGAAATTTAAATAAAAATATATTTGTTGCTGAAATTGGTCGTCCATTGCTCTTGGTGTGGAGAAACTCTTGGTGTGGAGAAATTTGAAGAAGAAGAACCACTTGATCAATATGCTGAATGTCAAAAATAAACTGCAAAGAAGGAAGAAAGAAAAGAAAATAACAAAAAAAAAAAAAAAAAACTCTCAACCTCCCTCTTTATTCTCTCCTCTAGCTCTCTGTCTCTCTCCCAGGTTCTCTCTAAAACCTCCTCTCAAACCCTCTCTCCTTTTTTTTTCTTTTTTTCTATTAACTCACAGCTGCATGCCTTTAAATAGGCTAAAAGGTGAATTCTCGGTAGAAATCCTAAATAAACTAGATTTAAAACTCCCTAGAACAGTCAAAGAGAGCTCTGAATTGATTCTGGCCTTCATATCAACATCCAACGGACTAAAAAATTACTCAAAAATCTCTTTTAAACCCTAGATCAAGTCGGATTAAACCTCAGCCATCGGATCAGCTTTGATGATGGATTCTTGACCATCGGATTGTGCAGAAGAGGATTCAGAGTTTAGTTAAAAATTGGGATTGCATCTCAATCATTGGATCCCAACCGGCTGCTACGAATTTTGTCCGCCAGCATCTTAATCCAAGTCGTTCGATAAAATCCCAACACCACCTGGCCGTTGGATCGCAAAATTGCCTTGGGTAGACCGCGCACAAGCCGAGTTCACCGTGTACCATCAAGTTTTCAACCAATCTGAGCGTGCGCCATCATGTGAATTTTTGATATTGCCCCTGGCCTGGTTACTATAGCAGTCCACCATATGCCGCAAAAAATTCTAACATCAGCAGTGCATCAACAGGGCATCAGTAGTCAATTTAGCAGGCGGTCAGGCCGACTGACCCAATTTTTTGAGCCAGTTTGAACGGAATCGACCGGCTCTTTTTTTATTTTATTTTAATTATTTTTTCTTTGAAATTTAATTTGGGCTCAATTTAACTCTGTTTTTCTTAAAATTTATTTTGTTTGAATCAAAAAATTCAGATCTTCACATTAGTAGCCTTCTTTCCTACATAAAATTAATAAAAATATTAATTTATTAAAAATAAGATCAATTATTTTATAATTTAATATTTTAATTATTATATTTATAGCACTTATCACTCACTTACCTAGCCAATATAGTTAATCAGCTTTTGATTAGGTTGTTCATTGATTCGCACTAACTCATATCATATAGAAAATTAATGAGACTGATTTTATTCAGTAAGACTAATCTAGGTGCCCATGGATCGATATTGATCCTAATCCTTATCAAAGACTTGAAGTTAGTGGGAGGACTTGACTTGATGAAGTCAGTGGAAGCAAATTGGTCAATGTCCTTTCTATCCTTAAATAATAAATAAATTTAAATCCTCTAAAATTATTAAATCCTTAAAATGATAAAGTTATGGAGATAACTGAGTCATAACCTCCCATTAAGGTGTTTGATAATGGGTCCATCAGCTCAATAATCATTAGAGGCCCATAGGCTTAGTGCTTGTTGGCTAATCGAATTATCATTCATCATATGATGATTTAGATGTCTCTCTAATAGTGGTTAGGTTTACCAACCATAGTTGGGCTTAATCATTTGTTAGTTAGATGCACCAAGTATGCATATGTTAATGGTTGGATCTAATCGGATCCTTATAGTGGAGGTCAAAGCCTACTTATTAGATTTTTGGAGTAAAATTAAATTACTAGAAGTTGTTTGGAGAAATAATTAGTTATGAACCTACTCTTAGATGTACGTGGGTTGATCAACCATAGTTGGACTTGTGTGTAGTCTATATGAATTTCAGGACCCACTAAAGAATTAAAATATTTTTTCGAATTGGAGGTAGAGGCTATCAATTCGAATAAAATAGTGAAAGAATCTTTAGACTAAAGTCCAAGTCTTTATACTTAAAATAATTTATATACATTAGATATATGTTCTCTTTTCTCATAGAATAAGATTAAACCCTAATTACTCCAATCACTGCCAGATAGTGATGACTTATAAAATCCAACTTCGATAATTAGTATCGAAAGTTGAATTTGGTTCAACGGTATGAATGAATTTGTATTGAAATAATGAATATATAATTTATAATAATAAAAATATTAAATAAAATTTAATATTTTTTTAATATATTTTATAAATAAAAACTTAAATTATCAATTAAACTTAAAATTGGCTTAATCTGAGGTGAATCAAGTAAACAATTCAAATTCAAGGGCAAGTCCAAGATTCAACTAAAACATCGGCTCATGGAAGCCTCAAGTGCTGGTCCAAAGAGGGGTTTTCACGTGGCTTAAAGCATTGTTTAAATGCTTCTTCGGGCAGCGTGCGGCTTTATGGATGAGGCACACGGTGTGGGAACGTGGAACAAAGAGAAGCCCGTAGCTTTGACGCGTGCACAAGGGAGTCACGGAAAGAAATGGTCATGTTGGCTGAGACCAAAAGAAGTAGGTTCAGAGGAATTAATGAAACGGCCCACGTTGCCTTTAAAATACAAAAGATGGATGCGATGGCATCTGGAGCCTTCACGGACCTGGGAGCTTTAATGGCAAGAGGGAAACGCGCGGAGACTCGTGGAAGGAAAAAACTTGCGGTTTTGGTGCGACGAGTGAACGGCAAAATAATTTTTTAAAAAATTTTATTTAAAGATATTTATCTAATTTTTTTATTATTTATAAAAATATTTTTTTATTATTTAAAATAAATTTTAGTTTTATATCTAAAAATTATATAAAATTTTTTTCTCTTATCATCTATAAAAAAAACTTTTATATTTTTATTTGAGAATCATCTCAAAAATTCTTCTAGAGCATTGCATAGAGGAAGAAGAAGGAATTACTCCATGAGTAGCTAGGATAGCAGTTTCGGAAGGAAAAAATTTTGTAACGACACAGAATGAGTTTTTTTTTTATATAATAAAAATTATACTTTTTATTTAAATTATCATGAGTTTTTTATTTGCTTTCTTTTATATATTTTTATTTATATTTTTCTATTAGATTAATATTATGAATAACTTTTACTGTCCAGAGATGTATCGTGATCTATGGGTACGGAACATGCCAAGAAAAGAAGAGTTGTTTACCTAATACTTTCTGGAGATGCATCGTGATCTACGGATATGGAACGTGCTAAGAAAAAATAGATATTTTTTCTAAAATTAATCATAATTGAAAAGAGAGATATAACTCTATTAATGCAAAATTAATTCATCCCTCAAGACCTTTATTTTCTAATTACATCAATTTTAGGATAGCTTATTTTTTTTAAATCAAAATAAATATTTTTTTTTATTTTACAATCTCAACTTAGTCTAAGATTTCTGAAGATACGATCTCGATCCATTCTACCTACGTATTGAGGAGAGTTATTTTCGGTGCTATCAATGACTATGCATCAAATTTTGGCACACTATTATCGAAAACCTTAGCACAATTGATTTTTTTAAAAAATAAAATAAAATAAAGCTTTTAGTTTTTTTATTTCTTGCTTTATTTTTTTTGCTTTCTAGCTAGATTATCTTATTTTGCATAACTAATTTATTGCTTTTTAAATCTTAAGAATTTCCTGCTTTAGAATAATTTCCTACTTTTTATAGTTTAGTGATTTATTGCTTTTTAAACTTAATCACTTAAATTTATTTTCTTATAAAATCAAAAAAAATAAAAAGGTAAAACTATAAACTCTAAAAAAAAGTCACTGACATTCCATAACACTTAACTAAAATAGTATAACCTCAAATATAAAAATTTTTAACTTTTGGACATCTTATTTCTTTACATTGCATCTCCATAATTAATTTTAAGGGCACAACCCATTAACCAAGATAAGATGGAGATTTGATCATCCTTAGCCCATAAATCACTCTCTTGCATTTGCATAATCTAGACCTTAATCTAAAATTAATTAGACGTTGATCCCTAAGAATTTCAAGCTCAATAGGATAAGTGATCCTAAGAGTTGGACCGGATTAGACTTAGTCAGCTAGCTGATGTCTAGGCAAGTGGTTTGTGGGATGACTAGGCCTGAAGGAAGGTGGTTTATAATTGATTCCGTTCGCTAATCTGGTCAATTTAATTAGTGTCTAAGAAAAGCAATGGAGGGACTCCCACAGACCTTATACTAACCTGGCCAGTTGGTTGGTCAAATTCCAACTTGGAGGGCTTAAAGGCTAACTAGGAACAGTTAGAAGCTGTCTAAAACTAGAATAATCTTAGGATAGAGAATCCATTGTGTGTTAACTTGATTGCAACTAAAATCTAACTCCAACTAATTCCTCTTTTCCTTCTTAGTTTTAGGACTCCTTAGGTTTTCTTCTTTGAAACTCTTTTCTCTCTTCTCCTCTCCTCTTAATAAAAATAAAAAAAATAAAATAATAATAATAATAATAAAATTCTTAATAGACTAGGATAGTCCTACATAGATCTTTTCAGTTGCATATTAGGACTATCAGAGCTAGAAACATGGCTGTATCTAGTAAGGCTAACCCTCCACATCCATTGAGAGAATATTTCACTCCATTCTCATATACCTATTCTCCGTGCATTCAAGTACCTCCTATAAAAGCAACTCAATATGAGATTAAGTCCAGCATCATTTAAATGTTACCATCTTTCTATGGACTTAGTAATGAGGACCCGTACAAATATTTGGATGAATTTCTTAAGATATGTTCTACCATCAAAATTCAAAATCTCTTTGATGAAGCCCTTAGAATGAAATTATTTTCCTTTTTGCTCAAAAACAAGGCCAAATACTGGTTACATTCTTTAGATTCCATGACTATTTCAACCTAGGATCAATTATAAAAAAAAATTCTTAAGAAATATTTTTTAATTAAGAAAATAAATCAAATTAAAAAATTCATAACAAGTTTTGCCGAATTAGAAGGAAAGATATTCCATGAAACTTGGAAAATACTTAAAGACCTCATCCACAAGTTGAAAGAAAAAACATATTTTTTATAACAGGTTCGTTTAGATCTGATTGGATCAGGAGGGATATTTCAAAAAATTTTCTTTCAAGATCCTAATCAGATCTAAGACTCCTTATATCTGATCTTATTGATCTAATAATAAAATAAAAATAAAAATTAAATCTAATTTAATTATATCTTTATTTTGGGTAATTCAATTATTCTATGATGATCCTGATGTTTGCCTGAGATTCTGGATGTAACCACGCAAGTGCCTGACCTCTACCTGTATCCACTCGGACAGAATCTGGAGATCTTCTCCTTCTCAATCAATTTTCCAAAAATCAGATGTAGATCTGATCTTGAAGGTCTTCAAAACTTCTTTTGAAGAACTGTTGTTGTCTCTTGCAGCAGTGCTGCCTTCTTCCTTTCCTGGCGCCTTTCTCCTGCTTGGATCGCACCTTATTCATGCCCAAAATCCCTCAGACATGAAGAGGAGAGAGAGGATCAGAGAATGGCATGGAGAAGGAGGGAGAGAGGCTTTGTGGCATGGGCTAAAGGCAGAAGCATTAAAAACCTAGGCATAGATAGGATTTATATAGACCCTGCTGCACCATGTAGTGCCACACCATCCCGATCAATCATGGCCCTTTGAGCAATTAGATCTAAATCTGATTGATGGGATGACATCATCTGATCCAATCAGATGAGAGACCCTCAAAACCCTCCTAAGGTGGTGCCAAGACTAGGTCAAACAAGAGTTCTTGGTGCCACAGAGTTTAATCCCCTGAAGCAACCATGGAGTCCCATCTATATGGGACTCCTCCTTTATCCTCATGGGGTGCATGCCTCCCTAGGCATGTGCCCTCTTTCGATCTGCATTTAGCAGGGGGACAAGGCCCCAGGTACTCTTCTATAGGTGCATGACGCATGAGTAGATGTCTAAGTCTCTAGGGTCAACATTTGACCAATGTCCGAAAACAGAAATTAGCAGGTAATCGAAAATGGCAGGTATTGTCTTAAATTTATCTCATAAATTAAGACAACCCTTTTCTGATCTGGACGAGCTCCAGTTAGACCAAGTAAAGATTTCTGAGTGAGTTCAAACATATTTGGCTTAATCGAGATAAACTTTAATGATAATTAAAGGAGAACATTAGGCTCAATCGTGTGCTAGCACGATTTTCTTGAACCTAATTAAATCTTATTCAAATCAATTGAACTGGGTTAGTCCAATTGATGACATCCAGGTCCAAACCCTTATTTGTGTGATCCAGTTAGGTTCAGTTTCGTATGGTAAGGGGATATATCGCAATCTCTATCATCGACATCATCGAAACACCTTCCGATGGATCAGAACTTTTTTGATTCAGATAACTAGTATGATCGATCATCCAAATCATTCTAATTGCTCCAAAAATCCATCAGTAACACCTAGCAGCATATGGTGGCAACCCATCAGAACTAAAAGCAAATCTCTCGATCCAGTTATCTGTGTGATTAGGTTCCTCTATCTTGAGTCCTGACTGGATTAGGGTTAAGGTGATCTCGTCAAATCCTAATATCCGTCATATGAATTAATCATTCGATTCAAGTCCAATGTGAAAAATCTAATAGAAACTCTTTCTATTATTTCACTCTGCCATGGCCAAGGGCTTATGGATTTGATTATCATGATCATCATAGGGTTGCTCCTCATCTACCGAGATAGATAGATCTCCTATTGGTGCAATCTAATTACTACAATGAACATGCTATAGCCAACATACACCTCAAGATTCTGAATGGCTAGGAGATCGAGTTATGGTGTAGTCAAACTATAATACCCTCAAGGTAAATTATCGATGTACCTCAAGTCAAAGAACCAGATACACCACTGCAGCTTCGAGCCAGTCATCGATGAGAAGGTAGACTTCCTCATGACTGCTCGAGGTGGTCACGCTTAATGCCCTCGTTCTTTAATAAGTACCTGTAATCTCACTTCGGTGTCTCTACACCATAGACTCAAGACTCATCTATCCTAAAGAAGCGATCATACACTAACCTTCTGGATCAATCACCATCCTTATGATGATCCTACGATCAGAAGCATTTTATGAGTTAATAATGAAAATTCATGTCTTAAATTTTCAACTCTTAAAAATATAAACTATCATTACCATTAACTCAAGGAATGTATCACAGACACTTTCAAATACACACTATGATAGAAAATAGCCCATTATATTATTTATAGTCAAAATTATAATTTTGTCCTTAGAAGTGTATTATAAGTATCAGCCAATCTGGCTTCTAGGACATACATATCTAACAAACTCCCACTTGACCTAAAGCCAATTGGCTACAAATCTAAGTCCCATCTTCTCAAGGTGGGCTTCGATCTTTTACTGATCCAACGACTTTGTAAGTGGGTCTGTCGTATTGTCTGCGAAGTCGACTTTCTTGACCTCGACATAACCTTTCTCGACCTCGACATAACCTTTCTCGAGGTAATCGTGAATGAGGTGGTATCGATGCTCGATGTACTTGAATTTTTGGTGAGACCTTGGCTCCTTAGCAAGGGCTATAGCACCATTATTATCATAGTACAGAAAAATGACATCCGATAATATCACTCTGATCTTTGCAGTGAACTTCTTATACCAGAATGCCTCCTTTGCAGCTTCTGACGTAGCGATGTACTCTACTTTCATGGTGGAATCTACTATCACTGTCTGCTTGAAACTCTTCCAACTGACCGTACCACCATTACACATAAACAGACTCCCAGATGTCGACTTTCGATCATCTATATCGAACATAAAATCTGAGTCTGTACACCCCTGGACTTGGAGTTCTCCATTACCAAAAACCAACAACATATCCTTAGCTCTTCTCATGTACTTAAGGATATATTTCATAGAAATCCAGTGTTCTTCACCTGGATTCGACTGATATCTGCTCGTGACACTCACAACATGGGCTATATCAGGTTTTGTACATAACATGGCATACATGAGGCTCCCTATTGCTGAAGCATAAGGGATCTTGTTCATGCATTCAATCTCCTCAGATATGTTAGGATACATTTTCTTGGAGAGATGAATACCATATCTGAAGGGTACCAATCCTCTCTTCGAGTTTTTCATGCTAAATCTCTTTAGCACTTTCTTTATGTATATCTTTTGTGAAAACCTAGCATCCTATTCGGTCTATCTCTATAGATCTTAATTCCTAGAATAAAGGATGCTTCTCTTAGATCTTTTATGGAGAATTCTTTAGATAACCATATTTTAACTATGGTCAACATAGAAATATCATTTTCAATAAAGAGGATATCATCCACGTACAGTACGAGAAAGATAATAGCGCTCCCACTGATCTTTTTGAAAATACATGGTTCCTCCTCATTCTTGATGAAACCAAATAATTTGATCACATCATTAAAATGAGTATTCCAGCTCCGAGATGCTTGCTTAAGTCCATATATGGATCTTTGCAGCTTGCATACTTTATGATCAACATCACTGGATGTGAAACCTATCGACTGTTCCATATAGATATCTTCCTCAAGGTATCTATTTAAGAATGTCATTTTCACATTCATTTGCTATATTTCATAATCGAAATAGACTGCAACAACAAGCAATGTGCGGAAGGATTTTAGCATGGCTACTGATAAAAAGGTATCCTGATAGTCAATGCCTTCATACTGACTATATCCTTTTGCCACTAATCTAGCTTTGAATGTCTTCACATTTCTATCTGCATCAATCTTTCTCTTGTAGATTCATTTACACCCAATAGGTACTATACCTTCAGGTGGATCTACCAAGGTCCATACTTGGTTTGAGTACATCAAGTCAATTTCTGACTTCATCGCCTCTAACCATTTTTCGAAGTCGATATCCGATATCACCTTATCATAGATTTTGGGATCATCAATATGAACCCCATTACCTATGAGAAATATTTTTTCTATTTCTTCTAAAATAGTACCTAAGTACCTCTCAGGAGAATGAAAAATTCTTTCCAATCTACGAGGTGGAGAAGGTAATAATTGTATTGGCTCAACCTAATTTGATTCCATAAGGTTCTTAGCTCGTTGCTCTTGAGAGACTTTCTCCTCGAGCTTGATCTACTTTCCAATACCACCATCTTGAATAAACTATTTTTCAAGAAAGATGGCATGTCGACTCACAATCACATTATGATCTTCTAGAATATAGAAATAATATCCTAATGACTCTTTAAAATATTCTATGAATTGAGCTCTAAAGGATCTATAGTTTAACTTGTTCGCTTGTTGTCTTTTAACATGAGCCGAATAATCCCAAATTCTAAGATGACTCAGACTTGGTTTCTTACCATGCCATATCTCATACGGTGTGGTAGAAACGATTTTAGAGAAAATTCTATTTAGTAAATATATAGCAGTTAACAGACTATGTTCCCAAAAAAATTAGAAAGGTTTGTGAAGCTCATCATGGATCAGACCATATCTAATAGGGTTTGGTTCCTCCATTCTGAAATTTCATTGAGTTAAGATATTTCAGGTGAAGTCCATTGAAAGACTATACCATATTGCTTGAGATGGTCTAGAAATTTTCGACTAAGGTATTCACCTCCTCGATCTGATCGAAGAATCTTAATGGATTTTTCAATTTGCTTTTTCACTTCATGTCTAAATTTTTTAAACTTTTCAAAGGCTTCAGACTTATATCTTATAAGATACACATACCCATACCCAGATAAATCATCGATAAAGATTATGAAGTAGACAAAGTTGCCTTTAGTCGGCACATCAAATGGACCGTACACATCAGTATGAACTAAAAAAAGTAGATCCATGCCCTTTTTTCCATGTCCTACAAAAGAAAGCTTAGTCATTTTGCCATGAAAATATGATCACAAATTGAATATGACTCAAAAGTCAACGAACTCAATAGCCCAATTTTCTCCAATTTAATAACCCTATCTTCTACTGTATGACTTAGCCTTTGGTGCCATAGATACCTATCATTTGGACTATCCCTGAGTCATTTTGATCCTATGGCATTCATATTTTGCTTGATATTAAAGATAGATACATCAATATGTAATTGGTAAATATCGTTAATAAGAAAACCACTTACAATTTTATTTCTTTCATAAAGAATATTATAATGGTCCTTAAGAAAACTAATTACATAGCCTTTCTGTGCTAAATATGAAACAAAAATCAAATTTCTACTTACAGTAGGTAAATAATAATAATTCTTAAGTACTAAATCTAAGCCAAATGGTAGTCAAAGAAGGTAGGTTCTCATAACCACAGCAGTAATTTTTGCTCCATTTTTTATGCGTAGGATCATCTCACCATCCCTCAGCCTCCTACTATCCTCAAGATCCTGCATGAAAGTACATAAATGTGCACTAAAACTAGAGTCAAGCATCCAACTGGATGAAGAAAAAACTGTAAGGTTAGATTCAATAACGAGCATACCTCCAGAAGGACCTATCTCCTTCTTATTTTTTAGGATGGTCAGGTATGTAGGGCAGTTCCACTTCTAATGACCGTCAGTATTATCATGGAAATACTTTTCTTTGTCAGCTGCCTTCTTCTTCAGCTCTACCTTCTTTTTTTTTTCACCTTCTATCTTCTGCTTTTTCATAAACTTCTTCTTTTCAAAAAACTTTCTCTTAGAAGAAGTCTATTCCATAGCAAGTACTGAGCTTTTAGAACCTTTCATAGAAAGCTCAATAGTAACCAGCATATTCATAAGCTCGACCAGAGTATTCTGAAGTTTATGCATATGGTTGTTCATGATAAACTGTCCATACGCATCAGTCAAGGATTGTAGAATTATATCATTCTATAGATCCTGGTCTAACTTCACTTCGAGCTTCTCAAGCTCTTTCAAGTTCTTGATCATCATCAGATAATAATCTTGGACTGACTGTCCATCACGCATTTTAGCCTTAAACAGTCATTTAGTGATCTGATATTTGACTGCATGACTCTATTCACCAAACAACTCTTGTAGATGAGCCAACATTTAGCGGATAGTCTTGATATCTTCATGTTGGCGTTGAAGCTCATCAGACATCGAGCCCAACATGTAGTATCTGACCTTATTATCTTCATTCGTCCACTTATCAAAAGACGCTCTCTGTTCAGCGGATGGACGAGCTGATAATGTGGGAAGATCTTGATCCAATACATGAGTCAACTTCTCAAAATTCAAAATAATTTTAAAGTTTTGGAGCCAATCCTTGTAATTAGGTCCGATCAGTCTATAGGTGTCTAGGATACGGACTAGTGGGTTGGACACAGATTTTTTTTTTTTTCTGTAGAGAGTCAAAGTTTTTAGTTAAATTTTATAATTAAGACTTGACTATTTTATTTAGGGGTTTAATTTTTAAACAAATTAGATCCAACTATTTTCTTGGATCCCTACACTCCCTCTATAGAGATGTGAAAATCTCCATGATTACTGATTTCTAGTGAATGGTGCAGTCCCACCAACTGACTCATTACCTCATCTAATAGTTATTGGTGATGGGTTAGCCAATGAGTGAACAACTCTTGTCCAATGATTCTCTAATCATGGTGCACCTAGACTTGATCTCTAATTTGTAAATCTCATCATACCCGAAATATTGATCCACTTCTTAGTTAAGTCAGATCCACCATTTGCATAAATTGCATTCCTAATTGGATCTCTCATCGTATCTAAAATATTAAGTCCAATCCATCCTCCAGTCCATAGCATTCAATGCTTAATAGACATGATTGCATCTTTTTGGTATAACTGAACCACTATGATCAGTCGAGAACAATCAACCTCGAAAAGAGCCCGCACATCTACAATGGTGGAAGATGTTAGACTTAATCTTTTCTTAAGAAGATTTAATTTAGATCTCTTTAAACTTGACTTGACATAGCCATAACCATTATAACTAACCTAGTGGCATGGGTCAGCTCGGATTGTTAGCCACCTTAGATCAGGACTGGGCCGATAAATATGGCTAGATAAGTGAGACCGATGGAAGGGATATGTCATTAACTCAACAAGAATGTATTCAAGTCGAGTAGCTCTCAATTAAAATTCAGTCGATCGTATCTGCCAAACTTATCTTAGATACTAAATTGTTGAGCCAGAATCAATCGGATTAGCTTACAATCCAGACTCTAACCACTGAGCCTATTTAGGTCTTAACTCGATCAATCACTCATGTGACTCGACCTTGACCGAGACTTAATCCTATTAAGCTGATCAATTTAAGCACTCTTGATCCCACCTAACTGACTCTTGATTCGATTTGATCAACCGCTAGACCTGATTGAGCTACCCAAGCCTAAATCCAATTTTATGAATATATCTTAGATCTAAAAATTCTTAATTTTAGACCTAATATATTTTATAATCTTAATTCATAATTAAGTTTAGAGTTGATAAACAAAATATATATATAAAATTCTAGGATTTTAGGATCTAGGATTTTACAGAAAATAAGTTTTTTATTTTTGATTAAGGATGAACGCGCAGCATCCCTACACACCATAAGAGGTGAGACTCTCATTTTGACGGTTAATACGTCAGAATGTGTAATTGAAACAAGAATAAGAACAAAAAGCAAGGATGACTAAGTAAGTAGCGCGAATAAGAGAGAGGAAGGCCAGATAGCGAAAAAAATAGAGTAATATGAGAAAGACAAAAAGATAAACACAGAGGGGGATAACCCTAAAGAGTCATTAGGATACTATTTCTACATTCCAAAAGACCATATATGTGATTGTGAGTCAACAATGCCATCTTTCTTGAAAAAAATAGTTTATTTCAAGATAGTGGCATTGGAAAGCAGATTAAGCTTGATGAGAAAGTCTCACAAGTACAACGAGCCTAGGACCAATTAGAACAAATCAGGTTGAGCCAATAAGATACTACCTCCTCCAACCTCATAGATCAAAAAGAGTTTTTTTCGTCCTCCTGAAAGATAACTTAGGTATATTTCTAAGAAAAGTAGAGAAAATGTTCCTTGTAGGTAATGGTGCTCATGGTGATGATCCTCCAAACTACAAGAGGCGTATCAGATATCGACTCTGAGAAATTGCTAGAGGCAATGGTCAGCAAATTGACTTGATGCAGTCGAACCAAGTCTGGACCTTGTAGATCCATCAGAAGGTATAGTACCTATTGGGTGTAAATGGATTCTTCAAGAGAAAGATTGGTGCAGATGGAAATGTGGAACATTCAGGCTAGACTAGTGGCAAAAGGTTATAGTCCATGCGAAGGCATCGACTATCAGGATATCTTTTCTGCAGTGGCTATGCTAAAATCCATCCGCACATTGCTTGCCGTTGCAGCCTATTTTGATTATGAAATATGGCAAATGGATGTAAAAATGACATTCTTGAATGGATATCTTGAGAAAGATATCTATATAGAACAGCCGCTAGGTTTCACATCCAGTGATACTGATCACAAGGTTTGCAAGCTGCAAAGATCCATATATGAACTTAAGCAAGCATCTTAGAGTTGGAACACTCGTTTTAATGATGTGATCAAAATATTTGATTTCATCAAAAATGAAGAGAAACCATGTGTCTTCAAAAAGATCAGTGGAAGCGCTGTTATCTTCCTCGTATTGTATGTGGATGACATCCTCCTTATTGGGAATGATATTTTCATGATGACAACAGTCAAATTATGGTTGTCTAAGAAATTCTCCATGAAAGACCTAGGTGAAGCCATCCTTTATTCTAGGAATTAAGGTCTATAGGGATAGACGCGAATAGGATGCTAGACTTTCAACAGAAGATGTACATAGAGGAATACTAAAGAGGTTTAGTATGGAAAACTCTAAGAGGGATTAATACCCTTCAGACATGGTATTCATCTTTCAGAATGTTTCTAGCACAACACTGAGGATAGAACGCATGAGCAAGATCCCTTATGCTTTTGCAATAGGGAGCCTCATGTATGCCATGCTATGTACACGACCTGATATAGCCCATGCTGTGAGTGTCATAAGTAGATATCAGTCAAATCTAGGTGAAGAACACTGAACTTTCGTGAAATGTATCCTTAAGTACTTGAGAAAGAACTAAGGATATGATGTTGGTCTTTGGTAATGGAGAACTCCAAGTCCAGGATACACAGACTCGGATTTTATGTCCGAATGTAGATGATCGAAGTCGACATCTGGAGTCTATTTGTGTGCAATGGTGGTGCTGTCAGCTGAAAGAGTTTCAAGCAAATCATGATAGCAGATTCCACCATAGAAGCAGAATATATCGTTGCATCAGAAGGCTGCGAAGGAAGCATTTTTGGTAAAGAAGTTGCTGGGCAAAAATTGAAGTAATGCCATCAGTTGCATTCTCTATACGCGTACAATAATGGCGCCAAAGTCCTTGCTAAGGAGCAAGGTCTCATCAAGAAATCCAAGCATATTAAGCGGCGATAATATAAATATACCTCATCCGTGATTACCTCGAGAAGGAATTACGTCGAGGTCAAGAGAGTCGACATCTCCACAGATAATGTGGCAGACCCACTTACAAAGCCATTGGGCCAACAGAAGATCGAAGCCCACCTTGAGAAAATGGAACTTAGACTTGTAGCCAATTGGCTTTAGGATAAGTGGGAGATTGTTAGATATATGTGCCCTAGAAGCTAGAATTGACTAATACTTGTAATACACTTCTACGGGCAAAATTATAATTTTGACTAATATCAATAAAATGGGTTATTTTCTATCACATATGTGTATTTAGTGTTTGTGATACATCCTTTGAGTTAATGATAATGATGATTCATATTTTCAAGAGTTGAAAATTTAAGACATGAATAATCATTATTAACTCATAAAATGCTTCCGACCATAGGATCATCATGAGGATGGTGATTGATCCGAAAGGTTGGTGTACAATCGCTTCTCTTTAGTAGATGAGTCCTACGGTGTGGAAGACATCGAAGCAAAAGTACACGATACTCGTTAGAGAATGAGGGCACTGAGCGTTAACCATCTCGAGTAGTCATTAGGGAGTCTACCTTCTCATCAATGACTGACTCGATGCTGCAGTAGTATGTCTGGTTTTTTGACCTGAGATGCATCGACAAGTATTCACCTTGAGGGTGTTTATAGTTTGACTACACCATTACTCGATCTCCTAGCCATTCGGAACCTCTGAGTGTATGTTGCTATAGCATGTTCATTGTAGGAAGTGGATAGCATCAGATGGGAATCTATCTACCTCGGCGGTAGAGGAGTATGCCCTATGATGATCAATAAGAATCAAGTCCAGACAGCCCATGGCCATGGCAGATAAAAATAATAGAAAGAGTTTCTATTTAGATTTTTCACATCAGACTTGAAATCGAATGATTACATCATAATGAACAGAGACTAGGGTTTGACGAGTTCACCTTAACCCTAATCTGAATGGGGCTCAAGATAGAAGAACTTAATCATACAGGTAGCTACACTAAGAGGTTCGCATTCAGCTCTGATGGATTGCCACTATATACTACTAGGTATCACTGATGGATTTTGAGAATAATTAGAATGATTTAGATGATCGATCATTCTAGCTGTTCGAATTAGAAGAGTTCTGATCCATCGAAAGGAGTTTCGATGATATCGATGATAGAGATCATGACATATCCCATTACCATATAGAACTGAACCTAATTGGATCACACAAACAAGGGTTTGAATCTGGTGATTGAACTGATCCAGTTCAATTGATCTGAATGAGATTTAATTAGGTTCATGAAAATCGTGCTAGCACTCGATTGAACCTAACGTTCTTCTTTTACTATCATAAATAGTTGTCCTAACTGAGCCAAAAGAGTTTGCGCTCGATCAGAGGCCTTCACTTTATCCGACTGAAGCTTGTCCAAAAAATAAAAAGTTATCTTATTTTGTAAAGAACATTACTATCATTTTTGGTCACCGCTACCATTTCTCGTCCTCTTGATGACTTAAGTCAAAAGTTGACCCTTTGCTGGTCAAATATTGACCATTGATATTTTGACTTTGTCCACAGTGGCACGGCACCTAATTGGGAGAGTTGGTGGGTGACTGTCTCTACCCAGAACCTGGCAAGGAGGAGGGCACATGCCACCTTTGGCGTGTGCCCAAGTTTGGAGGCCCAAGGAGCCCTATTGTACCAGTGGACTGATCCATCTCTTTTTATGATTCCGATAAGAGTTCTCCTAAGAACCAACTTTGACTGATCTTAGGGCGCCCTCTAAGAGAAATCTAGGGGACGTCTAATTCTCATCAATTCGGAGTTTAGATTTGATTTCACAAAAGAGTTGTGAATTGATTGGGAGAAGAGGAGTTTGGATCAACGTTAGTCTCTATATATAAGACCCTACGAATATGCTTCAAATTATAATTGGAGAAATTGAAATCCATGCCCAGGCTACCTCTCCCCGTACTCTTCTTCTCAATGCCAACCCACCTTCTCTCTCTCCTCTCCATGTCCAAATTATTTTTTGGACCTTGGTGGGTGCAATCACCAATGAGAGAAAGACGACTGAAAGCTAGAAGGCTGTGCTGCTTGTAAAGGACAACTGCTGATCTTCAAAAAGGAGTTTTGAAGATTCTCCAGATCAGATCTAGATCTAATTTTTGGAGACGTGATAGAGAGAGAAGAGAATCTCTAAGATCACAGCCCTGAGTGGGATTATCGGTAGAAGCTAGGCACTTGCATGGCTAGATCCAGAATCTACCTTTCCGCTGCTCCTGCTTTACAGGATCATCATCGGATAATAGGATTACCCATTCAAAGATAAATTAAATTATTTAATTTAATTATTAATTTTATTTTATATTATTAAAATATAAAAATTAAGATTTGGAATATTTCAGAATATGATCTAAGTCCAGAGGAAAAAATTTAAATATATCTCTTGACTGATCAGATCTGAATGAATCTGGTCCAAAAATTAAGATTTTTTCTTCAATGTCATCAATTGGACTAACCCTTCCAATTGATTTGAATAAAATTCAATTAGGTTCAAGAAAATATGCTAGCACATGATTGAGCGTAAATTATTCTCCCTTTAATAATCAATTAAAGCTTATCTCAACTAAGTCAAATGTATTTAGGCTCACATGAGGAACCTTTACTTGTCTGGTTAGAGCTTGTCCAGATCAGAAAAGGATTGTATAATTATGAGATATATTTAGATATAATACCTTCCATTTTTGGTTATCTGCAAATTTTTAATTTTTGGATATTGGTCAAATATTGACCCTGGATGCTTGGACTATCTACCTATGTGTCATGCGCCTATAGGAGAGTACCTAGGGCCTTGTCCCTAGCTAAATGCAGATAGAAAGAGGGTGCATGCTACGGAGGGCGTGATTCCAAGAGGATAAGGAGAATCCCATTTACAGATGGGACTCTTAGGATTACTTCAGGGATTAAACTCTATGATGCAGAACTTTTTGTTTGACCCATGTCTTGGCACCACCTTAGGAGGGTTTTGAGGATCTCTCTATCTGATTGGATCAGATGGTGCCATCCCAACATCAATCAGATTTAGATCTGATTGCTTAAAGGACCATGATTGGTCGAAATGATTGTTGGCACTGCAAT
>QRFJ01001193.1:88302-132472 GCA_006176705.1 Cocos nucifera
GTTTTGGAGCCAATCCTTGTAATTAGGTCCGATCAGTCTATAGGTGTCTAGGATACGGACTAGTGGGTTGGACACAGATTTTTTTTTTTTTTCTGTAGAGAGTCAAAGTTTTTAGTTAAATTTTTATAATTAAGACTTGACTATTTTATTTAGGGGTTTAATTTTTAAACAAATTAGATCCAACTATTTTCTTGGATCCCTACACTCCCTCTATAGAGATGTGAAAATCTCCATGATTACTGATTTCTAGTGAATGGTGCAGTCCCACCAACTGACTCATTACCTCATCTAATAGTTATTGGTGATGGGTTAGCCAATGAGTGAACAACTCTTGTCCAATGATTCTCTAATCATGGTGCACCTAGACTTGATCTCTAATTCATGTAAATCTCATCATACCCGAAATATTGATCCACTTCTTAGTTAAGTCAGATCCACCATTTGCATAAATTGCATTCCTAATTGGATCTCTCATCGTATCTAAAATATTAAGTCCAATCCATCCTCCAGTCCATAGCATTCAATGCTTAATAGACATGATTGCATCTTTTTGGTATAACTGAACCACTATGATCAGTCGAGAACAATCAACCTCGAAAAGAGCCCGCACATCTACAATGGTGGAAGATGTTAGACTTAATCTTTTCTTAAGAAGATTTAATTTAGATCTCTTTAAACTTGACTTGACATAGCCATAACCATTATAACTAACCTAGTGGCATGGGTCAGCTCGGATTGTTAGCCACCTTAGATCAGGACTGGGCCGATAAATATGGCTAGATAAGTGAGACCGATGGAAGGGATATGTCATTAACTCAACAAGAATGTATTCAAGTCGAGTAGCTCTCAATTAAAATTCAGTCGATCGTATCTGCCAAACTTATCTTAGATACTAAATTGTTGAGCCAGAATCAATCGGATTAGCTTACAATCCAGACTCTAACCACTGAGCCTATTTAGGTCTTAACTCGATCAATCACTCATGTGACTCGACCTTGACCGAGACTTAATCCTATTAAGCTGATCAATTTAAGCACTCTTGATCCCACCTAACTGACTCTTGATTCGATTTGATCAACCGCTAGACCTGATTGAGCTACCCAAGCCTAAATCCAATTTTATGAATATATCTTAGATCTAAAAATTCTTAATTTTAGACCTAATATATTTTATAATCTTAATTCATAATTAAGTTTAGAGTTGATAAACAAAATATATATATAAAATTCTAGGATTTTAGGATCTAGGATTTTACAGAAAATAAGTTTTTTATTTTTGATTAAGGATGAACGCGCAGCATCCCTACACACCATAAGAATATCCCATCGAATGGAAGAAGAGGGCCTTTAAATTCCACTTCATTCTTATGACCAGACAACCAAGGGGCATGCCTTAATTAGAAATATGATAAATCTACAAAACTAGTTAAATCTACATTATATATCACTTATATAAAAATTGATCTAACTAAAAATATGTTTTGCATACATCTTATGTATCATATCATGCATGTTTTTAAATCTAAATTATCTCATAAATATTTAAAAAATAAGATTTAAATTTAATCATATCAAATTAAAATTTATTTTAGATAATATTGTAGAACTATTCTGCAACTAGTCTAAACATGCATCTATCATATCTCATATGAATAAATTAAATAAATTTATTTTTTATTTTTTAGATTTAATTATAATATTTATAATATAAAAAAAATAAATAAATAAATTTAAAAATTATAATTAATTAAATTAAAATTATGATTATGCTAGACTACACATAGAATAATTATATTCGTAGTCTAGTCATGCATCTCATACATCTTAGATCTAGATTATTTAATTTTTAATTTTTTAATTTTAGATCTAATCACATCTAATATGATATCTAAAATCATCTAATTATCATATCAAAAATAAATTAAAATTAGATCTAATGAATTATGAAACCTGGCTCTAATACCAGTTGAAGAAAAAAATATATTTTTTGGATCAGATTCAGTCAGATCTGATTGGATCGGAAGAGATATTTCAAAAAAAATTTCTCAGAGATCCTAATCAAATTTGACACTCCTCAAATCTAATCTTATTTATCTGATAATAAAATTAAAATTAAAATTAAATCTAATTTAATTATATTTTTATTTTGGATAATCCAATTATCCTATGATGATTTCGATGTTTGCCTGAGGTTTTGGATGTAGCCATACAAGCGTCTGGCTTCTACCGATATCCACTCAGGCAGGATCTGAAAATCTTCTTCTTCTTAATGAATCCTTCAAAAATCAGATATAGATCTGATCTTGAAGGTCTTCAAAACTTTTTTTGAAGAACTATCGTTGTCTCTTGCAGCAGTGATGCCTTCTTCCTTTTCTGGTGCCTTTCACTTACTTAGATCGCATCTTATTCATGCCCAAAACCTCTTGGGTGTGGAGAGAAGAGAGAAGACTAAAGGATGGCATGGAGAAGGAGGGAGAGAGGCTTTGTGGCATGGGCTAAAGATAGAAGCATTAGAAACCTAGGCACAGACAGGGTTTATATAGACCCTGCTGTGCCATGCAGTGCCACATCATTTCGACCAATCATGGTCCTTTAAGCAATCAGATCTAAATCTGATTGATGGGATGGCACCATCTGATCCAATCAGATGAGAGATCCTCAAAACCCTCCTAAGGTGGTGCCAAGACTGGGTCAAACAAAAGTTCTTGGCATCATAGAGTTTAATCCCCTGAAGTAATCCTAGAGTCCCATCTGTATGGGACTTCTCCTTTATCCTCTTGGAATGCACGCCTCCGTAGGCATGCACCCTCTTTCTATCTGCATTTAGCTAGGGGACAAGGCCCTAGGTACTCTCCTATAGGCGCATGACACATAGGTAGATGTCCAAGCATCCAGGGTCAATATTTGACCAATATCCAAAAATAAAAATTTGCAGATAACCAAAAATGGTAGGTATTATCTTAAATATATCTCATAAATTAATACAATCCTTTTCTGATCTGGACAAGCTCTAATCAGACCAAGTAAAGGTTCCTCAGTGAGCCTAAATACATTTGACTTAGTTGAGATAAGCTTTAATGATTATTAAAGGAGAATATTACGCTCAATCATGTGCTAGCATGATTTTCTTGAACCTAATTGAATTTTATTCAAATCAATTGAACTGGGTTAGTCCAATTGATGACATTGAAGGAAAATCTTAATTTTTTGGACCAGATTCATTCAGATCTGATCAGATCAAGAGATATATTTTAAATTTTTTTCTCTTGGATCTAGATCATATCTGAAATATTCCAAATCTAATTTTTATTATTTTAATAAATAAAATAAAATAAGATAAATTAAATCAAATTTAATTTACCTTGATTTGGGTAATCCTATTACCCTGTAGATGATCCTGATTGAGCAGCGGAAGGTTCTGGATCTAGCCACGCAAGCGCCTGGCCTCTACCGGTATCCACTCAGGTTGGATCTGGAGATCCTCTTCTTCTCTATCACACCTCCAAAAATCAGATCTGGATCTGATCTGGAGGATCTTCAAAACTCCTTTTGAAGATCAGCAGTCGTCCTTTTGCAGCAGCGCAGCCTTCTTAGCTTTTCAGTCGCCTTTTCTTGATCTGAATCGCACCAACCTAAGTCCAAAACACCTTTTGGACGTGGAGAGGAGAGGGAGAAGGTGGGTTTGGCATGGAGGAAGGAGGGGAGAGGCAGCCTTGGGGCATGGGATTTCAATTTTCAATTATAATTTGAGTTGGGCGCAGGGTCTTATTTATAGACCTCTTGTGATCCAACTCCTCTTCCTTCCTCAACCAATCACAACCCTTTGTGAAATCAGATCTAAATCTGATTGGTTGGAATAGAGTCCCCTGGATTCCTCCTTAGAGGGCGCCTAAGACCAGTCAAAGTTGGATTCTTAGGTAGAACTCTGATTGGAATCCAAAAGGGAGGATGGAGTCCTTGTCCAACAAGGACTCCTAGGCGCCTCCAACTTGGGCACACGCCAAGGGTGGCGTGCGCCCTTCCTCCTTGCCAGGTTCTGGCAGGGGGACAGGCCCCCACCAGCTCTCCAATAGGTGCATGACATGTGGTCAAAAGTCAAAGTGTCAATGGTCAACGTTTGACCAGTCAAAGGTAGACTTTTGACCAAAGTCAAAGAACAAGAAATGGCAGGTGACCAAAAATGGCAGGTAATGTCTTACAAAATAAGACAACCTTTTCTGACTTGGACAACCTCCAGTCAGACCATATGAAGGCCTCTGATTGAGCACAAACTCCTTTGGCTCAGTCAGGACAACTTATTTATGATAGTAAAAGAAGAACGTTAGGTTCAATCGAGTGCTAGCACGATTTCCTTGAACCTAATTGAATCTCATTCAGATCAATTGAACTAGATCAGTTCAATTGATGATCACCAGATTCAAACCCTTGTTTGTGTGACCCAGTTAGGTTCAGTTCTGTATGGTAATGGGATATGTCATGATCTCTATCATCGACATCATCGAAACTCCTTTCGATGGATCAGAACTCTTCTGATTCGAACAGCTAGAATGATCGATCATCTAAATCATTCTAATTGCTCCCAAAATCCACCAGTGACACCTAGCAGTATATGGTGGCAACCCATCAGAGCTGAATGCGAACCTCTTGGTGCAGCTACCTGTGTGATTAAGTTCTTCTATCTTGAGCCCCGATCAGATTAGGGTTAAGGTGAACTCGTCAAACCCTAGTCTCTGTCATATGATGTAATCATTCGATTCGAGTCCAATGTGAAAATCTAAATAGAAACTCTTTCTATTATTTCACTCTGCCATGGCCATGGGCTTCTGGACTTGATTCTCATGATCATCATAGGGCTACTCCTCTACCACCGAGGTAGATAGATTCCATCTTGATGCAATCCAGTTCCTACAATGAACATGCTATAGCCAACATACACCTCAGGGTTCCATATGGCTAGGAGACCGAGTAATGGTGTAGTCAAACTATAACACCCTCAAGGTGAACTGCCGATGCATCTCAGGTCAAAGAACCAGACACACTACTGCAGCATCGAGTCAGTCATTGACGAGAAGGTAGACTTCCCTAATGACTACTCGAGGTGGTCACGCTCAGTGCCCTCGTTCTCTAACGAGTACCTGTACTCTCGCTCCGGTGTCTCCACACCGTAGACTCAAGACTCATCTACTAAAGAGAAGCGATTCGTACACCAACCTTCCGGATCAATCACCATCCTCGTGATGATCCTATGGTCGGGAGCATGTTTATGAGTTAATAATGATTATTCATGTCTTAAATTTTCAACTCTTGAAAATATGAATTATCATTACCATTAACTCAAAGGATGTATCACAGACACTAAATACACATATGTGATAGAAAATAACCCATTTTATTAATTATAGTCAAAATTATAATTTTGCCCCTAGAAGTGTATTACAAGTGTCAGCCAATTCTGGCTTCTAGGGCACATATATCTAACAATCTCCCACTTGTCCTAAAGCCAATTGGCTACAAGTCTAAGTCCCATCTTCTCAAGGTGGGCTTCGATCTTCTGCTGGCCCAACGGCTTTGTAAGTGGGTCTGCCACATTATCTGTGGAGTTGACTCTCTTGACCTCGACGTAACCCTTCTCGAGGTAATCGCGGATGAGGTGGTATCGCCGCTCAATGTGCTTGGATTTCTGGTGAGACCTCGGCTCCTTAGCAAGGGCTATGGCGCCATTGTTGTCGCAGTATAGAGGAATGGCATCTGATGGCATTACTCCAATTTCTGCAGCAAACTTCTTGTACCAGAATGCTTCCTTCGCAGCCTCTGATGCAGCGATATATTCTGCTTCCATGGTGGAATCTGCTATCACCGTTTGCTTGGAACTCTTCCAGCTGACAGCACCACCATTGCACACAAACAGACTCCAGATGTCGACTTTCGATCATCTATATCGGACATGAAGTCCGAGTCTGTGTATCCCTGGACCTTGGAGTTCTCCGTTACCAAAGACCAACATAATATCCTTAGTTCTTCTCAAGTACTTAAGGATACATTTCACAGAAGTCCAGTGTTCTTCACCTGGATTTGACTGATATCTGCTTGTGACACTCACAGCATGGGCTATATCAGGTCGTGTACATAGCATGGCATACATGAGGCTCCCTATTGCAGAAGCATAAGGGATCTTGCTCATGCGTTCTATTTCCTCAGGTGTGCTGGGGCACATCTTCTTGGAAAGATGAATACCATGTCTGAAGGGTATTAATCCCCTCTTAGAGTTTTCCATACTAAACCTCTTTAGTACTTCCTCTATGTACATCTTCTGTGAAAGTCCTAGCATCCTATTCGGTCTATCCCTATAGACCTTAATTCCTAGAATAAAGGATGCTTCACCTAGGTCTTTCATGGAGAATTCCTTGGACAACCACATCTTGACTGATGTCAACATGGGAATATCATTCCCAATAAGGAGGATGTCATCCACGTACAATACGAGGAAGACAACAGCGCTCCCACTGACCCTTTTGAAAACACATGGTTCCTCTTCATTTTTGATGAAACCAAACTTTTTGATCACATCATTGAAACGAGTGTTCCAGCTCCGAGATGCTTGCTTAAGTCCATATATGGACCTTTGCAGCTTGCAAACCTTGTGATCAGTATCACTGGATGTGAAACCTAGCGGCTGTTCCATATAGATATCTTCCTCAAGATATCCATTTAGGAATGCCGTTTTCACGTCCATTTGCCATATTTCATAATCGAAATAGGCTGCAACAGCAAGCAATGTGCGGATGGATTTTAGCATAGCTACACTGGGGAAAAGGTATCCTGATAGTCAATGCCTTCGCGTTGACTATAACCTTTTGCCACCTAGTCTAGCCTTGAATGTCTCCACATTCCCATCTGCACCAATCTTTCTCTTGAAGATCCATTTACACCCAATAGGTACTATACCTTCTGGTGGATCTACCAAGGTCCAGACTTGGTTTGAGTGCATCGAGTCAATTTCTGACTTCATTGCCTCAAGCCATTTCTCGGAGTCGATATCTGATATCGCCTCGTTGTAGGTTTTGGGATCATCACCATGAGCACCATTACCTATGAGGAACATTTCCTCTACATCCTCTGAAATAATACCTAAGTATCTTTCAGGGGGACGGGAAACTCTTTCCGATCTACGAGGTGGAGGAGGTAGTGTTCTTATTGGCTCAACCTGATTTGGTTCCACTTGGTCCTTAGCTCGTTCTGCTTGTGAGACTTTCTCATCAAGCTTAATCTGCTTTCCAATGCCGCTATCTTGAATAAACTATTTTTCAAGAAATATGGCATGTCGACTCACAATCACATTGTGGTCTTCTGGAATGTAGAAATAGTATCCTAATGACTCTTTAGGATATCCTATGAATCGAGCTCTAAAGGACCTAAACTCTAACTTGTCCGCTTGTTGTCTTTTGACATGAGCCGGACAACCCCAAATTCTGAGATGACTCAGACTTGGTTTCTTACCGTGCCATATCTCATACGGTGTGGTAGGAACGGTTTTAGAGGGAACCCTATTCAGTAAGATAGATTGAAGTTAATAATGAATGTCCCCAAAGAAAATCAGGGAGGTCTGTGAAGCTCATCATGGATCGAACCATATCCAATAGAGTCCGATTTCTCCTCCATTCTGAAACCCCGTTGAGTTGAGGTGT
This sequence comes from Cocos nucifera, assembly GCA_006176705.1. Classification (NCBI taxonomy): domain Eukaryota; kingdom Viridiplantae; phylum Streptophyta; class Magnoliopsida; order Arecales; family Arecaceae; genus Cocos; species Cocos nucifera. The sequence goes on from QRFJ01001193.1 coordinate 95,987, forward strand.
TCCTGGTGGAGTCCATTGAGAGACTATGCCATTTTCCTTAAGATAGTCTAGGAATTCCCGGCTAAGGTATTCACCTCCTCGATCTGATCGAAGAACCTTAATGGGTTTTCCAGTTTGTTTTTCTACTTCATGTCTGAATTCTTTGAACTTTTCAAAAGCTTCAGACTTGTGTCTCATAAGATACACATACCCATACCTAGACAGATCATCGGTAAAGGTAATGAAGTAGACAAAATTGCCTCTAGCCGGCACATCAAATGGGCCGCACACATCAGTATGTACTAGGGCAAGGAGATCTGTGGCCCTCTCCCCATGTCCAACAAAAGGGAGTTTAGTCATTTTGCCTTGAAGACAAGATTCACAAGTTGGATATGACTCAAAAGTCAATGGACTCAATAGCCCATTTTTCTCCAATTTGTTAATCCTATCTTCTGCTATATGACCTAATCTCAGGTGCCATAGATATCTGTCGTTTGGACTATCCCTAGGTCGTTTGGCATTCACGTTTTGCTCGATAGTTAAAACAGGTACATCAATATGCAACTGATAAAGACCATTAATAAGGAAACCATTTGCAATTTTATTTCTTTCATAAAGAATGTTACAATGGTCCTTAAAGAAGGTGATCACATAACCTTCTTGTGCTAAGCATGAAACAGAAATCAAATTCCTGCTAGCTGCAGGCACATAATAACAGTCTTTTAAAACTAAGTCTAAACCAGATGGTAATCGCAGAGGGTATGTTCCCACGGCTACTGCAGCAACTCTTGCTCCATTACCGATGCGTAGGATCATGTCTCCATCCCTCAGCCTCCTGCTATCCTCAAGACCCTGCATAGAAGTGCACAGATGAGCACTAGAACCAGAGTCAAGCACCCAACTGGATGCAGAAGAAACCGTAAGGTTAGACTCAATAACGAGCATACCTCCAGAAGGACCTTCCTTCTTGTTCTTCAGGGTGGCCAGGTAAGTAGGGCAGTTCCGCTTCCAATGGCCGTCGCTGTTGCAATGGAAACACTTTCCTTTGCCATCGACCTTTCTTCTTCGGTTCTGCCTTCTTCTTCTTTGATCCTTCCTACCTTTTGCTTTTTCACAGACTTCTTTTTCTTTCCATAAGACTTTCTTTTGGAAGAAGTCCGTTCCATAGCAAGAACTGAGCCTTTAGAACCTTTCATAGAAAGCTCAGCGGTAACCAGCATATTCATCAACTCGGCCAAGGAATTTTGAAGTTTATGCATGTGGTAATTCATGATGAATTGCCCATATGCATCAGTCAAGGATTGCAGAATAATATCGTTCTGCAGATCCAAGTCCAACTTCACACCGAGCTTCTCAAGCTCTTCCATGTCCTTGATCATTGTCAGACAGTGATCTTGGACTGACTGCCCATCACGCATCTTAGCCTTAAAAAGTCATTTCGTGACTTGATATTTGGCTGCGCGACTCTGTTCACCAAACATCTCCTGCAGGTGAGCCAACATTTGGCGAGCAGTCCCGATATCTTCATGTTGGCGCTGGAGCTCATCAGACATCGAGCCCAACATGTAGTATCTGGCCTTATTATCTTCGTCAATCCATTTTTCCAGAGACGCTCTCTGTTCAGTGGATGGACGAGCTGGTAAGGTGGGAGGGTCCTGGTCCAAAACATGTGTTAACTTCTCTGAACCCAAAACAATTTTGTAGTTCCTGAGCCAATCTTTATAATTGGGTCCAGTCAGTCTATGTGTGTCTAGGATACGTGCCAAGTGGGTTGGACGCAGACATTTTCCTGTAGAGAGTCAAAGATTCTAGTTAGATACTGTAATTTTGACTTGACCAATTTGTTTAGGGATTTTATTTTTAAACAAATTAGCTCCCACTATTTTCTCGGATCCCTACACTCCCTCTGTAGAGATGCGAAAATCTCCACGATTGATGATTTCTAGTGGGTGGTGCGGTCTCACCAACTGACTCATCACCTCACCTAACAGTTATTGGTGATGGGTTAGCCAATGAGTGAACAACTCTTGTTCAATGATTCTCTAATCATGGTGCACCCAAACTTGGTCTCTAATTCATGAATCTCACCGTATCCGGAATATTGATCCACTCCTTAGTTAAGTCAGACCCACCATTTGCATAGACTGGGTTCCTAATTGGGTCTCTCACCGTATCCGAAATATTGAGCCCAACTCATCCTCCAGCCCATAGCATCCAATGCCTAATAGACATGGTTGCGTCTTCCCGGTGCAACTGAGCCACTGTATCCAGCCGAGAACAATCAACCCCGGGAAGGGCCCGCACGTCTACAATGGTGGAAGACCTCAGACTTAATCTTTTCTTAGGGAGAATTGATTCAGGTCTCATTAAACTAGACTTGGCTTAGTCATAACAATTATGACTAACCTAGTGGCATGGGTTAGCTCGGATTATTGACCACCTCAGATCAGAACTGTGTCAACAGATATGGCCAGGTAAGTGAGACCGGTGGAAGGAATATGCCATTAACTCGCACAAGAACGCATTCAGGTCGAGTAGCTTCCAATTAAAAACCAGTCGGTCGTCTGTGCCAAACTTACCTTAGACACCAAATTGTTGAGTCAGAACCAATTGGGTTAGCCTACAATCCAGACTCTAACCTCTGAGCCTAATTAGGTCTTGCTTGATCGTGACTCGATCTTGACCCAGACTTAATCCTATTAGGCTGGTCAATTTAAGCATTGTTGATCCCATCTAACCAACTCTTGATTCGGTTTGATCAACCGCTTAGACCTAATTGAGCTACCCAAGCCCGAACCCAGTATTATGAATATGTCTTAGATCTGAAATTCTCAATTTTAGACCTAATTAATATTCCATAAACTTAATTCTTAATTAAGTTAGGGTTCATAAACAAAATATGCACAATAAATCCTAGGGTTTCAGGATCTAGGGTTTTGCAGAAAGTAAGTTTTGGGTTTCTGATTAAGGACGAACACGCAGCACCCCTACACGTCATAAGAACACCCCATCGAATGGGAAGAGAGGGCCTTTAAACCCTTCTTCGTTCTTATGACCGGACGGCCAAGAGGAACGCCTTAATCAGGAACATGCAATACTACAAAACAGTTTTAGATCTATATCATATATCTCATATACAAATTTAGATCTAATCATGGCATATTTTGCATACATCTCATGTATCGAATCATGCATATTTTCAGATCTAAATTATCTCATAATAATCTAAAAAATTAGATTTAAATTGATCTAATCAAAATAAATTCTAATCTAGACAATTATGTAGAACTATTCTACAACTAGTCTAGACATGCATCAATCATATCTCATATGATATTTAAAATTAAATAATTTTTATTTATTTTTTCAGATGTTATTATAACACTTATAATATCAAAAAATAGTAAATAAGAAGATCTAAAATATGATTTAATCAGATTAAATCAAAAACATGCAAAGACTATTCTATAGAACTATTCTATTTCTAGAACTAGTCATGCATATCTTTTCATAATCTTAGATCCAAATCATTTAATTTTAATTTTTTCTGATTTCAGATCTGATCACATCTCATGTGACATCTGAAATCACTTTATTTTTTAATTAAAATAAAATTTAAAATCAGATCTAAATAATTTTAGAACCATGGCTCTGATACCAGTTGAAGGGAAATCCTGATTTTCCCGGTCCAGGTTCGTTCAGATCTGATTCAGATCAAGAGATATATTTCAAAAAAAATTTTTCTCTTGATCTTAATCAGATCTTGATATATTTTCAGATCTGATTCTTATTATTTTAATAAATAAAATAAAATAAGATAAATTAAATCAAATTTAATTTACCTGATTTGGGTAATCCTATTACCCTGTTGATGATCCTGTGATTGCAGCGGAAGGTTCTGGATCTTAGCCACGCAAGCGCCTGGCCTCTACCGGTATCCACTCGGGTTGGATCTGGAGATCCTCTTCTTCTCTATCACACCTCCAAAAATTAGATCTGGATCTGATCTGGAGGATCTTCAAAACTCTTTTGAAGATCAGCAGTCGTCCTTTTGCAGCAGCGCAGCCTTCTTAGCTTTTGATCGCCTTTCCTTGATCTGAATCGCACCAACCTAAGGTCCAAAACACTTTTGGACGTGGAGAGGAGAGGGAGAAGAGAGTTTGGCATGGAGGAAGGAGGGGAGAGGCAGCCTTGGGGCATGGGAAATTTTCAATTTTCAATTAGAATTAGGAGTTGGGCGCAGGGTCTTATTTATAGACTAAGCTTGTGATCCAACTCCTCTTCCTCCCAACCAATCACAACCCTTTGTGAAATCAGATCTAAATCTGATTGGTTGGAATAGAGACCCCTGGATTCCTCCTTAGAGGGCGCCTAAGACCAGTCAAAGTTGGATTCTTAGTAGAACTCTAATTGGAATCCAAAAAGGAGGATGGAGTCCTTGTCCAACAAGGACTCCTAGGCGCCTCCTACTTGGGCTCACGCCACCCTGGGTGGCGTGCGCCCTTCTCCTTGCCAGGTTCTGGCAGGGGGACAGGCCCCCACCAGCTCTCCAATAGGTGCATGACATGTGGTCAAAAGTCAAAGTGTCAATGGTCAACGTTTGACCAGTCAAAGGTAGACTTTTGACCAAAGTCAAAGAACAAGAAATGGCAGGTGACCAAAAATGGCAGGTAATGTCTTACAAATAAGACAACCTTTTCTGACTTGGACAACCTCCAGTCAGACCATATGAAGGCCTCTGATTGAGCACAAACTCCTTTGGCTCAGTCAGGACAACTTATTTATGATAGTAAAAGAAGAACGTTAGGTTCAATCGAGTGCTAGCACGATTTCCTTGAACCTAATTGAATCTCATTCAGATCAATTGAACTAGATCAGTTCAATTGATGATCACCAGATTCAAACCCTTGTTTGTGTGACCCAGTTAGGTTCAGTTCTGTATGGTAATGGGATATGTCATGATCTCTATCATCGACATCATCGAAACTCCTTTCGATGGATCAGAACTCTTCTGATTCGAACAGCTAGAATGATCGATCATCTAAATCATTCTAATTGCTCCCAAAATCCACCAGTGACACCTAGCAGTATATGGTGGCAACCCATCAGAGCTGAATGCGAACCTCTTGGTGCAGCTACCTGTGTGATTAAGTTCTTCTATCTTGAGCCCCGATCAGATTAGGGTTAAGGTGAACTCGTCAAACCCTAGTCTCTGTCATATGATGTAATCATTCGATTCGAGTCCAATGTGAAAATCTAAATAGAAACTCTTTCTATTATTTCACTCTACCATGGCCATGGGCTTCTGGACTTGATTCTCATGATCATCATAGGGCTGCTCCTCTACCACCGAGGTAGATAGATTCCATCTTGATGCAATCCAGTTCCTACAATGAACATGCTATAGCCAACATACACCTCAGGGTTCCATATGGCTAGGAGACCGAGTAATGGTGTAGTCAAACTATAACACCCTCAAGGTGAACTGCCGATGCATCTCAGGTCAAAGAACCAGACACACTACTGCAGCATCGAGTCAGTCATTGACGAGAAGGTAGACTTCCTAATGACTACTCGAGGTGGTCACGCTCAGTGCCCTCGTTCTCTAACGAGTACCTGTACTCTCGCTCCGGTGTCTCCACACCGTAGACTCAAGACTCATCTACTAAAGAGAAGCGATTGTACACCAACCTTCCGGATCAATCACCATCCTCGTGATGATCCTATGGTCGGGAGCATGTTTATGAGTTAATAATGATTATTCATGTCTTAAATTTTCAACTATTGAAAATATGAATTATCATTACCATTAACTCAAATGATGTATCACAGATACTAAATACACATATGTGATAGAAAATAATCCATTTTATTGATATTAATCAAAATTATAATTTTGCCCATAGAAGTGTATTACAAGTATCAGCCAATTCTGGCTTCTAGGGCACATATATATCTAATAGACATCCAGATCCAAACATCCAGATCCAACCTCTTATTTGTGTGATCTAGTTAGATTCAGTACCGTATGGTAATGGGATATATCACGATCTTTATCATTGACATCATCGAAATATTTTTCCATGAATCAGAACTTTTTTAATTCAGACAACTAGTATGATCGATCATCCACATCATTCTAATTGCTCCCAAAACTCATCAGTAACACCTAGCAACATATGATAGCAATCCATCAGAACTGAAAGCGAACCTCTCGGTGCAGTTACCTGTGTGATTAGATTTCTCTATTTTAAGCCCCGACCAGATTAGGGTTAAGGTGATCTCGTCAAACTCTAATATCCGTCATATGAATTAATCATTCGATTCAAGTCCAATATGAAAATCTTAATAGAAACTCTTTCTATTATTTCACTCTACCATGGCCATGGACTTATGGACTTGATTCTCATGATCATCATAGGGCTGCTCCTTATCTACCGAGGTAGATAGATCCTCTATTGGTGCAATCTAATTCCTACAATGAACATGCTATAGCCAACATACACCTCAAAATTTTGAATGGCTAGGAGATCGAGTTATGGTGTAGTCAAACTATAACTTCCTCAAGATGAACTACTGATGCACCTCAGGTCAAAGAACCTGACACACCACTGCAGCTTCAAGCTAGTCATCGACGAGAAGGTAGACTTCCTCATGACTGCTCGAGATGGTCACGCTCAGTGCCCTTATTCTCTAATGAGTATCTGTACTCTCGCTTCGATGTCTGTACATCGTAGACTCAAGACTCATCTATCCTAAGAAAGTGATCGTACACCAACCTTTCAGATCAATCACCATCCTCATGATGATCCTACGGTTGGAAGCATTTTATGAGTTAATAATAAAAATTCATCTTAAATTTTCAACTCTTAAAAATATGAACTATCATTACCATTAACTCAAGGAATGTATCACAGACAGTTTCAAATGCACACTATGATAGAAAATAATTTATTTTATTATTTATAGTCAAAATTATAATTTTATCCTTAGAAGTATATTACAAATGTCAGCCAATCAGGCTTCTAGGGCACACATATCTAACACAAGTGTCCATACCATGCCATACCCAAATGGCAACTGGTCCAATGCTTTTATGATGGATTATCAGAAAAATATAGATAAATAGTTGATTCTTCCTGTGGTAGGACATTCATGCTTAAAAGCAAGTAGGAGACTTGGCAGTTATTCGAGATCCTGAGTGAAAATTCTTTACAATATATGTCTGCCACATTTAGAGAAGCTCCTAGGTTAGAACCCAAAAGAGGTGGAATGTATGAGGTAAGCCACTCTGTAGACATCCATAGCAAGGTGGATGCATTATCCCAAAAGTTCGATCGACTACTGCAAGTTGGTCACACCTCTTCCCCATCTGTACAGTCATAAGATGCTCGTATAATCTGCTCGAGTCCTAATCATACTATTAGTGATTGCCCAACAATCCATCAATTTTTTGAGCTTGTACAGGAGCAAGTCCACCAAGCCCAAACTCATACTATTCCTAGATCAGGAAATGAACTATATTCCAACATGTATAATCCTGGTTGGAGGAATCATCCAAACTTCTCTTGGAAACCACAACCTATGATCAATCCAACTTTCCATGGACCTAATTACTAGGAGATGCAGCTCAAGAATACATCATACCCTCAATATCAGGATGCCCCTCAACCTTCTCCTAGCAACTATAGTTCTAATTTTGAGGAGAAGGTTCTACAAGCTTTAATAAAGATAGAAACCCACTCCTAGACTCTTCATTCTCACACGCAGTCGATAGCAAAGCTAGAGATCCAAATAGATCAATTAGCTACTATCTTCAATAAGAGGGAGGAGGAAAAACTACCCAATCAACCCAAGATTAATCCTAGAGATCAACATAGGGTTGAGAATTTTAATGCCTAAACAAACCAAATTTATTATGACCCTTAGGAATGATAAGGTCATAGAACAACATGGTAAAATTAAAAAGACCAAAACCAATAAAAAGTTGACTGAGTCTGAACCAACCAAAAAGGAGGACCTTAGGGCAAGGGATGAACCAATAATTTTAGCATCACCTCAATTATCCAGAGCTCCATTTTCGAGTGCATTAGAATCCCCTATGCCATTTAATAAGAAGGATAAATTTGATGAAATGTTAGAGCTATTTAAATAAGTTTGAATCAATCTCCCCCTTCTTAATGAAATAAAATAGGTCCCGGCCTATGCTAAGTTCATAAAAGATTTGTGCACACAAAAACGAAAATCTAGAATATAAATCTCCAAAAAAGTTCATCTTATTGAACATGCTAGTTTAGTCTTTCAACATGCTACCCCTCCCAAACTTAAGGATCCAGGTGTCCCTATTATCTTTTGTGTCATAGGAAACCTATACATTGAGAAAGCTTTGATAGATCTAAGGGCCAGTATGAATATTCTTCCTAGTTCAATATATGATCTCTTTGGATTTAGTAAGTTAAAACCCACTTCAATAATCCTGCAATTAGCTGATAGATTCATTAAGGCACCACATGAGATAATCGAGGATGTTTTAGTCAAGATCGAAGAATTTTACTTTTTAGTTAATTTTCTGGTTTTGAAGATGGAGCATTCTGATAATCTAAGATAAATTCTCATAATTTTAGGACGATCCTTCCTAGCTATAGCCAATGCATGTATTAATTGTAGGACAGGAGTGATGGATGTTTCATTTGGAAATAGAAAGTTGAGATTAAATGTATTTCAAGCTCCTCATGGATCATAAACCACTACTTGTTTTTAAGTAAATATGGTAGAAGAGATAGGAAACTATCCCTAAAAGTATTTCTCAAGACCTAGTGCATACACATTGAGATCCTTTTGGAGTGGACGATTTTGATCTAAATGGATATATTGAAAATATGAACACATTACTAGAACCAGCCAATTTTAGCACCACTCCTCCATGGGCTGAGAAATATAAGCCTATACCTACAATATCTACTCCAATACCTCCTCCTTTAGAATCACCATCAGTCCATCCTTAATTACATTTGAATTCATAGGACCAAATGACGTGCTCCTAGTAATTAATGCATCAAACTCAATGCATAACTTAAAAATGCAATTCAGAAGCATTTTAGAAAAAGATATAGGAGCGATTCTCAATGAACAAGGGACTGAGAAAGGGATTGCAAACCATCTTTCTAAAATTAGTAATAAAAAAATAATAAAATTTATTAATAATGGGGTTACAAATTATTTTTTGAAATTTAAAGATGAAAGATCACAAAAATTTTTCAATCCAGTATTTGATCATGGATATATGAGAAACTTGATGTCTGGGTGAAGATGTAAAACTTAATGCTTATTGGAAGGTAACCCAACGATTTCATATTTTTCACTTTACTGCAGTTGCAAGAATTTTGAATAAGAGTTTGCTAATCAATGAAGCTATATTAAAAACTTCTGAAACAAAATTATCCCAAGCGCACTCTATCTTTTTATTTTTTTTGTTTATTTTATTTTCCTACTCCATTGAAGATAATATAGATTAAATTGGGGGGAGGGGGGGAGAAAATAATTTAATCAAGTCCTTGAGTATGGTTAAAAATAATTAGTTTTGTGTACCCGAATCTTATTTCGATTTGAAGTTAATCAGGAATCTTAATCAATAAGTAATTAATGGTCTAGATAATTTTAAAGATGCTAAAAAATAAATTATTAAGAAAATCTAATGAATGATAAAGTTTAAATCAGATTAAATTTTAGAGTGACTCCAGAGCCTTCTTCTTACTGATCTTAATGAAGAATTGACTTCATGAAAGATTGGATGGAAAGATCGAGATATGCAAAAGCTCCTCTTAGATTATGCTTTTTATTTAAAAAAGTATATTAATTTTTTATAGAGTAATCAGGCTCCTTCGTCTAAGTGTTGTGGTTTATGTCAAAAAAGATGGATAATATTAAAAAAAATTAAAAAAATTAACTTGCAAGAAGATTAAATCTGGCTTATATTAAATTAGAGAATTTAAAGAATAAAGTAAAGAATTAGTGAAAGAAAGCTCTTAAAATTTTTATAATTAATACTTAATTATTAATTAAGTTAGTTAATAATTTAATAAAATATTTTTTTAATGGTCTGATCAGATATTTTTGGAAGCGAGGTTTTCAGCTAAAACATCGGCCCACAAGTCTCGAGTGCTGGTCCAAAGAGGGGTTTTCACGTGGCTTAAAGCATTGTTTAAATGCTTCTTCGGGCAGCGTGCGGCTTTGTGGATGAGACACAAGGCACGTGGAACGAAGAGAGCCCCGTAGCTTTGACGCGTGCACAAGGAAGGCCATGTTGGCTGAAACCAAAAGAAGTAGGTTCAAGAGCAATTAATGAAAGGGCCCACGTTGCCTTTAAAATACAAAAGACGGATGCTATGGCATCTGGAGCCTTCACGGACCAGGAGCTTTACATGGCAAGAAGAAAACGCGCGGAGACTCGTGGAAGGAAGGAAAAAACTTGCGGTTTTGGTGCAACGCGGGAACGGCAAAATAATTTTTTAAAAAATTTTATTTAAAAATATTTATTTAATCTTTTATTATTTATAAAAATAAATTTTAATTATTTAAAAAAAAATTTTAATTTCACATCTAAAAATTATATAAATTTTTTTCTCTTACCATCTATAAAAAAAGTTCTTATATTTTTATTTGAGAATCATTCAAAAAATTCTTCCCCTTGCATAGATAAAGAAAAAGGAACTACTCCATGAGCAGATAGAATAGCAGTCTCGAGAGGAAGAAAAAATTTTATAATGGTACAAAATAAGTTCTTTTATTCTAAATTTTCTTATATTTTTTTTATATATAATAAAAATTATATTTTTTATTTAAATTATCATGAGTTCTTTATTTACTTTTTCTTATATGCTTTCGTTTATTCTATCCTGTTAAATTAATATTAGCATCAACTTTTATTTTTCGGAGACACGCCGTGATCTACGGGTATGGAACGTGCCGAGAAAAAAGAGTTGTTTACCTAGTACTTTCTGAAGATGCATCATGATCCATGGGTACGGGGCGTGCCGAGGAAAGACAAGTATTTTTTCTAAGATTAATCATAATTGAAAAGAGAGATACAACTCTATTAATGCAAAATTAATTCAACCGTCAAGATCTTTATTTTCTAATTACATCAATTTTAGGATAGTTTATTTTTTTAAATCAATATAAATCTTTTCTCTTTTATTTCATAATCTCAACTTAGCTCAAAGTTCCTGAGGATACGATCTCGACTCACCCTACCTACACAGTGAGTAGAGTTATTTTTGGTGCTATTAACAACTACGGAAATCAGGCAAAATAATAAATTCAATATTGACCTAAATCAAGCATAGTGCTTCTACTGTTAGAAGTAGGATTATAGAAAAAAGAATTATCTTACTTTTCTTGACCCCAACAGGCTGAACAAGAGAAAAGAGTAAGAGTTGCTTATCAAGAATGTTATATGATAACACTTTGAAAGTTCTCTATATGTAATTCTACTACTTAGATATTAGATATCGGTGGTCTTATGTAATTCGTTGCAAGGACTTTAGGTAAGTGGAATGTTTGAAAATAGTGAGAAATTTTTGAACATTAAGGAAGAAAGTTCTGTTCCAATCTTTGCTTTAGAAATTATCAAGCTTATTTTCAAAAGATGTCATTTTGAGTAATTGTCACTATTGTCTATCATTTATCATCAGTGTGATCTCTGTTGGCCTTTTGGTCAGAGATGGTTATCATTTATAAATAAAGAAGATTGTTATGATATTATTATGAATAATATTATAATAATATATAGATAATAAAAAAATAGCATTTAACATTTATAAAGTCTATTAAGTATAATGTATACATTTAATTAACATCCAAGTTAGATTATGTCATGGATGTTTACCTTTAGCATTATAGGTTTAGTCATCTTGACAAGAACAAGATAAACAAGTTAGCTTGAGAGGAAAACCTTGATATCAATGATTGTGAATCATTGATAATTTGTGAGTCTTGTCTTCTTAAGAAGATGACAAAATCACTTTTTACCGAAAAAGATGGAGTCGATAAAGTTCTAAGTCTCATATATAGTGATGTATGTGGATCTATGAACTCAAGTACTAAAGAAAGATATCAATATTTTATTACAGATGACTTATCTGGGCATGGATGTATCTTGCCTGAATCATTTAAAATGTTCAAATGATTCAATAATGAAATAAAAAAATAAATTAAAAATGGTATTGGGACTCTTCGATCATATCGAAAAGATGATTACTTATCCAGTAAGTTTGTGACATATCTAGGAGAGAATAAGATTTTCTTAGTGGACTTTATTCGAAACATAGTATATCGAAAAGAAGAAATTAAACTTTATTAGACATGGTTCAATCCATGATGGGGTTCACTTGTCTGCCTATTTCAGGATTGTGCTCTTGTGACTACTTATTTTACTCTAAAAATTTAAACCAAGTAAATCTATTGCAAAGACTCCATATGGGATATAGATCGGGCATGGATCTAGACTCTCTCACCTTCGAGTTTGGAGTTGATTGGCCTATGTCAAAGGTTTGCACACAGATAAACTTGGATCCTAGTCCAATAGGTGTTTAAGGGTTATTAATTCTACCATGCTGAAGAACATAAGATGTTCATCAGCAGTAGGACATTCTTTTTGGAAAGGAGTTCCATAGAGAAGGAACCGATGCCTGTCAAGTTGAACTTGGAATATTTGATTGATAAAAAATGAGCCAACATAATCTAGTAAACCTACAGAATCAGATTTGATTAGATCAAATCTGGAGCCCATTAAAGTGGCACCTTTAAGAAGATCCGATAGAGTACCGTGTTAGCCAGATAGATACTTCAGTATCTTGATCCGAGATGACGATCCTGTTGAGCTCGATAACAATAATAAGGATCTGATCATCTATAGAAATGCAATGTAGTGGTCTGACTCTAAGAAGTGGCTTGCAGCCATATAATCTAAATTGAAGTTCATGAAAATTAGTAGTGTGTGGATACTGGTTGATTCACCTAAAAGGATAAAATTCATTAGATGTGAATGAAGGATCAGAGTAGAACTGACGAAAAGGTAGAGACCTATAAATCCCGCTTTGCTATTATCCCAGAGTTAGAACATACGTTTTGAACGTATGTCTTTGATATGAACAAAGAGGAACCCCACATTTATAAGTAGATAAAAGTTCTATAGTATTATTCCTTATGTTGTCTATGGATAATATTTTCTTAATCGAGAATGGCATTCTAGCATTGCACGGAATAAAGGTTTAGCTATCATCTAATATTTTTCATGTACGAGACCAGACATAGGACACTCATTAGAGGTAGTGAATAGATACCAATCTAATCTAGATGAGAATCACTAGAAGATTATATAGACAATCCTTGAGTATTTGAGAAATACTAAGATCCAGTGACTCAAATATGGAGATACTAACTTAAAACTTATGGATATTTTGATTTTAGTTTTTAGTCAGATCAAGATGATAGCAAGAGAATATCAGGTCATATCCTAATTGCAGGAGCAATCAGCTAAAAAGGTTCCAAACAAGATACTATAGCCTATTCAGTTAGTGATGTAGAGTACATCATTGCATATGATGCTACCATGTAGGCTGTGTAGTTGCTGAGGTTCATTAGCAGGTTGGAAGTGGCACCCTCCACCGATGGTTTAGTCCTATCGTAGCACGGGAGCCATAGCTTAGGCTAAAGAATCGAAGGACCAGCATATTCTGCATTGCTTTCATCTTAGATATTAGATTGCTTTCATCTTAGATATTAGATCTAGATGACGTCGACCTTTAGAACATCTATGAAAAAGAAAAACTTGACCGATCCATTTACTAAGGCCTCGAAACTAAAGAGTTCTACGAACTCAAGTGGAAGATAGGATATTTAATATTATTCTGATTGGCTTTAGTCTAAGTGAAAGTTATTAAAAAATATATCCTAAAGCCAATCATCTAAGTTGTAGATGATTGGAACATGCATATAAATTATCTAATAATGATAGTTATTTGGCTGGTTCATCATAAATGTTCTATCTTTCTTAAATTAACTTCTAAATTATAATGAAGTCCTTAAAACCATAATCAATTGATAAAAAAAAATTTGGATGGATCTTAAATAGTTCATGACCAAATGATAAGTTATTAACAAGGACAATAACTTATCGAGTATATGTTGTTGTATGCCATATCCGTTGGTTGTCCTCGTGATCAAGTGGTGTGGAGAAACTGATATGGCATCTAGGTAAGATATAGAAGTATATCTATACTGAACATGACCATTATGGCACTCTACTATCAAGAGTAGCTAGCTAAGGCCAATGGATATAAGTGTCCCTCCGACTTAAGATCATCATAGTGACTTGCAAGCAACTCACTATACTTTGATGCTGAACTATCTATATTTTTAATATAAATTCGGAAGATTTTTGGATACAATCAAGTTCTTATGAAGTCGGTTTATGAGTTAAGATAAAATTGACCACTTTAGGAAGAGAATATCTCGCTGTATTTTAATTTAGCAAAACCTAGGCTTGGATAATTTAGGTGAGAAGTTACGAGATTTATAAATTTTGAAATACAATATGGATGATTTGTAAGAGTGTCGATAGCTAACTCGAAGTCATCTTGAGCATTATTGATCAAAGAAATGAATTATATGGTAATCACAAGTCAGGATTCTAAGAATATTGCTTTACATACATTCGACCTATCTGGACGTTGGATACTATTGCTAGATGATTATTTTGATTGGTATAAAAATTAATTTTTATGCTACCGATTTAGGTTCGAACCTATGGAGTCACACACATAAGAGATTATAATTTGATCAGATGGTTGATCAATGATTTAGAATCATTCTAAGATCAAACAATCAATATGGTTGATGTTTGACCTAATGCAAGTTTTACAGGAGGATCGATTGGTAATTGGATTGCTAATTGGCTCAATTTGATTGAGCAATTAGGTTGAGATCAAGTCAAATTAAATTAGATTCAATTAGAATTGATTTAAACTTAATTGGATTAAGTTCGATTGATTTATTGGATAAGCTAATTATAAGAAAAAATAAGTTCTTGTCAGACTAGAATTTGAGTGCATCTAATTTTTAATTTAATTATAAATTAAACTAGATTTAAAATTAATTAAATTTAATTTAATTAGATTTTTAATTGGATTAGGATAGTCTATTAAATAAGTTGACTCAAATCTAATTAGAAAAGGATTTAATTAGGTTTGACCTAGTCTATATGAAAATCCTAGTTAGACTAGGATTCCGTCTTTTTTTCTTGTACCACCTAAGACCCCACGCCCTCTTGATTTTATTTCTAGAATTTACGTAAGTTTTTTCTCATTAAGAAAGGTCCCCACACCCTCTTAATCAAATGATTTTGATTTAATATTTAACTTGGTCAAATTAGGTAAGTGGTTAAGCCATGGATTCTATTAGATAGAGTCCTTGTAAACTAAAACTCCTCCCCTCTCTTTGTGAATTAATTCCCATGCCCTCTCTATTTTTTGTCGTACATTTGTTTCTTGCTTTTGTATATGGATTTGAGGGTGCTCATGCCTGATTTTTGGGGAAGGGCATCCAAGATTTGGACACCCAATAAATGACCTATTTTCCTTCTTTGACTTGGTCATATTGACCTAGTCTTTCCTTCCATGTGGCACCTCTTATTTTTGTGGTTTGTTGGCGTGGGAAACCTCTAAGTATTCCACACCAATTCTGAATTATTTGTGCCTCTCCATGCCATTTTATTAGGGGGTGGTGTCCAAGAGTTGGACGCACCCTAAAACTCCCTTTTTGAATCCCTAAAATGTAGGAATTTGACTTGGTCCTGCCATATCCTTGGAAGCCTCCCTTTTAGTTTTGGTTTTGGCATGAAATACCCAGATTTTTCAATGCAAAAGGTGAGAGAGAAAGGGAGAGGGGCGTGGGAGGTTGGAGCTCTAAGGTGGTTGGCGCATTTGACTTCATTAGGACATCAAACACAAAGAAAGAGAAGAAGGTCTTCTCTTTAGGGTTCTTTCAAGAGCTTCTTTCTTCTAAATCTCTTGTGAGTTTGATCCCATGAAAATCAAGGAACAGAGGCATCAGAAAGTGGTGAGGAGAGGGTCTCCTCATGTTGGGGTGCAAGTTCTTCTTTAGGACAAAGCTAGGGTTTGTCCTAGTGAAAGAAGAATTGTAGAGAAGAAAAGATTCTTCTCTATTTTTAATATTTTTCTTCTAATCTTATTTTTGAGAAAAATAAGAGAGAGGAGTCTCTTCTTCCTCCTTATTCTTTATCTCTTGGATTGTCCAAGAGATCTGAAGAATTTTTTTCAGATCGACCATCAAGAGAGATCCGCGAGAAGCTAGCACTTCGAGCGGATCTTCGTTCAACGAACCTCCGACTAGAATTACGATCTCGTGTGGATTACCTATAGAGATCAAACGCATATGCAGCTCCAAGGATAACAATGGAACTCGACCGTAGTGTTCCCGACCCATGCGAAGGTAAGAGATTTGATATCTTCTCTATCCTAGATGTGATCTAGGTTTCTAATCTAGAACTATTCTAGATCTAGGATGTTGATCTGATCAATACCAAAGCACTTTAATTTTCAGATTTATCTATGCATTATGACATGTTACAAGATCTCAATATAGGGTTTAGTAATTAGATTACATAAGTAGATTGAATAGTTTAATCTACATCTTCCGCTGTGATTTATTTCGAAAAAATTTTGAAATACAAGTATGAAATCCTGTATGTTTCTTAACAAGTTTCTCTTCCAGTGCCCCCGCTTCTTATAGAAGAAGCACTTCGCTTGACTCATATCGTGCTTAGATTTCTTGGTCTGGCTCTGCACAAATGTCCCAGTCCGAACTTACACCTTTTTACTCTTCTTCTTCTTGTTCTTCTTTCCTTTCTTAAAGGGTCGAGAGTCAGAAAATGAACCTCCCACTAAGTTCACCGACTTCTTATAGAGCTGGTAATCCTTCTCAAAGTTCTGAAGTAACCCAGTAACCCATGGTAGTTAACTTCAGGCTTTGTCATTCTATAATGAGTAAAATATTGGAGATAAGATTTGAGCAGCAGTTCAGTATTGCATCTTTCCCTAGCTGCTCGTGCAAGAAAAATCCGAGCTTGCTCAAATGCTCCATCAGCTTGATCATATATAGTACATGATCAGTAACTAAAGCTCCATCCCTCATCATGGTGTTGAAGATGAGACAACTAGTTGTGTGCCTCTCAACATCATCGGATGTGCCAAAAGACTCATTTAATACTTAAAGCATGTCTTTTGGTTGAGCTATCTTGAACCTATGACTGAACTCATTACTTATAGCCACCAGCATAATACAATGCACCATGATTCAGTCATTGAGCCATTTTCTATAAGTGTCTCTAATTGGCCCACATGCATTTGCAGTTGATTCCTCAAGTGTCAGATCTATCAAGATGTACAAGATCCATTCATGCTCTAGGACAATTTTCAACTTATGGTATCAGCTACCGAAGTTGGATGCCACCAGCTTGTCATTGTCCAATAATGATCGAAGCGAAAGAAAAGTGGCCATAATTACACAAAAAAAAAAATAAAATCTAAATAGTAAATAATTTATTAAACCTAAAGATTTGGACTTTAATCAAAATCTGAAATTTTAATCTAAATAACTTACTATGCTTTGGTGCTGGACTATCTGAATTTTTAATTTAGTAATGAAATATTTTTAGGCACAGTCAAGTACTTGAGGAGTCGGTGTATGAATCAAGATGGGATTGACCATTTTGAGTTTTAGGAGTTATATTCAATTATGTTTCAATTTAGTAAAGCCTTGGCCAGGATAGTCCTTGTAAGGAGTCATAAGACTGATTGCATTGAGACATAATATGGATGTAGTTTTTAGTATTGGTAATTTAACTCTAAGTCATCCTAAATATAGAGATCAAAAGGATGAATTATACGGTAACCATATTCGAATAGGTTCTGAATATTGTGATTGCGACTATTTGACCTATCCGAACGTCGGGTATCATTACTAGATAATCACATTGATTAGTACGAGAATTGGTTCCTATGCTATCGGCTTAAGTTCAAACCTATGGGGTCATATATATTAAAGATTCCTACTAGATCTGATGGCTGATGAAGAGTTTCATTGAATATGGACTCTATGGTCAAGAGTCCTGATTGGAACTTTATGATCAAGAGTCCTACTGCATTGAAACTCTAAGTCTTATTTATCTAAAACTCTATGATCGAGAGTCCTACTGGTCTAAAACTTTGTGATCATGAGTTTCACTCATTTGGGATACTAGGGTCAAGAGTTCCACTAGTTTGGGACTCTTCGATCAAGAGTTTCATATAGATGAAACTCTATTGCCTGGACACCTACTAGATTTAGACTATATATTTATGAGAGATTTAATTAGTAATTTAATTATTAATTAACTTAATTTGATTAAGCGATGAGTTTCGGATCAAGTCCAATTGAATTAGATTCAATTGAGTTTGACCCGATTAGATTATGTGATGATCTAATCATCGAGGAGGTTTGTTTTTTAATTTGATCAAGGATTGGACTTAATTAATTCTTGATTTGATTAGAATTTAATTAAGTTAATTTAAGCCTAAATTGGTTGAATTTAATCTGGTCTAATTGTGCCTAGCCAAATTAGTTTGGATTGGTTTTAATTGGATAAAATTCTTTTAAGACTAGTTTGACTAGTCTTCCCTACACCACATCATCCTGATCTTTTGCTCACATTTTTTATGAGAATTCAGATTCTCATAGTTTTCTCTTCATGCACAAGAGGGCACATGAGAATTCAGATTCTCATTGTTTTCTCTCCATGCACAAGAGGGCACACGCCCAACCTTCTCACACCCTAGTGGATAAAGCTCTGATTGGTTGCCATTTAAATTCAAATAGAGTTTGAATTTGAATGAGCAACAACCCAATCCTTATCCCTCCACGCGCACTCTACTAACTTAGTGCAAATAAAAAGATGCTTTCTCTAGGGCATGTGATAACCTAAGAGAGAGGTGTCCTTCTAATTGCAAACCACCCCTTGTGCATAAGAAAAATTGAAAAAAATTATTCGAGAGAAAAAAAATCTGTGTGAGGTGCAAGGTTTCGGGTGAGTGCTATCCTAAGATTTCAACCTTGAGTTCGGGAAGAGAGAACATGAGCTATGAGCATCACAAAATCATGTAACTTTCTTAAAAGCTTCCTCTACCTCTCCTCTACCTCTGCTGGTTTTCTAGAGTATCCAAAAAATCTGTGAATGGAGATCAAACCAGTTTGGTCTACATCAGCCGTCAAGAGTTCCAACATTGAGCTAGCACTCGGAAGGAGCCAATCAGGACCAAGATCTTGTATGGACAATCTATAGAGACTAGACATCGTGTATGGCTGCATCGCAATAAGAGGACCTCTCTGATGGTGCATCCATTGCGGTGATCAACAACCTGTGCAAGGCATTATGTTATGAACACAATTAGTGTAGGAATGGTAAATATGATTTAATGCATGCAGTTTTCATTTTTAGTTTTTTTTTATGCATATATGTCACATTATGATCCTAGTTATAGAATTCTATTGATTTGATCACTAGCTTATAAAATTAATTAAATTAATTTTTAAATTTTGTTGTATGTTTTTGAAAAAAAAAAATTGAAAGTAAAGACAGAAACCCTGCAGTATTTTTCTTCAGTGGTATCAAAGCACTAGGTAGTTTAATGTGATATATATGCTTTAAAAATCTAAAAATTAGCATATTTGATATGTAATATTTTTGAGTAGCAAGTAATTGGATTGGGTTGGTTGTCATGATCGTCCGATCATAGGGGAAAAGCATGGTTTAAAGGCCATCTCCTCCCATTTGATGGGATTCTTCTATGGCGGTAGGGGTACCACTGCGATTATATCTCATGAAGATGAAGCAGCAAAAAGAGTTTATAGAAATTGATTTTAATGTGAATTTTAATCATGAAAGCATTCAGATTAGATCTAAAATAAGTTCATGATTTTATGTATTGTACGTATATTTAGATTCAAACCTACAACTAGTAGCTATTTATGAAATGAACCGACCCATTTTTTAAATGAGTCAATCCATTTAGTAGATAGTACTAGATTGCAAAAATCTTTCAAAATTTAAAAATAATTTTTGAAATGCCAAACTCCAATCCATTAGTCCAAAACTTAATTAAAATTAAAAGTTATGAATTAGGATCTAGAATTGTGAATCAAAGATCCTAAGATATAAGCATAAAATTTAAATTATTGGATTAGATGAATTAGGTCCATTAGTGGGTTAAATCTAAGGTTAGATTAAAGAATAGACTAAATTAGAGTAATTGATCAAATCAAATCAAATATTGATTTAGATTAGATCAAGGACTCTTTAGATTCAATTACAATAATTATAGTTGGTCAAGTCCATGTCTTTAACGAGAACCAAATGGACTTGATTCATGACTCCGCAGTCGAACCCGAAATTACTAGGTTGATCAAGTTGAAACTAATAAACCAGTTGATATTTAAGATAAGTTTGGCAATCTAGACTAGTGGTTTTTAATTGATTGCTACTCTTACTGATTCAATCTTTGACGAGTTAATGGCATATCTCTTCTCCTAATCTCACTTATCTGGCCAACATGGTGAATTAGATTTTGATTAGATCACTTAGTGATTCAAGTTCATCCATGTCAATTAGGTAAATCAGTGTGACTAATTTAGGTGCTCCTAAGGTCAGCTTGAATTAGATTCTTTTTTATCTGAGTTGGTGAAGTCAGTGGAAATATCATAATTGGCTGGTTAATCTTCTCTCTACTTCTTAAAAATGAATTAACCAAATCCTATAAAATTGTTAGGTCCTTAAAATAAAATAGTTATGGTGATAACTAGGTTATAGCCTCCCATTAAGTTGAGTGATATGGATCCATTAGTTTAATAATCATTGGAGGTCCAAAGGCCTGGTGCTTATTAACTAATAAAATTATCATTCATAATATAATAATTTGGTAGTGTCTCTCTAATGGTGGTTAGGTTGGCTGACCAAAGTTAGGCCTGATCCTTTGTTGGTTAAATACATCAAATATGATCATGTTAATGATTGGACCTAACTGAATCTTTTCAATGAAGGCCAAAGCCTATTGATTAGGCTTCTAGAGCAAAATTAAAATTACTAGAAGTTGTTTAAAAAAATAATTGGTTGAGAACCTATCCATAAATGCACATGGATTAACCGACCAAAGTTGGACTTGTATGTAATGTATGTAGATTCTAGTACCCACTAAAAAATTAATATAATTTCTCAAATTGGAGGTAGAGTCTATCAGTTTGTATAAAATAGTGAGAGAACCTTTAGACTAAAGTCCAAGTCTTTAGACTTAATAATTCATATACTAATTAAATTTTGGTTTTCATTTTTGTGTAGTTATGCCACTACCCTGTCGCTCCGATCATTATTAGACAATAACAAATTGATGGGACCTAACTTCGATAGTTGGTATCAAAAGTTGAAGATGGTCTTGGAGCATGAATGGATTCTGTACATCTTGATAGATCTAGCATCTGAGGAGCCAACTCCAAAGGCTAAAGGGACGGTCTGAGATACTTATCAGAAGTGGCTCAATGACCATACCACCATTTGATGTATTATACTGGTTGTTGTGAGCGATAAGTTCAGTCGTAGATTTGAGAATGCTCAGCCATAGAACATGCTTCAAATGTTGAACGGGTTCTTTGGCATACCTGACAACGTTGAAAGGCATAAGACTAGTTGTGTCATTTTTAATACTTGGATGAGGGATGAGGCATCAGTCACCGATCATGTATTGTACATAATTGAAATGATTGAATGCCTAAGCAAGCTCGGCTTTTCCTTGCATGAGCAGCTTGGGAAAGATGCGACATTGAACTCTTTGCCCAAGTCCTTCCTTTCCTTCTTTACTCATTTCAGAATAACAAAGCCTGCAGTCAACTACCATGATTTGCTTGAGTTGCTTTAGAACTTTAAAAAGGATCACCAGCTCTATAAGAAGTCGGTAAATATAGTGAAAGGATCTTCTTCTGATCATCGATCCTTTAAGAAAGAAAAGAAGAACAAGAAGAGAAAGAATAAGAAGGTGCAGCAGCATGCTGAGACGTCTACACAAGGTCAGACCAAGAAGCCCAAGCCCAACTAGAGCCAGGCAGAGTGCTTCTACTATAAGAAGATGGGACATTAGAAGAAAAACTATCCTCAATATATTACCTCCCTAGATCTGAATAGGTCAAGGAAGAAGCAAGCTATTATCAGGCAAGATAATTATATGATAACTCCTTGCAACTTCTCAATATATGATACTATTGCTTGGGTATTAGATACCGGAAGCCCTTATCATATTTGTAATTTGATGTAGAATTTACAGGCAGTAGAAAATTTGATGAAGGCAAGAGATTTCTGAACATTAAAGATGGAAGATAAGTTCTAGTTCTAGCTTTAGAAATCATTAATCTTGTAATCAATTCTCATAATATTATTCTCTGTGAATGTCACTATTGTCCAAGCTTTTTTATTGAATTTTGTCTCTATAGGCCTTTTGGCCAGAAACAGTTATGAATTTTCAATTTAAAAATTTGTAATATCATTTTGAATGATATTATAATTTTTATTAGATAATTAAATAACATAATTTATATTGTATCACATCCTGTTAATATGGTTCAATCCTTCGGTAAATGTCCTAGAATTAATGGTGTATCTAAAGTCTATCTTTGGCACTATAGGCTAGGTCACATTAATAAGCATAGAATAAACAGGTTGACTCAAGCGAAAATCCTTGAAGTCGGTGATTATCAATCACTTCCGACCTGTGAGTCCTATCTTCTTGGTAAGATGACCAAGTCACCCCCCAAACCCGAAGATGAGAGTGTAGGCCTATACCCAGTCCATATCTCATATGGACTCTTTACAATGGATTTACTCAGAATGTTGTTCAACATAAAACAGGCAGTCTCAAGAGTATAACCCCAAAATAAAATAGGCAGACTAGCACACTCTATCATGAATCGAACCATATCTAACAAGGTTCAATTTCTTCTTTTCAATACACATTATGCTATGATGCCCCAGGAGGAGTCTACTGTTAGAGAATTCCATTCTCTCTTAGATATGTCAAGAACTCACTGGATAGGTATTCACCTCCATGATCTGATCGAAGAGTTTTAATATTTTTTTAGTTTATTTTTCTACTTCATTATACAATCATTTGAACATTTCAAACAATTCAAACTTATATTTCATAAGATAGACATATCCATACCTAGATAGGTCATCAATAAACATAATAAAATAGTGATATCCATCTCTAGCACTAGTGTTCATAGATCCACATACATCAATATGTACGGGACTTAGAACGTCACTAGCTCTTTCATCCTTTTCAGTAAAAGATGATTTTATCATCTTTCCAAGAAGACAGGATTCACAGGTCAGCAATAATTCATAATCATCGACATCGAGGATTTTCTCTTTGGCTAACCTATTTATCTTGTTCTTGTTAATATGACCAAGCCTGCAATGCCATGATAAAATATGTTCATTATACTCATAGGCCATGATAAAATGTAAATATCATTTTTTTGTTATCCATGTATTATTATAATATTATTCATAATGATATCATAATAATCTTTTCTTATTGACAAATGATAACCAGCTTTGGCCAAAAGGCCAATAGAGATTATATTGATCAAAAAAGAAGGATAGTAATGACAATCATCTAAAGAAATGACATTATGATTGAACATAAGTTAAACTATTTCTAAAGTTAGAATTGGAATAGATCTTTCACCTCCAACATTCAAGAATCACTCACTATTCTCAAATTTTCTACTAACTTAAAGTCCTTGCAATAAATTGCAAATATGAACTAGACTTACAGTATCTAATATCCAAGTAGTAGTATCATAAATAAAAAAATTACAATGTGTTATCATATAATATCCTTGACTAGCAACTCCTTGCTCTTTTCTCTTATTCAAGCTGTTGGGGTCAAGGGAAGCAAGGTACCGAGGATAGTTTCTCTTCCAATGTCCCTACTTCTTACGATAGAACCACTTTGCCTGATTTGGTTATTCTTGAATTTTTTGTTTAAATTGAGTATAGAAGCCCCAGCACGATCCTCTTTGCGCTACTAAATAATGTTCAACTTTCAATACTTATTATCAAAGTTAGGTCCCATAAGTATATCACTGTCTAATAGTGAATGGAGCAACTAGGGCTTGGCCTTAACTACACAAAGAAGAACCAAAAATTTAATTAGTAAATGATTTATTAAATCTAAAAATTTTGACTTTAATTAAAAGATTTTTCTACTATTTTATTTGAATTGATAGTCTCTACCTCCAATTCAAGAAATTATCCTAATTTTTTAGCAGGTACTAGAATCCACATAGACTGCATACGGACTCGAGAAAAATTTTGGCCAAACTGTGTGCATCTATGGATAGGTTATTAACTAATTATTTCTCTAAATAATTTTTAGTATTAAGTTTTGCCCTAGGTATCTTTTCAGTAGGCTAGGACCTCCATTGAGAGTTTCGATTAGGTCCAACCATTAATATGATTGAGTTCGGTGCATCAAACGAACGATGATCAAACCTGAGCAAAGCTTTGGCCAACCTGATTGTCATTTAGAGAGTGCAACCTAATCATCATGTGATGAATGATAATTCCAATATCTTGATGAAGGCTAGGCGTAAGGAACCTCCAATGTCCATCCAAACTATTAGACTCATTACCGTCCATCTTAATGGAAGGCTATGATCTAATTATCATCATAACCATTTTATTTTAAGAACCTAATAATTTTAAAGAATTTGGTTAATATATTTCAAAGAAGAGAGAAGAAGATTAACCAGCTAATCATGATCCTCCTGCTGACTTCACTAAGTTAGATTAAAGGAGATCAGAGATAAGCTAGTCTACGGGCACCTAAATCAGTCATACTGATTTATCTAGTTGGCATAGGTCAGCTCGAATTATTAAATGATCTGATCAAAATATAATTTTACCAAAAAGGTCAAGTAAGTGAGATCGGTAGGAGGGATATGTGATTAACTCATCAAAGATTGAATCAGTATGAGTAGCTCCCAATTAAAGACCATTGGTCAAAAATTATCAGACCTACCTTAGACATCAATTGGTTAATTAGTTTCAATTGGATCCACCTAATAGTTTGGGCTAGACCGCTTAGCCAAGAATCAAGTCTATTTCATTCTCATTAAAGACATGGACTTAATCAACTACAACTATTATAATTGATCTAAAGAGTCCTTGACCTAATGTAAGATAACATTTGATTAGATTTAGTCAATTACTCTAATTAAGTCTATTCTTTAATCTAACTTTAGGTCTAACCTAATTAATGGATCTAATTCACTCTAACTCATTAACCCATGTTTTATGATTTTTATCTTAGGATCTTTAATTCATAATTCTAAATCCTAATCGATAAACCTTAATTTTTAATTAAGTATTAAGCTGAGCTTTGGGGTTTGGCTTTTCAAAAATAATTTTTATATTTATAAATGATATATCACGATGTTGTCGTTAAGATATCATATTTATAAATTTAATTCTGACTTCTTAAAATAATTAAAAGTACATAGAAAGTAGTGAATCGGATCGAATCCATACAAAAGATAGTGCTTTAGTTTTGAAATCTTTAATTTTATAAAAATAAAAATAAAAATAAAAATTATATAAAATTAAATAGTAGAAATTGAAATAGCATGAAAATAAATTTTGGGTTCTAAGATCTACTACCTAGATCTTAGAATCTATTTGCAATAAAAATAAACTTGCAATAAAAATAAAGAGCATGAAATTTAAAGAGTAGAAAAATAAAATTTATATTAATTAAAATTTAATTTAAAATTTAAATATATGAAATTAAAAAAAATAAAAAATAAAAAGAATAAAATAGGTGATCTTAATCTCAGATCAATATTGGCATTGAGATGGTACAAAAGACCAACTCTTCCTCTCAGCACCATCTATCTCGAAGCAACTATTATTCCAAACTCGATCTCTATCCTGTATCATAGCTTTTTCTTAATAGAAGATACCTTTCTTTGAAGCCTAGTACCCTTTAAATAGAGTGGAGAGAGAGCTAGCATGAATAATTTAGGTGAAAACCAAATTAAAAATCCTCAAATCAAGTCAAATAGGCTCTGTTTGCTATCTAAAATTTGCTAGCCATTAGATAGGAATCAGATGGCTCAAAAATCACTTGAAAATCTATTTTAAACTCCCAAATCAAGTCAGATTTGATGATGGCCATTTGATTGCGCTAAATGGATGAGATCTGATCATTGGATGCAGCTCTGGGTGTTTGAATCAAGTTAGAATCTTTCCTCAGCCATTGGATCGGGCTTTGGAGGAAATCCAACTATTGGATCTAAGTTGGAAGAATTGTGAACCATTGGATAGTGCAATAGATGCTAGTAGACTCCTTTATCAAACTGGAACGAACCTCTACCATTGGATCTGAATCAACAACAACCATAACTGCACGATCATACATTACTATGCCACTGGATCCTGTGAATCGGCTTCTGTGAAGACCCTACCCAATCAATGTGCAACACACCAATTGAATTGATGGTTTTGCCTTTGAATGTTGCATGATATTTTCTTTGGACCCTTTAAGGGTCCACATGCTCCACGTCAGCCGTCGATCCACCATGGATCATGCGGTTTAATGATATCATCTTGACATCATGCTGGAGGGTGAATGGGCTTAGGCTATTGGGTTCTTTCACAAGCAGGCTGGACCTAACTTATGGCCAGACTGGGCTACACTTGACCGAACCAGCTGGGCGATCGATCGAGCGAACAAGTTGAGCCGGTTTATATTATTTATTTTTTTTTTCTTTGAAACTTCATATTGGATCCACTTTAAATTGGATTCGCTCCAAATTTGCTTTGTTTTGACTAAAAAAATGAGCTCTTTCTATTTATGATAATATTTTTTAAATAGATAAATAAAAATATTAATTTTTAAAAATAAAAATAAATTAATTTATAAATTAATACTTTTATTAGTGAATTTATAGTAATTATCACATCCCCCCACTTAAGCTTTGCTCGTCCTCGAGTAAAAAAAAAATTAGTTTTAGATATTTTTTAGCTTTAGAGTTTTAAATTTTATCAAGCAATTTTTAAAATGGCCATTGATGTTCAAGAGACCGTAAGTGAGATATGTCATTCGGATATTAATACTTATCAATATAAAAATTAAGTGAAGAACATTAAATTTTCTAAACTTTTTCTAAATTGTCCATACCTTTATCTCTAAATCATCTAAACTTTCATATGGACAAGTATATTATTACTTCCATTCTTCATTTATTAAATTTTTTTATTCATATTGTTCATTGTTTTATACGAATATTATTGCTTGCTTAGGCAATGAGATCTGATTACTCGATGAAAAATTAATATTTTTTTAATATTATATCATTATTTAATATCTTAACTCCTTAAGTTTTCTATTTAATTCATGTAGCGAGTTTTAGGCCAATGACTTCCAAACTAGTTGATTTTATGATACTAGGTATAAAATATTTTTTGAACTTACTAGCTCGAATCAAATAGGCTACGACTTAAGACTAGCTTTACAACGAGCTTTCTTATCCTTCTCATCTTTTAACGTAAAACTCAATGCTTACTTAAGCAAAGAGATCTGATTACTCAGTAAGAAGTACTTAAAAATTATTTTATTTTAATTTTTTATGAAGAAATATATAGTTATCCTACATAAGTCCATAAAAGTTAGAGTCTTCTTTAATGCTAGTAGAAAAAATTAGAAATGCTCAAAAAAAATATTTATGTTTTATACTTAACTCTTTATTAGATTTTTTTAATATTTGATCCCTCAATATCTCATAAATTTTTTAATCTATGCATTAATTTTTTTAAAAAAATACTTAGTTCAACTTGATTATTAAGCATAATCGAATGCCTAAATGCTAAATACTAACTTCTTTGAGGACTTTTAAATTTTTTTTTAAAAAAAATTATTCTTCTTCCCTCTAATTTAATTGATATTGTCCTCGATGAAGAAAGAAAAATAAAGGATATAATAAAGAATATGAAAGAATATACTTGACTTAATATATTTTTTGGTCTAGCATGGTTTTGAAAATTTGGCTCTTCCTTCAACTTATTCAATATTTTCTAAAAACAAAGTAAACTAACAAGATAAATTAGATATAAGAAAAATAAAAATTTGGTTGCCTCCTAATAAGCGCTAAGTTTACCATCTTCAGCTAGACACAATGCAGCTTACCTATCCTGTGTCAAATATTAGATTGACAAATTTCAATAATTTTGGATTGTCAATCTCAGAAAAATTACTTATCATCCCTTTATTGATAAATTTATTATTAATTATAGAAAGATAATTTCTGACCCCAATCTCAGATCCTTATTTGCCAAAAAAATTTTCTATTTATTTTTCTAAAATGTTCATAAATTAAGTTTCTAAGTTAGGAGTTAAGTTTGATGCAATGGATACTGGGAGGGTATCATTCGGTTCTAAGCATTTAATTTCAGATATGACTAAAGGTGGCTTTAATTTTGAAAGTAAATTAATATGAACTTGCTTAAACAACTCTATTAGCTCTTCATTGCATGCCCCTTGCTTTTTACATGAAGAACCAGCTTCTAGGGCTGAAGGGAATAAGACTTTAGATTTATAGATCTTAGGTAAATCATTTGTTTTCTTCTTTCCTTTATCTATCTCACTTAGATTAGAACCAGCATCAGTACCAGTTCCGAGCTCAAGTTCTTCTATATGGTTAGTTTTAGTACTAACCTCTTCTTCTATATTTTTATTTTGGCTAGCATCAGTACTAGCCTCTCTCACCTGGTCTTGGTATGGGTCCTCAAGAATCCTATCACTTTTAAGCTCAGAAATTACTTTGGTGTTCTTAAATTAGGGATTCTTAGGTGGGGCATTGGATTGATATTTAGGTTCAGATGATTGGTAGATATCAAGTAAGTTGTTTATAAGATTTGTTAATGGTTAGCTCAGTAATTAACCTAGTTCTCTTCTCATGATAGACTTAGCTAGTTATCCTATTTGAGCTTCTAGTCTGGTGATAGATTATTGTTGAATCAAAATCGATTGTTATTGGATCAGAATTAATTATTGCAGTTAATTAAATCTATCATCGGCTCGATTAATCAATTAAGAAAGTGGATATAATAGTTGATTATAATGCGGTGACTAGAAAGACTGACTAGGCTGACCTCTATTATAGGCATAGTTCTAGTATTGGGGCCTATTTTGAAAGTTTTGCACTCGTAGAATTTAGGTCTAAGCCTGAGTCTGTTGAGGTAGTCTCCAAGAAAAATTTGGGTGGTTCCTCCAATCTAGGTTATATGTATTTGAAAATGAGTCCTTAACCAATTTGGAGTAGCCTTGTATAGCTTGGACTTGTTCTTAGATAAAAGATGAAAATTCTACATCTATGGGATATTCACTTACATGATGAGCTGGGCTAGCATAAATAGAATAAATCTCCTGATAATTAGAAGATGATGTAAATTATGCAGGAGATTATTAATCTAGGATTAGAAATTGATCTATTTTCTAGGCAAGAAGATCGACTTTATCTAATTTTTATGCTATCAGGTTCAAGTAGCCTTAGAACTAGAGTTTGGATATTTGAAATCATAGATTTCTACCTGCTTTTTGTAGAAAGATAATAAAGCATGGTTGATTGAGTTTTCATTTAGGATTTCAAATAAGGCATAGACTTCATCCTCACTCTTGCTTATAAATGCACCTCCACAAATTGTATCTACCATTTATCTATATTGGTTTTCTAAATTCTCATAAAAAGCTTGAACAATTTGCCACTTAGATAGACCATGATGTGGGCATTTTCTAAATAGTTCTTTAAGTCTCTCCCATGATTCATGAATTTGTTCTTCTAGAAGCTGAGTAAATCTAGTTATAACTCGCCTGATAGTAATGGTTCATCCTATGGGATAAAATTTCTTAAGAAATTCATGTTGTAATTCAGCCCAAGTTTTAATTGGTCTCTCTATTATGCCAAGCCAATACTTGGCTTTATCTTTTAATAAAAAGAGGAATAAGATCAATCTAAGGGCATCATCAAAAAAATTTTGAATCTTTACCGTAGAGCATATTTCTAAGAATTCATCTAGATGCTTATAAGGATCTTCATTGATATTCTCATAGAATAATGAGAGCATCTAGATTATGATCAACTTGATCTTATAGTGGATAGTAGGTGATAAGTACCATAAATTTATCAATAAAAATATTAATTTATTAATTAATTTATATTAATTTTTAAAAATTAATGATTAATTTATATATAATTTTTAAGAAATTAATATTTTTATTAATTAAAAAATAATAAAAATAAAAAAATAAAATTTTATTATCAATAGAAAGAGCTCATTTTTTTATCACAACAAAACAAATTTGAGGTAAAACGGAGATAAAACGGAGAAGATATGAATTTTTAAAGATTAAAAAAATTTAAATAAAAAAAAAAGAAAATGGCTCAGTCGGCTCAAGCCGGCGCGCCAAGCCAGCCATGCAAGCCGACTCACAGAGCGACACGTGGCAGACCTAGACCCTTAAAGGGTCCACAAAAATTTATCGTAGCTCATAGGGCAATCTGGTCTTTTCACTCAATGATAGGAGTGCTGACTAACTACGGTGTGCGGTGTGGTCGGTCCATGCAGTCCATGGAAATAGTAATTGCACCATCAGACGGCTCTAGTAGCTTGCGGTCAAGATCGAAAGGTGGAGGAAGTTTCTCTACATCAGACTTCATGCATATCGCCATCCAATGACAGCGCTCGATCCAAGAGATGATCCGATGGTCCAGAATGCTTCCGACGGTGATCAAGACTCCCGATGCATGATCAGTGGCCAGATTTCCTCCATCAACATGCGATTGGATGGGCAGAATTTAATCCAACCTGATTTGGACTGATACACATCCGATTTTGATGATTTTTGAATCGTTGGATTTCTATTAACGACCAAATTTCATCTAGAGCAGCAGAATTTATCTAAGACTCCTTTTAATCCAATTTTTATTTAGATTTCTCCATATTTTGACGATCAAAGAGCTCCTTAGTCCCACATTGCCTAGAAGAAAACTCTCCAGCCCTCTTAGCTCTATAAGAAAAACCCCAGGCCTCTAAAAATCGATATCTTCGATCAAAGTGAAGCTTTGGTATAGGGTAGAGCCATATTTTGGATCAAAGGCTTTAAAGCAACGGGTGCTGAGAAGAAAAGCTAGGCTTCTACACCATCTTTCTGTCAATACCGATCCAAGATCAAAGATTAGCCTATTTTAATTATTTTTATATATTTAAATTATAAAATTTTAATTAATATAATATTTATTTTTATGTTCTTTAATTTTATGCTTTTTTTTTATTATAATTTAATTTTTTATATTTTAATTATTATTTTTTATTTTTCTGCAAGTAGAAGCTAAGATCTAACTAGTAGATCTTAGTACCAAGTTTACTTTTTTACATAATTTAATTTTTACTTCATAATTTTAATTTTTAATTTCCAACTTCAAATTTTATTTTTAAATTTTTTTTCTTTTAAAAAAAATTAAAGATTTTAAATCTAAAAATACTATCTTTTCTATGGATTCGATCCAACTCACTGCTATCTATATATTTTTAATTATTTTAAGAAGTCAGATTAAACTAATAAATACGGTGTCTTAACGACAACATCGCATTCCTATCAAGTTTTTGGCGTCATTATAGGGGAAAGAATATATGTTATTTTTTCTTTAATTTTTTAAATTTTTTTTATAAATTAATTATAAATATTTTTTTTAAATATTGCTTACTAACTTTTTATTTATTTATTTTATAGAAAAAAAAGAGGGAAAAGGAAGAAAGCATCTAATTTTGGTGAGATCAATCCTAACTCTAGTCCTTTTTTTTATTTATTTATTTATTTTATTTTTAAATTAATTTAAAAAATATTTATTTAAATTTAATTAAAAGTCTCGTGATAAGATTAGAAATTCTAACTATTTAGAGCATGCATCATATTAGTTTTATTTTTTTCTGATGATTGCTGGAGGCAAGATAAGCCTTTTAAAATTCAATTAGTTGCATATATCTAGTTTAAATTGCATAGAATCCTTTGATTAAATTTTTTTTTTATGCATATTCATATTAAATCAAATTAAGGGCAATACCCAATTAAACAAGATAAGATGAGGATTTGATCATCCTTCCTTGGCCCACAAACAACTAACTAGTATTCTGCATTGACCTAAGCCTTTAATTTTAAAACTCATTAGACATCAGTCCTAGGAGCTCGAGCTCAATAGGACAAGAAACCCTAAGAGTTGAACTAGATTAGGATTAATCAATTTGACTGATGTTTAGGAAAGTGGTTCAGGGATGACTAGGCCCGAAAGAAGATGATTTTTAATTGATTTCATTCGCTTACCTGACCAAACATAATTAGTGTCTAAGGCAAGCAATGGAGGGACTTCCACCGATCTTACACTTATCTGGCTAGTTGATAAGTTGATCTTACACTTAGAGGGCTTGAAGATGATCTTGACAGTTAGGAGCTATCTAGATCTAGAATAATCATGTCAGGATTAATTGACCAGCTTGATCGCTAACCAACATCAAACTTAATTAAACCTAATTCTTCTCTCTCTTCTTAGTTTTAGGACTTCTTAGGACCTCTTCTTTAGAACTTTTCTTTCTTTCTTCTTCTTTCTCCTCTAAAAATAAAATAAAATAAAATAAAATAAAAATTAAATTAAACTAACTAAAAAAATATTAAAAATAATAATTAAATTAAATTAAAATTAATAAATAAAATAATTTTAAAAATAATTTTTAAATATAATAAAATAATAAAAAAAATATAAAAAATATTTGAAAAAATTTTTGAACCATACATTTGAAGGGAAATCCTGATTTCCCGATCCAGGTTCGTCCAGATCTTATTAGATCAAGAGATATATTTCAAAATTTTCTCTTGACCTTAATCAGATCTTGATATGTTTCAGATCTGATTCTTATTATTTTAATAAATAAAATAAAATAAGATAAATTAAATCAAATTCAATTTACCTGATTTGGGTAATCCTATTACCCTGTAGATGATCCTGATTGCAGCGAAAGGTTCTGGATCTTAGCCATGCAAGCGCCTGGCCTCTACCGGTATCCACTCGGGTTGGATCTGGAGATCCTCTTCTTCTCTATCACACCTCCAAAAATCAGATCTGGATCTGATCTGGAGGATCTTCAAAACTCTTTTGAAGATCTGCAGTCGTCCTTTTGCAGCAGCGCAGCCTTCTTGCTTTTGATCGCCTTTCCTTGATCTGAATCGCACCAACCTAAAGTCCAAAACACTTTTGGACGTGGAGAGCAAGGGGAGAAGAGACTATGGCATGGAGAAGGAGGGGAGAGGCAGCCTTGGGGCGTGGGAAATCTCTATTGAATTCACTTAGGAATTAGGGTTGGGCGCAGGGTCTTATTTATAGACTCTTGTGATCCAACTCCTCTTCCTCTCAACCAATCACAACCCTTTGTGAAATCAGATCTAAATCTGATTGGTTGGAATAGAGACCCCTGGATTCCTCCTTAGAGGGTGCCTAAGACCAGTCAAACTGGATTCTTAGTAGAACTCTGATTGGAATCCAAAAGGGAGGTGGAGTCCTTGTCCAACAAGGACTCCTAGGCGCCTCCTACTTGGGCTCACGCCACCCTTGGCGTGCGCCCTTCTCCTTGCCAGGTTCTGGCAGGGGGACAGGCCCCCACCAGCTCTCCAATAGGTGCATGACATGTGGTCAAAAGTCAAAGGGTCAATGGTCAACGTTTGACCAGTCAAAGGTAGACTTTTGACCAAAGTCAAAGAACAAGAAATGGCAGGTGACCAAAAATGGCAGGTAATGTCTTACAAATAAGACAACCTATTCTGACTTGGACAACCTCCAGTCAGACCATATGAAGGCCTCTGATTGAGCACAAACTCCTTTGGCTCAGTCAGGACAACTTATTTATGATAGTAAAAGAAGAACGTTAGGTTCAATCGAGTGCTAGCACGATTTCCTTGAACCTAATTGAATCTCATTCAGATCAATTGAACTAGATCAGTTCAATTGATGATCACCAGATTCAAACCCTTGTTTGTGTGACCCAGTTAGGTTCAGTTCTGTATGGTAATGGGATATGTCATGATCTCTATCATAGACATCATCGAAACTCCTTTCGATGGATCAGAACTCTTCTGATTCGAACAGCTAGAATGATCGATCATCTAAATCATTCTAATTGCTCCCAAAATCCACCAGTGACACCTAGCAGTATATGGTGGCAACCCATCAGAGCTGAATGCGAACCTCTTGGTGCAGCTACCTGTGTGATTAAGTTCTTCTATCTTGAGCCCCGATCAGATTAGGGTTAAGGTGAACTCGTCAAACCCTAGTCTCTGTCATATGATGTAATCATTCGATTCGAGTCCAATGTGAAAATCTAAATAGAAACTCTTTCTATTATTTCACTCTGCCATGGCCATGGGATTTCTGGACTTGATTCTCATGATCATCATAGGGCTACTCCTCTACCACCGAGGTAGATAGATTCCATCTTGATGCAATCCAGTTCCTACAATGAACATGTCTATAGCCAACATACACCTCAGGGTTCCATATGGCTAGGAGACCGAGTAATGGTGTAGTCAAACTATAACACCCTCAAGGTGAACTGCCGATGCATCTCAGGTCAAAGAACCAGACACACTACTGCAGCATCGAGTCAGTCATTGACGAGAAGGTAGACTTCCTAATGACTACTCGAGGTGGTCACGCTCAGTGCCCTCGTTCTCTAACGAGTACCTGTACTCTCGCTCCGGTGTCTCCACACCGTAGACTCAAGACTCATCTACTAAAGAGAAGCGATCGTACACCAACCTTCCGGATCAATCACCATCCTCGTGATGATCCTATGGTCGGGAGCTGTTTATGAGTTAATAATGATTATTCATGTCTTAAATTTTCAACTCTTGAAAATATGAATTATCATTACCATTAACTCAAAGGATGTATCACAGACACTAAATACACATGTGTGATAGAAAATAACCCATTTTATTAATTATAGTCAAAATTATAATTTTGCCCCTAGAAGTGTATTACAAGTGTCAGCCAATTCTGGCTTCTAGGGCACATATATCTAACAATCTCCCACTTGTCCTAAAGCCAATTGGCTACAAGTCTAAGTCCCATCTTCTCAAGGTGGGCTTCGATCTTCTGCTGGCCCAACGGCTTTGTAAGTGGGTCTGCCACATTATCTGTGGAGTTGACTCTCTTGACCTCAACGTAACCTTTCTCAAGGTAATCGCGGATGAGATGGTATCACCGTTTGCTTGGAACTCTTCCAGCACAAACAGTCTGCCAGATGTCGACTTTCGATCATCTATATCGGACATGAAGTCCGAGTCTGTGTATCCCTGGACCAGGAGTTCTCCGTTACCAAAGACCAACATAATATCCTTAGTTCTTCTCAAGTACTTAAGGATACATTTCACAGAAGTCCAGTGTTCTTCACCTGGATTTGACTGATATCTGCTTGTGACACTCACAGCATGGGCTATATCAGGTCGTGTACATAGCATGGCATACATGAGGCTCCCTATTGCAGAAGCATAAGGGATCTTGCTCATGCGTTCTATTTCCTCAGGTGTGCTGGGGCACATCTTCTTGGAAAGATGAATACCATGTCTGAAGGGTATTAATCCCCTCTTAGAGTTTTCCATACTAAACCTCTTTAGTACTTCCTCTATGTACATCTTCTGTGAAAGTCCTAGCATCCTATTCGGTCTATCCCTATAGACCTTAATTCCTAGAATAAAGGATGCTTCACCTAGGTCTTTCATGGAGAATTCCTTGGACAACCACATCTTGACTGATGTCAACATGGGAATATCATTCCCAATAAGGAGGATGTCATCCACGTACAATACGAGGAAGACAACAGCGCTCCCACTGACCCTTTTGAAAACACATGGTTCCTCTTCATTTTTGATGAAACCAAACTTTTTGATCACATCATTGAAACGAGTGTTCCAGCTCCGAGATGCTTGCTTAAGTCCATATATGGACCTTTGCAGCTTGCAAACCTTGTGATCAGTATCACTGGATGTGAAACCTAGCGACTGTTCCATATAGATATCTTCCTCAAGATATCCATTTAGGAATGTCGTTTTCACATCCATTTGCCATATTTCATAATCGAAATAGGCTGCAACAGCAAGCAATGTGCGGATGGATTTTAGCATAGCTACCGGGAAAAGGTATCCTGATAGTCAATGCCTTCGCGTTGACTATAACCTTTGCCACCAGTCTAGCCTTGAATGTTTCCACATTCCCATCTGCACCAATCTTTCTCTTGAA
>QRFJ01001193.1:133147-218147 GCA_006176705.1 Cocos nucifera
TGATGTAATCCAGTTCCTACAATGAACATGTCACAGCCAACATACACCTCAGGGTTCCATATGGCTAGGAGATCGAGTAATGGTGTAGTCAAACTATAACACCCTCAAGGTGAACTGCCGATGCATCTCAGGTCAAAGAATCAGACACACTACTGCAGCATCGAGTCAGTCATTGACGAGAAGGTAGACTTCCTAATGACTACTCGAGGTGGTCACGCTCAGTGCCCTCGTTCTCTAACGAGTACCTGTACTCTCACTCCGGTGTCTCCACACCGTAGACTCAAGACTCATCTACTAAAGAGAAGCGATCATACACCAACCTTCCG
The DNA here is from genome assembly GCA_006176705.1 of Cocos nucifera. NCBI lineage: Eukaryota > Viridiplantae > Streptophyta > Magnoliopsida > Arecales > Arecaceae > Cocos > Cocos nucifera. Next base: position 133,474 of record QRFJ01001193.1, read on the forward strand.
GATCAATCACCATCCTCGTGATGATCCTATGGTCGGAAGCTGTTTATGAGTTAATAATGATTATTCATGTCTTAAATTTTTAACTCTTGAAAATATGAATTATCATTACCATTAACTCAAAGGATGTATCACAGACACTAAATACACATGTGTGATAGAAAATAACCCATTTCATTAATTATAGTCAAAATTATAATTTTGCCCCTAGAAGTGTATTACAAGTGTCAGCCAATTCTGGCTTCTAGGGCACATATATCTAACAACATTAGGGTTACACTAATACATGCACAGTAGAAAATCATTTGTTTTGATTTAGTTGAACTTAATTGAATGATTGATTCATATTAAATCTGATAATCAAATGGCTAATCTGAACCTAATAGTCCAAAAATTAGATAAAGTTGATCTTCTTGCCTAGAAATTAGATCAACTCCTAATCCTAGGTCAATAATCTTCTACATAATTCACATTACCTAGTCCAATCCATCATGCTGCATAGTTTTCATATTTTATCTAGGAACAAGTTCAAGCTACTCAAGGCTACTCTAAGCCAGTTAATAATCTTCTTTCAAATTTATATAACCAGCATTGGAGTAACTACTCTATTTTTTCTTGGACATCCCAACAGACTCAGGCTCAGACCCAAATTTTACTTATCCAAAACTATCAAAATAGATCCCAATATCAAAACTATGCCTATAATAATGATCAGCCTGGTTAGTTTATCCGGCCATCATATAATAACTAGCTATCATACCCACCTCCTCAACAGACCAATCTAGCTGACGATAAATTTAATCAACTTTAATAATTAATTCTAAATCAACAACAATCAATCTTAACTCAATAATAATCTATCATCAAGCTAGAAGCTCAAATAGAATAATTAGTTGAGTCCAATACAAGGAGAAGACTAGATCAACTACCGAGCCTGCCAATTTCAAACAACCCACCTAATGTCCACCAACCATCTGAACCAAGTTATCAATTTAATGTCTCACTTAAGAATCCTCAATCTGAGAATATCAAAATAATTTCTGAACTTAAAAGCTATAGAATTCTTATGGACCTATACTAAGACCAAGTGAAAGAGGCTAGTACTGATGCTAGTCAAAATAAAAATTTAGAGGAACAGATTAGTACTGAAACTAACCACATAGAAGAACCCGAGCCAAAAACTAATACTGATGCTGGTTCCAGTTTAAATAAGATAAAAAAAAAGAAAAATAGAATAGATGATTTATCCGAGACTTATAAATCTAATATCCTATTATCTTCAATCCTAAAAGTCGGTTCTTCTTATAAAAATCAAGAGGCATGTAATAAAATATCAATAGAGTTGTTTAAACAAGATCGTATTAATTTACCTATAGAATTAAAATCATTTTTAGTCACCCTTCCAGCATCCATTGAATCAAACTTAACTCCTAATATAAAAACTCAATTCATGAGTATCTTAGAAGAACAAATGGGAAAAATTCTTAATAAACATGGGTCTGAGAATGGGGTCACAAATTATGTTCCTAAAATTAATAATGATTATATCAATAAAGAGATAAGAAATTACCTTCCTAATATTGGTAATCTAAAATTATTAAAATTTGTCAATCTAATATTTGACATAGGATAGTAAGCTGCATTGTATCTGACTGAAGACAGTAAACTTAGCGCTTGTTGGAAGACAACCCAATATTTAATTTTTTTTTAGTTTAATTTATCTTTTTAGTTGATTTTTTTTTTAGGATAATTTGAATAAGTTGGAGGGAGAGCTTAAATTTTCAAAGGAATGTGCTGGACCAAAATATATTGAGTTAGGTGTATTCTTTCATGTTCTTTATTACATTCTTTATTTTTTCTTCTCCATTGAGGATAATGTCGATTAAGTTGGGGGGATAAAAATAAAAATTTTAAAATTTTAAGTCCTTAAGAAAAAGTTAGTATTTAGTATTTAGACACCTCATTATGCTTAAGAATTGAATTATTCTTTCATGTTCTTTATTACACTCTTTATTTTTTTTTTCTCCATTGAGGACAATGTCAATTAAATTGGAGGGATAAAAATAAAAATTTTAAAATTTTAAGTCCTCAAAAAAAGTTAGTATTTAGTATTTAGACACCTGATTATGCTTAAGAATCGAATTAGACTAAGCATTTTTTAAAAAAAATTGATGCATAGATCAGAGAATCTATGAGATATTGAGAAATTAAGTATTAAAAAAATTTAATAAAAAATTAAATTTAGAATATAAAATTTTTTTCTTGGAGTATTTCTAATTTTTTCTACTAGCATCAAAGAAAAGTCTACTTTTTATAGGCTTATGTAGGGTAACTATACGTTTCTTCATATAAAAAAATTAAATAAAATAGTTTTTATATAAAAAATTAAATAAAATAGTTTTTAAGTACTTCTCACTAAGTAACTGGATTTTTTTGCCTAAGCAAGCATTGAGTTTCACGTCAAAAGGTGAAAAGGGCAAAGAAGCTTATTGTAAAGCTAGTCTTAACTCGTAGCCTATTTGATTTGAGCTACTAAGCCCGAGGGATATTCTATACCTAGTGCCCTAAAGTCAACTAATTTGGAAGTCATTGGATCAAGACTCGCTACATGGATCAAATAGAAAGCTTAATGGGTTAAGACACTCAATAATGATACAACGTAAAAAAAAAAGTATTGGTTTTCTATCGAGTAACCGGATCCCGTTGCCTAAGTAAGCAATGATATTCACATCAAAAAGTGGGCAATATAAAAATAAAAATTAATAAATAAAGGGTGAAAGTAGCAATACACTTGTCTATATGAAAGTTTAGATAAATCAGAAATAAAGGTGGAATAATTTAGAAAAAGTTCAAAAAAATTTAATATTCTTTACTTAATTTTTCTATTGATAAGTATTAATACCCCAATGATACATCTCACTTAAGCTCTACTGAATATCAATGGCCATTTTGAAAACTGCTTAGGTAAAATTCGAACCTCTAAACTCAAAAGGTATTTAAAACTAAATTCTTTCTTTACTCAAGAATGAGCAAAGCTTAAGTTAGGGGTGTGATAAGTATCATAAATTTATCAATAAAAATATTAATTTATTAATTAATTTATATTAATATTTAAGAATTAATGATTAATTTATAAATAATTTTAAAGAAATTATTTTTTTAATTAAAATATAATTAAAAAATAATAAAAATTAAAAATTAAAATTTTATTATCAATAGAAAGAGCTCATTTTTTTATCATAATAAAATAAATTTGAAGTAAAATGGAGAAGATATGAATTTTTAAAGATAAAAAAAAATTAAATAAAAAAAATGGCTCCGTCAGCTCAAGTCGGTGCACCAAGCCAGCCATGCAAGCCGACTCAGCCATAGAATCCATCAGCTGATCCACGATCTAGGCATGGACCGTCAGCTCAGCAGAAACCGACGAATCACAGAGCGACACGTGGCGGACCTAGACCCTTAAAGGATCCACAGAAATTTATCGCGGCTCATAGGACAATCTGATCTTTTCACTCGATGACAGGAGCACTGATTGGCTGTGGTGTGCGGTGCGATCGATCCATGCGGTCCATGGAAACAGTAATTGCACCATCAGACGGCTCTGGTTACTTATGGTCAAGATCGGATGGTGGAGGAAGTTTCTCTATATCAGACTTCACATAGATCGCCATCCAATAGCAGTGCTCGATTTAGGGGATGATTCGATGGTTCAAAATGCTCCCAATGATGATCAGGACTCTCGAGGTGCGATCAACGATTAGATTTCCTCGATCAATGCATGATCGAATGGTCAAAATTTAATCCGACCTAATCTGAACTGATACACATCTTATTTTGATGATTTTTGGACCATTGGATTTCTATTGACGGTCAGATTTTATCCAAAGTAGCAAAATTTATCCAAAACTCCTTTTAATCTAATTTTTATTCAAATTTCTTCATATTTTGATGATCAAAGAGCTCCTTAGTCCCACATTGCCTAGAAAAAAACTCTCCAGCCCTCCTAGCTCTATAAAAAGGATCTCAGGCCTCTAGAAATCAACATCGTCGATCAAGATGAAGCTTTGGTATAGGGTAGAGCCACATTTTGGATCAGAGGCTTCAAAGCAATAGGTGTCGAGAAGAAGAGCTAGGCTTCTACACCATCTTTCTACCAATGCCGATCCAAGATCAAAGATCAACCTATTTTAAATTTTTATATATATATTTAAATTATAAAATTTTAATTAATATAATATTTATTTTTATATTCTTTAATTTTATACTCTTTATTTTTATTATAATTTAATTTTTATATTTTAATTATTATTTTTTATTTTCATGCAAGTAGAAGCTAAGATCTAACTAGCAGATCTTAGTACCAAATTTACTTTTCTACATAATTTAATTTTTACTTTACATTTTTAATTTTTAATTTTCAACTTCAAATTTTATTTTTAAATTCTTTTCTTTTTCTTTTAAAAAAATTAAAGATTTTAAATCTAAAAATACTATCTTTCCTGTGGATTCGACCTAACTCACTACTATCTATGTATTTTTAATTATTTTAAGAAGTCAAATTAGACTAATAAATATAGTGTCTTAACGATAATATCGCATTCCTATCAGTAGGGATATTAGGGAACTGGATACAAGTCGATGGATTATAAATGAAAGGAATAAAATATTTCTTCATCTATCTAGGTGGTTCTTCAGGATTTTCAATCATTTAATTATCTAATTTAATATGAATCAGTCATTCAATTTTATAATTAAATTTGATTAGATCAGAAAAAGTGATCTCCTACCGTGTATGTACTAATACAATCCTAACATATGGTTCAAATTTTTTTTCCTTTATATATATATCATTTTTTTATTTTTTTAAAAAAATAAAAGAGAAAGAAGAGGGTTCTAAAGAAAAGTCCTAAGAAATTCTAAAACTAAGAAGAGAGAGAAGAATTAGTTTTAATTAGGTTTAATACTTTAGTTAACAATCAAGTTAGGCAATCACTCCTGACTAAGGATTGTTCTAGATCTAGACAACTTCTAACTGTCAAGATCATCTTCAAGCTCTCCAAGTAAAGAATCAGCCACTCAACTGATAAGATAAATATAAAGTCGGTGGGAGTCCCTCCATTGCTTTTCTTAGACACTAATTATCTTGATCAAGTAAGCTAATGAAATCAATTAAGTAACCACCTTCCTTCGAGATATAGTTCCTGAACCACTTGCCTTAGACACTAGTCAAACTGACTAATCTTAATCTGATCTAACTTTTAGAGTTTTTTGTCCTAATGAGCTCGAGTTCTAATGATCGATATCTAATTGATTTTAAATTAAAGGCTTAGATCAATGCTAGATGCTAGTTGATTGTTTGTGGACTAAGAAAGGATGATCAAATCTCCATCTTATCTTGATTAATGGGTTGTGCCCTTAATTTAATTTAAAGAGATGAATATGTATAATTACTTTCAAATAGGAGATTCTATGTAGCTAAATTAGATTCATGAAACTAATTTAACTTGAGAAGCTTATCTTGTCTCTAGTGATCACCAAAAAAATAATAATAATAATAAATCTAATATGATGGATGCTCTAAGTAATAAGAATTTCTACTCTTATCATAAAATTTTTAATTAGATTTAAGTGAATATTTTTTTAAAATTAATTTAAAATTTAAAAATAATAATAATAAAAGAAAGAGATTTATGGTTTAAGATTGATCTCACCAAATATGATTGAAAGCTTTCCTCGTTGCCCTAATTTTTTGTTCTATCATTTTTTCTGCAAAATAAACAAAAAAGTTAGTAAGCAATATTTATAAAAAAAATTAAAAATTTATTTATAATTTATTTATAAGAAAATCAAAGAGATCAAAAATTTTAAGACTCATGCCTTCTCCGGCAACAACGCCAAAATTTAATAGACCGCAATGTTGTCATTAAAATATCATGTTTATCAGTTTAATTTTAACTTATTAAAATAATTAAAAATATATAAAAAATAGTAAGTCATATCAAATCCACAGGAAATGTAGTATTTTAATTTTAACATATTTAATTTTATAAAAAAATAAAATTAAAATTAAAGTCAAAAATAGAAATTAAAATTGCATAAAATTAAATAGTAAAAATTTAAATAGCATGAAAATAAATTTTGGGTACTAAGATCTACTACTTAAATCTTAGTATCTACTTGTAACAAAAATAAACTTACAATAAAAATAAAGAGCATGAAATTTAAAGAGTAGAAAAATAAAATTTATATTAATTAAAATTTAATTTAAAATTTAAATACATAAAATTAAAAAAATAAAAAATAAAAAAAATAAAATAGATGATCTTGATCTCAGATCATATTGGTATTGAGATGGTATAGAAGATCGGCTCTTCCTCTCAACACCGTCTGCCTTGAAGCAACCATTATCCTAAACTCGGCCTCTACCATATACCACAGCTTTTCTTAACTGAAGATACCTTTCTTTGAAGCCTGGTACCCTTTCAATAGGGTGGAGAGAGAGTTGGCATGAATAATCTAGGTGAAAACTAAATTAAAACTCCTCAAATCGAGTCAAATAGGCTTTATCTGCTATCTAGAATTTGTTAGCCATCAGATGGGAATCAGATGGCTCAAAAATACTTAAAAACCTATTTTAAACTCTCAGATCAAGTCAGATTTGATGATGGCCATCTAATCGCACTAAATGGATGAGATTTGACCATTGGATGGAGCTCTAGAATCAAGTTAGAATCTTCCATCAACCATTGGATCGGGCCTTGGAGGAAATCTGGCCACCAGATCTAAGTCGAAAGCATTGTGAACTATCGAATGGCGCAATAGATGCTAGTAGACTCCTTTATCAAACTGGAATGAACCTCTACCATTGGATCTGAACTAGTAGCAATCATAGCCGCACGATCGCCCATTACTATGCTGTTGGACCCTATTAACCGGCTTTTATGAAGACCCTACCCAATCAACGTGCGACACACCAACTAAATTGATGATTTTGCCCCTGAATGCCATGTGATATTTTCTATGGACCCTTTAAGGGTCCATGCGCTCCACGTCAGCCACTGATCCATCATGGACCATGCGGATTTGTGACATCATCCTAACGTCATGCTGGAGGGTGAATGGGCTTGGGCTGCTGGGTTCTTTTGTGTGCAAGCTGGATCTAACTTACGAGCGAACTAGGCCACGCTCGATCGGACCAACTACACGAGCTGGTTTATATTATTTATTATTAATTTTTTTCTTTAAAACTTTATATCGGATCCATTTTAAATTGGATTTACTCTAAATTTACTTTATTTTGACTATAAAAATGAGCTCTTTCTATTTATGATAATATTTTTTAAAATAAATAAATAAAAATATTAATTTTTAAAAATAAAAATAAATTAATTCATAAATTAATGCTTTTATTAGTGAATTTATGATAATTATTAGTAAATATTTTTACAAACCGGTTATGTCCACTAAATGGATTGACTCATTTAAGAAATGGGTCAGCTCATTTCATTAACATCAATCAGTTGCATGTTTGATTTATAATCAAAGCAAATAATATAAATAAAATCATGAATCTATTTTAGATCTAATCTAAATATATTCATGATAATAAAATTTAAATTAAAATAATTTTAATTCTATTAAATCATAAATTTCTTAGATCATATCTAACTCATTTATGATTAATTTTTAGATCAGCACATACTAGGATAATCTTTTCATTATAAAGACTAAATCTTACAGTAGGACAATCTTATAAGATCAGACTGTATGATCTAAATTATTTATTTTAGATTTAAATAATTTTAAATCTATTCAATCATAAATTTTTTAGATCATATCTAACTTATTTATAATTAGATTTTAGATCTACATAAACTAGAATAATCTTTTTACTATATGGGATAAATCTTACGGCAAGATAATCTTATAAGATCAGTCCATGCAATCAAAATATTTAATTTTATAATTAATTTTTAAATTATAATTTAGATCTAATCTAAATAAATAATCTAAAATATGCATAAAAATTATGTCAAGTAAATCTAGGCTTTAATACCAATTGAAGGAAAAATCAGGGTTTACATGCATCTATTTTAAATTTTTTTCAAAAATAAACATGGGGGAAGCATTAGATTAATCATATTAATCTACAAAATATGTAATAAATACCTAAATCTAGAATCTTATGATATGAAATATGCATGCATTAAATCAAAAAATTAAATAAAAAGTAAAGAAAAGATATTAATCATATCAATACCTGAATTAGATCTGATCTTGAACACTTATCGAGATCATATCTCAATACCTTTTCATGGGTCGAGAACTCCACTTGCTGATTCGAGGATGAGGCCATTGCTTCGAGCCATATAGGTATCTGGCCTCTATGGGTTATCCACACAAGCCTTCAAATTGATCAGAAGTCTGGTGATCAAAAATTTGCATAATGTGCTAACACTTCGCAGATCCTTCCTTGATAGTTGATCACGAACCTTCTTCCTTTGATTTCTTGGACCTTCCAAGGATCAAAAAAGATTGGGAGGACTTAGGAGAGAGAACCCTCTTCTCAAAACTCACAAAAGAAAGTGGAAGAAGATGTATTGAAATCCTAGAGAACAATCCTTTTTTCTTTTTTCTTTCTCTCTTAATAGGACACTCAATCTTTGTCCTAATGGAACCCCACGCCTAAGACCTCTCCATGCCCAAAAACACCACACCCTAAAGATCTTCTCTTGATGAATTAATCTCTAAAATCTCATGCCCAAAGCTTTCTTAAATAGAGAGATATGGAAGAGTCCTTCTCTAGGTCAAATACCTAGAAAAGGCACGTCCAATGGGGGCAATTGTAAGGGGCACCCAACTCTTGGGCGCCTCCTTTTCCTGGGTGTGAGAAACCTGAATGCATGCTGAAAAATCTTTCTTTTCTGCACCAAAATCAAATCAAATCTGATTAAGGGTTGGCACCAATAGTGGATAGGGTTGGTGAGGTGTCAAACTCTATCCAATAGAATCCTAGGTCAAAACAACTTGTTTATTTTGATCTGGTCCATAACCAATTTTCAAATAAGAAGAGAGGGGACACAAGGGGTGGTGTGGGCTTCTCTGGGCATGAGCGATCTCATGCCAAAAGTCAAGGAGAGAAGACATGGGAGGGTGAGTTGGCGCAAGGGAGAGAGTCCCAATCAAACTGGGCTCTCATGTTTTGACTAGTCAAAGCAATTTTTAAGTCCAATCAAATTAGAATTTGATGTCTTAAATTCAATTCACAAAAAGCCTACAGCAAGATCCAGAATGATGAGTGGAGTCCAACAAGCCCAAGAATAACTCAAACAGAGTCCAGATGGAGAAGAATCAGTATCAACACAGCAGTCAAGCTAGCTCGGATACGAGGTCAAGCCGGCTCGAACCATAGTCGAGCCGGCTCTCTCAGTCATACAGAAAGCAGGAGTTTGGATGAAACGTAATCAAGTCAGCTCGACCTCTGATCAAGCCGGCTCAACGAATGCAAACAGAACAGGATGAGATTTTCTGTTTGGACTCAGATTGTGATTAATCCAAGGGGTCTAAGGGAGTTGCGCATGGGCCACAGTATCCAGCAGCCATGGAGGGTTACGATCATAATCAGAAGATTGAAAAATATTTCAAGACTCCATCAAGATCATGCTCGACTCATATTAGGAGAGAGAGCCCTATTAGGACTCCTGTGAACTACTGAGAAGAGGATTCTCATCCTATTTAAAGGCTGTTGGTGCTGTGGAGAAAGAAGAGAGCACAGAAGGCCCCAGTAGCCACCAAGAGGAGCTTGGCAGAGCATCGAGAGAGTGCATCCTGCAGGGCAGATGCAGGCAGAGTAAAGCATTAGGCAAAGCGAGGCAATGGCCATATAACTGGTCGTTAGGCATGATGTAACAACTTTCACAGGAAGCATCCAAGAGCGTCGAGGACCCTGATACTGGCAGGCCTATGAGAAGGTCTTCTTGGAGATTTTGAGAGAGCTTTTATGAGGGTAGCTTCTAGTTGAGAGAGATTTATGTATGGTGAGTTGAAAGTGGATGTTCTCCTCTTATACTTGATTTTTCTCTTATATAGTGAAGCTTGCATGTCCCGTAGAGGTAGCACTTGGGCTAATCCACGTACCTGATTATGTTCTTATTTTTATTTCTTCTTTCTTCCTACTGTAAATAAAAGGATACCAAACTCTGAAGTGGTAGTGTCTTGATCGAGACATCCCCAACAATTGATATCAGAGTGGTACCAATTATTACAATAATTGGTATTAGATCCCGGTGGAGCCGGATTGGTACTGGGATAAGTTGCAGTGCTAGTGATCAAGATTGAAGATGGAAAAGATAGGCATAATCAAGATGAAGATCAACAGTGAAAGGTTGATCAATGCTCTCTTATACAAGGAGTCGTCTACATGGAAGATGCTAGCAGGAGCCTAGTGCAAGGTGGAGCTCCAGGTGGAGATGAATCAGGCATGAGATGGGAGACTTAGAAGGATGAGCGATGTCATGAGAAGGCTACCTTGAGCAGGTCTCGAGTCAGGTGGAGTACAGCATATGATGGAGATGGGATCGAGCGGCCTGGCTCGACTCCCATGTTTGCCCATCCATGAGTAGCAAGCATGCCCAAGGGCATGGGGGCGAGATAGATCACAAGCTCTCAAAATTAGATGAAGGCCAAATATCGAGTCAAGATGCAGATTGTTAGAATTTGACATCTCGAATTCGATCCACAAAAAGTCCACAGCGAGATCCAGGATGATGAGTATAGTCCAATGAGCCCAAGAATAGCTCAAACAGAGTCCAAATGAGGAAAAATCAAAATCAGCACAGCAGTAGGGCCGGTTCGGATATGGGGTTAAGCCGGCTCGAGCTGAGATCGAGTCGGCTTGAACCACAGTCGAGCCTGCTCTCTCAGGTAGATAGAAAGCAGGAGTTCGAACGAGATGCAATCAAGCCAGCTTGACCCCTGACTAAGCCGGCTCAATGGAGGTGAACAAAATAGGATGGGGTTTTCTATTTGGACTCGGATCGTAATTAATCCAAGAAGTTTATGGGAGTTGCACATGGACCATAGGATCCAGTGGCCATGAAGGATTGCGGTCATGATCTAAAGGTTGGTAAACATTCCAAGAATCCATTAAGATTATGTTCGACTCATATTAGGACAAAGAGCCATGTTAGGACTCCTGTGAATTACTGAGAAGAAAATTTTCATCCTATTTAAAGACTGTTGGTGCTGTGGAGAAAGAAGAGAGCATAGAGAGTTTGGCAGCCACCAGGAGGAGCTTGGCAGAGCACCAAGAGCATGCATCCCACAAAGTAGATGCAAGCAGAGCATCAAGGCAAAGCAAAGCATCAGGCAGAGCGAGGCAACGGTCGTGTAATTGGTCATTAGGCATGATGTAGCAACTTTCACATGAAGCATCCAGGGGCATCGAAGACCCTAGTACTGGCAGGCCTATGAGAGGATCTCCTTGGAAATTTTGAGAGAGCTTTCATGAGGATAGCTTCTAGTTGAGAGAGATTTATGTATAGTAAGTTGAAAGTGGATGTTCTCCTCTTGTACTTGATTTTTCTCTTTCATAGTGAAGCTTGCATACCCCGTGGAGGTAGCACTTAGGCTAATCCATGTATCTGATTGTATTTTTATTTTTATTTCTTCTTTCTTCCTACTGTCAATAAAAGGATACAAGATCTTGAAGTGGTAGTTGTTAGATATATGTGCCCTAGAAGCCAGAATTGGCTGACACTTGTAATACACTTCTAGAGGCAAAATTATAATTTTGACTACTATCAATAAAATGGGTTATTTTCTATCACATATGTGTATTTAGTGTCTGTGATACATCCTTTGAGTTAATGGTAGTGATAATTCATATTTTCAAGAGTTGAAAATTTAAGACATGAATAATCATTGTTAACTCATAAAATGCTCCCGACCATAGGATCATCATGAGGATGGTGATTGATTCGAAAGATTGATGTACAATCGCTTCTCTTTAGTAGATGAGTCTTAAGTCTATGGTGTGGAGACACTGGAGTGAGAGTACAGATACTCGTTAGAGAACGAGGGCACTGAGCGTGACCACCTCGAGTAGTCATTAGGGAGTCTACCTTCTCGTCAATGACTGACTCGATGCTGCAGTAGTGTGTCTGGTTCTTTGACCTGAGATGCATCGACAGTTCACCTTGAGGGTGTTATAGTTTGACTACACCATTACTCGATCTCCTAGCCATATGGAACCCTGAGGTGTATGTTGGCTATAGCATGTTCATTGTAGGAACTGGATGGCATCAAGATGGAATCTATCTACCTCGGTGGTAGAGGAGCAGCCCTATGATAATCATGAGAATCAAGTCCAGAAGTCCATGGCCATGGCAGAGTGAAATAATAGAAAGAGTTTCTATTTAGATTTTCACATCGGACTCGAATCGAATGATTACATCATATGACAGAAACTAGGGTTTGACGAGTTCACCTTAACCCTAATCTGATCGGAGCTCAAGATAGAAGAACTTAATCACACAGGTAGCTGCACCAAGAGGTTCGCATTCAGCTCTGATGGGTTGCCACCATATACTGCTAGGTGTCACTGGTGGATTTTGGGAGCAATTAGAATGATTTAGATGATCGATCATTCTAGCTGTTCGAATCAGAAGAGTTCTGATCCATCGAAAGGAGTTTCGATGATGTCGATGATAGAGATCATGACATATCCCATTACCATACAGAACTGAACCTAACTGGGTCACACAAACAAGGAATTTGAATCTGGTGATCATCAATTGAACTGATTCAGTTCAATTGATCTGAATGAGATTCAATTAGGTTCAAGGAAATCGTGCTAGCACTCGATTGAACCTAACGTTCTTCTTTTGCTATCATAAATTAGTTGTCCTGACTGAGCCAAAGGAGTTTGTGCTCAATCAGAGGCCTTCATATGGTCTGACTGGAGGTTGTCCAAGTCAGAAAAGGTTGTCTTATTTTGTAAGACATTACCTGCCATTTTTGGTCACCTGCCATTTCTTGTTCTTTGACTTTGGTCAAAAGTCTACCTTTGACTGGTCAAATGTTGACCATTGATACTTTGACTTTTGACCACATGTCATGCACCTATTGGAGAGCTGGTGGGGGCCTGTCCCCCTACTAGAACCTGGCAAGGAAGAGGGCGCACGCCACCCTTGGCGTGTGCCCAAGTTGGAGGCGCCTAGGAGTCCCTGTTGGACAGGGACTCCATCTCCTTTTTGGATTCCAATTAGAGTTCTCCTAAGAACCAACTTTGACTGGTCTTAGGCACCCTCTAAGGAGGAATCCAGGGGACTCTATTCCCACCAATCAGATTTAGATCTGATTTCACAAAGAGTTGTGATTGGTTGGGAAGAAGAGGAGTTGGATCACAGTTAGTCTATAAATAAGACCCTGCGCCCAACTCAAGGTGTAATTTTGAAGTGATTGAAAGGAATCATAATTTCCCATGCCCAAGGCTGCCTCTCCCCTCTTCCTCCATGCCAAACCCACCTTCTCCCTCTCCTCTCCACGTCCAAAAGAGTTTTGGAGCTTGGTTGGTGCGATCCAGATCAAAGAAAGGCGAGTGAAAGCTAGAAGGCTGCACTGCTGCAAAGGATAACTGCTGATCTTCAAAAGAAGTTTTGAAGATCCTCCAGATCAGATCCAGATTTGATTTTTGGAGATGTGATAGAGAAGAAGAGGATCTCCAGATCCTAGCCTGAGTGGATATCGATAGAGGCCAGGCACTTGCATGGCTAGATCCAGAACCTTCCGCTGCATACAGGATCATCAACGGATAATAGGATTACCCATATCAAGGTAAATTAAATTTGATTTAATTTATCTAGATTTTATTTTATTTTTAAAATAATAATAATCAAATCTAAAACATCTCAAGATCTGATTAGGATCAAAGAAAAAAAATTTTGAAATATATCTCTTGATCTGATCAGATCTGAACGAACCTGATCCGGAAAATCAGGATTTCCCTTCAACTGGTATCAGAGCCAAGGTTCTAAAAGTGTTTAGATCTGATTTTAAATTTATTTTAATTAGAAAATAAATGATTTTAGATATCACATGAGATGTGATCAGATCTGAAATCAGAAAAAATTAAAATTAAATGATTTGGATCTAAGATTAGAAAATATGCATGACTAGTTCTAAAATAGAATAGTTCTATAGAATAGTCTTGCATGTTTTTGATTTAATCTGATTAAATCATATTTTAGATCTATTTATTTACTATTTTTTGATATTATAATGGTTATAATAATATCTAAAAAATAGCAAATAAAAATTATTTAATTTTAAATATCATATGAGATATGATAGATGCATGTCTAGACTAGTTGTAGAATAGTTCTACATAATTATCTAGATTAGAATTTATTTTGATTAGATCAATTTAAATCTAATTTTTTAGATTATTATGAGATAATTTAGATCTGAAAATATGCATGATTCGATACATGAGATGTATGCAAAATATGCCATGATTAGATCTAATTTGTATATGAGATATATGATATAGATCTAAAACTATTTTGTAGTATTGCATGTTCCTGATTAAGGTGTTCCTCTTGGCCGTCCAATCATAAGAATGAAGAAGGGTTTAAAGGCCCTCTCTTTCCATTCGATGGGGTGTTCTTATGATGTGTAGGGGTGCTGCGTGTTCGTCCTTAATCAGAAACCCAAAACTTACTTTCTGCAAAATCCTAGATCCTGAAATCCTAGGATTTATTGTGCATATTTTATTTATGAACCCTACTTAATTAAAAATTAAGATTATGGAATATCAATTAGGTCTAAAATTGAGAATTTCAGATCTAAGACATATTCATAATACTGGATTCGGGCTTGGGTAGCTCAATTAGGTCTAAGCGGTTGATCAAACCGAATCAAGAGTTGGTTAGATGGGATCAACAATGCTTAAATTGACCAGCCTAATAGGATTAAGTCTGGGTCAAGATCGAGTCACGATCAAGCAAGACCTAATTAGGCTCAGAGGTTAGAGTCTGGATTGTAGGCTAACCCAATTGGTTCTAGCTCAACAATTTGGTGTCTAAGGTAAGTTTGGCACATACGACCGACTGGTTTTTAATTGGAAGCTACTCGACCTGAATGCATTCTTGTACGAGTTAATGGCATATTCCTTCCACCGATCTCACTTACCTGGCCATATCTGTTGACACAGTTCTGATCTGAGGTGGTCAATAATCCGAGCTAACCCATGCCACTAGGTTAGTCATAATTGTTATGACTATGATAAGTCTAGTTTAATGAGACCTGAATCAATTCTCCCTAAGAAAAGATTAAGTCTGAGGTCTTCCACCATTGTAGATGTGCGGGCCCTTCCCGGGGTTGATTGTTCTCAGCTGGATACAGTGGCTCAGTTGCACTGAAAAGATGCAACCATGTCTATTAGGCATTGGATGCTATGGGCTGGAGGATGAGTTGGGCTCAATATTCTGGATACGGTGAGAGACTCAATTAGGAACCCAGTCTATGCAAATGGTGGGTCTGACTTAACTAAGGAGTGGATCAATATTTTGGATACGGTGAGATTCATGAATTAGAGACCAAGTTTGGGTGCACCATGATTAGAGAATCATTGAACAAGAGTTGTTCACTCATTGGCTAACCCATCACCAATAACTGTTAGGTGAGGTGATGAGTCAGTTGGTGAGACCGCACCACCCACTAGAAATCATTAATCATGGAAGATTTTCGCATCTCTATAGAGGGAGTGTAGGGATCCAAGAAAATAGTGGAGAGCTAATTTATTTAAAAATAAAATTTTTAAATAAATTGGTCAAGTCATAATTACAGTATCTAACTAGAATCTTTGACTCTCTACAGAAAAATGTTTGCATCCAACCCATTGGCACGTATCCTGGACACACACAGACTGACTGGACCCAATTATAAAGATTGGCTCAGGAAACTATAAAATAGTTTTGGATTCCAAGAAGTTAACCCATGTACTGGACCAGGACCCTCCCACCTTACCAGCCCATCCATCGATTGAACAGAGAGCATCTCTGAAAAAATGGATAGATGAAGATAATAAGGCCAGATATTATATGTTGGGCTCGATGTCTGATGAGCTTCAGCGCCAACATGAAGATATTGGAACTGCTCACCAAATGTTGGCTCACCTGCAGGAGATGTTTGGTGAACAGAGTCGCGCAGCCAAATATCAAGTCACGAAATGACTTTTTAAGGCTAAGATGCGTGATGGGCAGTCAGTCCAAGATCACTATCTGACAATGATCAAGGATATGGAAGAGCTTGAGAAGCTCGGTGTGAAGTTAGACTTGGACCTGCAGAACGATATTATTCTGCAATCCTTGACTGATGCATATGGGCAATTCATCATGAATTACCACATGCATAAACTTCAAAATTCCTTGGCCGAATTAATGAATATGCTGGTTACCGCTGAGCTTTCTATGAAAGGTTCTAAAGGCTCAGTTCTTGCTATGGAATGGACTTCTTCCAAAAGAAAGTCTTATGGAAAGAAAAAGAAGTCTACGAAAAAGCAGAAGGTGGAAGAAACAAAGAAGAAGAAGGCAGAGCCGAAGATGAAAGCCGTTGGCAAAGGAAAGTGTTTCCATTGCAACAGCGATGGCCATTGGAAGCGGAACTGTCCTACTTACCTGGCCACCCTGAAGAACAAGAAGGAAGGTCCTTCTGGAGGTATGCTCGTTATTGAGTCTAATCTTATGGTTTTTTCTGCATCCAGTTGGGTGCTTGACTCTGGTTCTAGTGCTCATCTGTGCACTTCCATGCAGGGATCTTGAGGATAGCAGGAGGCTGAGGGATGGAGACATGATCCTACGCATCGGTAATGGAGCAAGAGTTGCTACAGTAGCCGTGGGAACATATCCTCTTCGATTACCATCTGATTTAGACTTAGTTTTGAAAGACTGTTATTATGTGCCTGCAGCTAGCAAGAATTTGATTTCTGTTTCATGCTTAGCACAAGAAGGCTATGTGATTACCTTCTTTAAGGACCATTGTAACATTCTTTATGAAAGAAATAAAATTGCAAATGGTTTTCTTATTAATGGTCTTTATCAGCTACATATTGATGTACCTATTCTAACTATCGAGCAAAATATGAATGCCAAACGACCTAGGGATAGTCCAAATGATAGATATCTATGGCACCTGAGATTAGGTCATATAGCAGAAGATAGGATCAACAAATTAGAGAAAAATGGGCTATTGAGTCCATTGACTTTCGAGTCATATCCAACTTGTGAATCCTGTCTTCAAGGCAAAATGACTAAACTTCTTTTTATTGGACATGGGGAGAGGGCCACAGATCTCCTTGCCCTAGTACATACTGATGTGTGCGGCCCATTTGATATGCCGGCTAGAGGTAATTTTGTCTACTTCATTACCTTTATCGATGATCTGTCTAGGTATGGGTATGTGTATCTTATGAGACACAAGTCTGAAGCTTTTGAAAAGTTCAAAGAATTCAGACATGAAGTAGAAAAATAAACTGAAAAATCCATTAAGATTCTTCGATCAGATCGAGGAGGTGAATACCTTAGCCGAGAATTTCTAGACTATCTAAAGAAAAATGGCATAGTCTCTCAATGGACTCCACCAGGAACACCTCAACTCAACGGGATTTTAGAAAGGAGAAATCGGACCCTATTGGATATGGTTCGATCCATGATGAGCTTCACAGACCTCCCTGATTTTCTTTGGGGACACTCATTATTAACTTCAATTTATCTACTGAATAGGGTTTTCTCTAAAACCGTTCCTACCACACCGTATGAGATATGGCACGGTAAGAAACTAAGTCTGAGTCATCTCAGAATTTGGGGTTGTCCGGCTCATGTCAAAAGACAACAAGCGGACAAGTTAGAGTTTAGGTCCTTCAGAGCTCGATTCATAGGATATCCTAAAGAGTCATTAGGATACTATTTCTACATTCTAAGAAGACCATAATGTGATTGTGAGTCGACATGCCATCTTTCTTGAAAAATAGTTTATTCAAGATAGCGGCATTGGAAGACAAATCAAGCTTGATGAGAAAGTCTCACAAGTACAATGAGCTAAGGACCAATTGGAACCAAATCAGGTTGAGCCAATAAGAATACTACCTCCTCCACCTCGTAGATCGGAAAGAGTTTTCTATCCCCCTGAAAGATACTTAGGTATTATTTCAGAGGAAGTAGAGAAAACGTTCCTCGTAGGCAATGGTGCTCATGGTGATGATCCCAAAACCTACAACGAGGCGATATCAGATATCGACTCCGAGAAATGGCTAGAGGCAATGCAGTCAGAAATTGATTTGATGCACTCAAACCAAGTCTGGACCTTGGTAGATCCACCAGAAGGTATAGTACCTATTGGGTGTAAATGGATCTTCAAGAGAAAGATTGGTGCAGATGGGAATGTGGAGACATTCAAGGCTAGACTAGTGGCAAAAGGTTATAGTCAACGCGAAGGCATTGACTATCAGGATACCTTTTTCCCAGTGGCTATGCTAAAATCCATCCGCACATTGCTTGCCGTTGCAGCCTATTTCGATTATGAAATATGGCAAATGGACGTGAAAACGGCATTCTTGAACATGGATATCTTGAGGAAGATATCTATATGGAATAGCCGCTAGGTTTCACATCCAGTGATACTGATCACAAGGTTTGCAAGCTGCAAAGGTCCATATATGGACTTAAGCAAGCATCTCGGAGCTGGAACACTCGTTTCAATGATGTGATCAAAATATTTGGTTTCATCAAAAATGAAGAGGAACCGTGTGTTTGCAAAAAGGTCAGTGGGAGCGCTGTTGTCTTCCTCGTATTGTACGTGGATGACATCCTCCTTATTGGGAATGATATTCCCATGATGACAACAGTCAAATTATGGTTGTCCAAGAAATTCTTCATGAAAGATCTAGGCGAAGCATCCTTTATTCTAGGAATTAAGGTCTATAAGGATAGACCGAATAGGATGCTAGGACTTTCACAGAAGATGTACATAGAGAAAGTACTAAAGAGGTTTAGTATGAAAAATTCTAAGAGGGGATTAATACCCTTTAGACATGGTATTCATCTTTCCAAGAAGATGTGCCCTAGCACACCTGAGGAAATAGAATGCATGAGCAAGATCCCTTATGCTTCTGCAATAGGGAGCCTCATGTATGCCATGCTATGTACACGACCTGATATAGCCCATGCTGTGAGTGTCACAAGCAGATATCAGTCAAATCCAGGTGAAGAATACTGGACTTCTATGAAATGTATCCTTAAGTACTTAAGTACTTGAGAAGAACTAAGGATATGATGTTGGTCTTTGGTAACGGAGAACTCCAAGTCCAGGGATACACAGACTCGGATTTCATGTTCGATATAGATGATCGAAAGTCAACATCTGGGAGTCTATTTATGTGCAATGGTGGAGCTGTCAGCTGGAAGAGTTCCAAGCAAATGGTGATAGCAGATTCCACCATGGAAGCAGAATATATCGCTGCATCAGAAGCTGCGAAGGAAGCATTCTGGTATAAGAAGTTTGCTGCAGAAATCGGAGTAATGCCATCAGATGCCATTCCTCTATACTGCGACAACAATGGCGCCATAGCCCTTGCTAAGGAGCCGAGGTCTCACCAAAAATCCTAAGCATATTGAGCGGCGATACCACCTCATCCGCGATTACCTCGAGAAGGGTTATGTCGAGGTCAAGAGAGTCAACTCCACAGACAATGTGGTAGACCCACTTACAAAGCCATTGGGCCAGCAGAAGATCGAAGCCCACCTTGAGAAGATGGGACTTAGACTTGTAGCCAATTGGCTTTAGGATAAGTGGAAGATTGTTAGATATATGTGCCCTAGAAGCCAGAATTGGCTGACACTTGTAATACACTTCTAGGGGCAAAATTATAATTTTGACTAATATCAATAAAATAAGTTATTTTCTATCACATATGTGTATTTAGTGTCTGTGATACATCCTTTGAGTTAATGGTAATGATAATTCATATTTTCAAGAGTTAAAAATTTAAGACATGAATAATCATTGTTAACTCATAAAATGCTCCCGACCATAGGATCATCATAAGGATGGTGATTGATCCAAAAGGTTGGTGTACAATCGCTTCTCTTTAGTAGATGAGTCTTGAGTCTATGGTGTGGAGACACCGAAGTAAGAGTATAGATACTCATTAGAGAATGAGGGCACTGAGCGTGACCACCTCGAGTAGTCATTAGGGAGTCTACCTTCTCGTCGATGACTGACTCGATGCTGCAGTGGTGTGTCTAGTTCTTTGACCTGAGATGCATCGACAGTTCACCTTGAGGGTGTTATAGTTTGACTACACCATTACTCAGTCTCCTAGCCATATGGAACCCTAAGGTGTATGTTGGCTATAGCATGTTCATTGTAGGAACTGGATGGCATCAAGATGGAATCTATCTACCTCGGTGGTAGAGGAGCAATCCTATGATAATCATGAGAATCAAGTTCAGAAGTCCATGGCCATGGTAGAGTGAAATAATAGAAAGAGTTTCTATTTAGATTTTCACATCAGACTCGAATCGAATGGTTACATCATATGACAGAAACTAGGGTTTGATGAGTTCACCTTAACCCTAATCTGATCGAGGCTCAAGATAGAAGAACTTAATCACACAAGTAGCTGCACCAAGAGATTCGCATTCAGCTCTGATGGATTGCCACCATATACTGCTAGGTGTCACTGGTGGATTTTGGGAGCAATTAGAATGATTTAGATGATCGATCATTCTAGCTATTCGAATCAGAAGAGTTCTGATCCATCAAAAGGAGTTTCGATGATGTCGATGATAGAGATCATGACATATCCCATTACCATACAGAACTGAATCTAACTAGGTCACACAAATAAGGGTTTGAATCTGGTGATCATCAATTGAACTGATCCAGTTCAATTGATCTGAATGAGATTCAATTAGGTTCAAAAAAATCATGCTAGCACTCGATTGAACCTAACATTCTTCTTTTGCTATCATAAATTAGTTGTCCTGACTAAGCCAAAGAAATTTGTGCTCAATCAGAGACCTTCATATGGTCTGACTAGAGGTTGTCCAAGTCAGAAAAGATTGTCTTATTTTATAAGACATTACCTGCCATTTCTTATTCTTTGACTTTGGTCAAAAGTCTACCTTTGACTGGTCAAATATTGACCTTTGACACTTTGATTTTTGATCACATGTCATGCACCTATTAGAGAGCTGGTGGGGGCCTGTCCCCTATCAGAACCTGGCAAGGAAGAGGGCACATGCCACCCTTGGCGTGTGCCCAAATTGGACACCCAGGAGTCCCTGTTGGACAGGAACTCCATCTCCTTTTTGGATTCCAATTAGAGTTCTCCTAAGAACCAACTTTGACTGATCTTAGGTGTCCTCTAAGGAGGAATCCAGGGGACTCTATTTCCACCAATCAGATTTAGATCTGATTTCACAAAGAGTTATGATTGGTTGGGAAGAAGAGGAGTTGGATCACAGTTAGTCTATAAATAAGACCCTGCGCCCAACTCAAGGTGTAATTTTGAAGTGATTGAAAGGAATCACAATTCCCCATGCCCAAGGCTGCCTCTCCCCTCTTCCTCCATGCCAAACCCACCTTCTCCCTCTCCTCTCCACATCCAAAAGAGTTTTGGAGCTTGGTTGGTGCAATCCAGATCAAAGAAAGGCGAGTGAAAGCTAGAAGGCTGCACTGCTGCAAAGGATGACTGTTGATCTTCAAAAGGAGTTTTGAAGATCCTTCAGATTAGATCTAGATCTGATCTCTGAAGATGTGATAGAGAAGAAGAAGATCTCCAGATCTAGCCTGAGTGGATATCGATAAAGGCCAGGCACTTGCGTAGCTAGATTCAGAACCTTCCGCTGCATACAGGATCATCAACGGGTAATAGGATTACCCATATCAAGGTAAATTAAATTTGATTTAATTTATCTAGATTTTATTTTATTTTTAAAATAATAATAATCAGATCTAAAATATCTCAGATCTGATTAGGATCAATGAGAAAAAATTTTGAAATATATCTCTTGATCTGATCTGATCTGAACAAACCTGGTTCGAAAAATCAGGATTTTTCTTCAGTAGTGTCCTGATCGAGACATCCCCAATAATTGGTATCAGAGTGGTACCAATTATCACAATAATCTGATTGAGGGTTGGTGCCAATAGTGGATAGGGTTGGTGAGGTGTCAAACTCTATCTAATAGAGTCCTAGGTCAAAACAACTTGTTTGTTTTGACCTGGTCAACCAATTTTCAAATAAGAAGAGAGGGGATGCAAGGGGTGGTGTGGGCTTCTCTGGGCATGAGGGATCTCATGCCAAAATTCAAGGAGAGAAGGCATGGGAGGGTGAGTTGGCGCAAGGAAGAGAGTCCCAATCAAACTAGGCTCTCCTGTTTTGACTAGTAAAAGCAATTTTTAAGCCCAATCAAATTAGAACTGGTGCAACCTATTTAAGAATATTTTTAGTCTAACTAGGAGCCCATTTAAATCAAATTAAATTTAATTTAATTTTGATTTAAATTCTAATTAAATTAGAAATTAAGTGTACATATATCCTAATTCAATAGGAAATCAATCTTTCTTGCAATTGGCTTATCCCATAAATCAATTAAACTTGACATAATCAAATCCAAACTAAATCTAATTAAATCTTATTCAATTAGACTCGATCTCAATCCTAATGCTCAATCAAATTGAGCCAACTAGCAATATGATTGCTAATTAATCCTTCTGCAGCACTTGCACTAGGTCAAATATCAATCGTATTGACTGTTTGATCCTTAAAATGATTCATAATCATTGATCAACCATCTGATCAAATCAAAATCTCTAATGTGTGTGACCCCATAGGTTCGAACCTAAGATGGTAGCATAGGAATAGATTCTTATACCAATCAAAATAACCATCTAGCAATGGTACCCGATGGTTGGATAGGTCGAATGTATAAAACAATATTCTAGAATCTATGTAGATATGATTTTCATATAGTTTATCCCCTTGACCATGAATGCTCAGAGGACAACTCAAGATTTAATTATCAATCCTGCATAAGTCATCGACATTGTATTTCAAAATATCAAATCCATCATATGGATTATCCTAGCCAAGGTTTTACTAAATTAAAATATAGTGATATATTTTCTCTAAACCCTTAGAGCGGTCAATTCCATCTTAATCATGCACCGACTTCATAAGTACTTGACTATGCCCAAAAATCTTCTATCACTAAATTAAAAATTCAGATAGTCCGGTACCAAAACACGATGAGTTGCTTGCAAGTCATCATAGAGATCTTAGGTTAAAAGGAAACTTATACCCATATCCCATCAGAGCAATTCTTGATAGCAAAATGCTCCAAAGTTGATCACGTTCCATGACGACATGATCCTACATCTCACCTATATGCCATATCAGTGTCTCCATACTTCTTGGTTCAAAGGACAACCAATCCATATGGCACACAACAGTATACACTCGATAAACATTAATGTCCTAGGTAACAACGTATCATTTGGTCACGAATATTTTTAAAGACTAATCGATAAATTCTTTCTTTATCGAATCTAAATAGTCCTAAGGACTTCATCATAACATAAAAGTTCATTAAAAGATATACACTTACAATGAAAAATGCCAGAATAAAATTTTATTCATTATAAATTATTTATATTTACAAAGATGGCTTAACTGTCAATTGGCTGACAATTGGCTTTGGGACATATTTTTCAATAGAGTTGACCCTTGTGATGGAAAAATCTATAATAGCTAGTTTTTCAGTCTATTTTAGATGCATTTAATACCTCATAATCACTCTTCAATGACTACAAATGGCTACTGTTTACTCTTTAGAATTCATTGAAGATATAAAAGCATTCAAATAGAGAGAAAACTCAAGAAAAATAAAGAGAATATTCAGTCCTAAGAAAAACTAACTTCTGAGCAAAGAAGTATTGATTTTAAGCTCAACCATCTCTTCAAAGCTCATTCAAGCCTTTATTCATTCCAAGAGAAATCTCAAAAGCTTCTCTCCTTTTGTATAAAGTATTTTTAAAGTCTTATTATGCTCATTGAAGAGGATAAACTTGATTTACATTGTCATTAGTCTTGTTCTCTATTTTATGATTTTGGTTTAAGTTTTGGATATTCCAAAACTTAGGAAGGTTGATCCAAACCTTGAATCGGAGTATATTGGATTTCCTTGTACCTAGAAAATAAGTATTCTAGCTTGGAATAGCTAAGATCGGAGGTTATCGATGTTGTATTTGATTTGAATATGGATAGTGGATTGGATTTTTCAAGTAGGAGCTTGGGGAGTGGATGTAGATGCAAGGTTGGCACCGAACCACTATAAATCCTTTTTATTTATGGTGTATTAATTTGCATTCCTTTTTTCTTACTACATTTTCTTGCTTACTTCATAATTCATTACCTTGCTCACTTCAGCCGCTGCACTTTGTATTTGTTCTCTTAACATATTTTTATGGTTCACACTTCACTTTAAAAATTTTAAGTACCCAATTTATCTTCCTTCTTAAGTGTATAGCTGGGCAACATGTTGGCATATCGATATCCTGCTAGTAGGGTTGTGCACCAGTACATCGACACCCTGCCAGTGAAGGTTATGTGTTACTATATCGATATTATACCTATGGGGATTATACGCTGACATATCAATGCCCTATCATTGGAAGTTATATGCTGGTATATCGATACTCTGCCAATGAGGATTATATGTTGGCATCTTATCTATTTTAAGCTCATAATTCATAGCTATCAAGGTGAACCAAATGTTTTGAAAAAAATTGATTTATGAATGAAAATAAATTTAAAAAGGCTAAATTTCATATAGATCTTATTTTAATTAATATTGTATGTTTGAATTGATATATTTTGTATGTTTATTTTTTCATATATTAATATTGCTTAATTTATCTAGTCAAATGATAAATTGTGTATTAGGCTATTTAGCTAATTACTCTATATTTTACTATTTTTATAAATTCAAAGGACTAGCTTGACTCAAGAATTTATTATGGAAGAACAAATTAGAGAAAACATTGATATCTTTATTTTAGATTAGGATTTATTAAAATTTGATACAAAACTATGAAATATTATTTTATAAGATATTTGATTTATTTATTTGAAGTAAAGTTGAATATTAATTATTTGAATTTTGTTTTGTTGTTGCTTTATAATATCATGATGAGATGCCTTGTATGCTTATGAGAAAAGTTCTTCATGAGTATGCGGCAGTTGTCATAACTCCTAACTTACGCTCTTGGATTAGAAGTATGACATAACGGAATTTTGTAGAAACTTTGGTTGGAGTTGTAGAGCAAAGTTTTAAAATTTGAGACATCCATTATCTTGATGAGTGGCCAAGATTGAGATGAATGAAACCTCAATTGACCATGGGCAACATAATAAATAGGGAAATTTAAAAAAAAAACCAAAACTCTTCAAAAACTGAAGTATTATTTTAGAACCGGGATATTAAAATCCTAACCGACATGATAAATCCAAGATTACAAGCTTCAAGAGAACTAAAAAATACTTAAAAAATATAAATCAATATGAAAATAGTCAACCTATATTTCAGATTTTATCAGGTCATATTGGTCAACCAAATATGGCCCAGATTTTTCACATAAGCCAATACAAACCAAGATCTCACTGAGATCGAAATCCTGCCATGGAGATACCCTATTATAAAAACCCGTTACCACATTTTGCTGATAAAAAAAAAAATGAACCACTATTTCTTTTCTTTTTTAACGATATTTTAGGAAAAAAAATTGAATAGCAGACATAACGTTAGACATGCTTATTATTTTGTTGCTTCTACAAAACACCGTCACGTCTCAGCACTACGTCGTTCTTTTCAGCCCCATTTCTATACCCTGATATTGTGATCTCTGACTGAAGCCTGTGCTTCAGCCAACGTGGCGAAGGATGATTATGGTGACGGTGAGGTTAGAGCCCCCTATGGAAACAAAAAGAATTATTTTCTTTCCAGGATTTGAAAAGTATAACCCTTTGCTCATTCCTCTGAAGCAATACTTATATAGGCCATCAACACAGCAGCCAAACCTACCATAACCGTCCAGTATCGCGTCAAATCCTCAAAAATAAAATATGAAGCGAAATGCTTTGCTAGCACGGTCGCCCACCATGATTGACTCGCGCAGGCTTAGACAGAAAAAAAAAAAAAAAAAACGAGCCTAGATGGAAAAAAAAAAAAAAAAAAATTATAAGGAGGATAATTCTTTCTACACCATCTCCGATATAAAAAATCAGACATAAAACATACCATCTCATTTGATTGGTCCACCTAGAGTCCTCATAGCGCGACGTGATGGCTGTCGTGCGAAGAAAACGGAGATGGGTGATTCCATCGTCGATACATTTAATACATATAATAATCTATTTTTCAAATTTAACATGATGAAAATATCTTTTCCCTCCAAACGAATTATTTTTACCATTTTGCAGTCTAGTTGGATATTACAAATGCTGTATTTCTCTCTCTTCTTTCATTTTCTGAACATCTGAATGTCCAAGATTGAGTCTGCAGAAATCATTGCACGTCCGAGATTGTTGATTTGTTATTATCCCATCCAACCAACATGTCCCATCCATCAGGTAGTAAAATGTCATTTGCAGATTCTTTATTACAACTTTTTTTTTCAATTCTTTTAATATAGCAGCTCCTTTGGTATTTAAACGAAATTAATGCATTAAGTATGTTCAAATGGAGTTCTTTTTTTAGTTTTAAAAGTTAATATCATATAAAATCCTACCAGAAGTCATATAGTAAGTCCTGATGTCATGATTTCTATCCAGAATAGTTTTTGACATGTCATAATGACATACAAGGTCAAAAATATGGCATGACATTATAAGATTATATGTCAAAATTATGACATCTAGTTGATAAAATGCTTTTCAAAATTATAACATCGAAGTTATTTTTGTTCCAATATATCATAATTTTGATTCTTAATATTATAATTTTGATTCTTAATACCATAATTCTATATTTAGAGATGTTTCTATTTCAGGATGTCATAATTTTGATTGTTAATGTCATAATTTTGATTCTTAATGTCATAATTCTGCATTCGAGGATGTTTTGATTTCAGGATGTCATAATTTTGATATACAATGTCATAATAATGTCAAAATTATGACATCCTAGAATAGAAATATCCCCGAACGTAGAAGTATGATATTAAAGATCAAAATTATGATATTAATGATTAAAATTATGACATTATAGAACAGAAATATCTCCGAACGCTGAATTATGATATTAAAGATCAAAATTATGATACTAAAGATCAAAATTATGATATCCTGGAATAAAAATATCACAGAACATAGAATTATAACATCCTGTATCAAAATTATGATATTAAGGATCAAAATTATAACATCATAGAACAAAATCATCGTCCAACGCAGAATTATGACATTCTGTATCAAAATTATGACATCCTAAAATAGAAATATCCTCGAATATAGAATTATGATATCCTGTATCAAAATTATGACATCCTAAAATAAAAATATCTTCGAATATAAAATTATGATATTAAGGATCAAAATTATGATATTGTAGATTAAAATTATGACTTTCTATATGCAAAATTCTTTCGGATGAAAATTTTAGATATTATTATGACAACTTATTCAAAATTATGATATTTCAGATAAAAAGCATGACATCATATAGTCAAAATACTTTTCGAATATAGTTTTTGACATTATTATGATATTTTAGGTCAAAGTTATGACATCGTGTTTGACTAGGATGTCAAAATTTTGGCACAAGATTAGATTCTGACATTTTTATGACATCCTAGATCAAAATTATGACATCCTAGTCAAAATTATGATATCGTAGATCAAAATTATGATATCATATTGGTCAAAGATCTTTCGAAAATAATTTTGATAATATTATGATATTCTATATTAAAATTATAATATGATATGTTAATATAATGACAAAAATATCTACCAAGAAATAATTTTATCATATTTTATGATATTATAGAGTAAAATTATGACATCGTAGATCAGAATTATGATATCATGTTGGTAAAAGACCTTCCAAAGATAGTTTTAACAATATTAAGATATTTTATATCAAAATTATGATATGATATATTAATATTATGACAAAATATCTATCAGAAGATGATTTTATCGTATTTTATGATATTATAGATCAAAATTATGACATCACAGGTCAGAATTATGATATTCTATTGATAAAAAACCTCTCAAATATTGTTTTGACAAAACTATGACATTATGTTTAAAAATTATGATATTATACTTTAATATTATGATAAAAATACCATTCAAATATAGATTTTGATGATTTTATGATATTCTAGATCAAAATTATGACATCCTGTTGGTTAAATCATCTTCTAAAGATAGTTTTGATAATATTAGGATACCTTCTATCAAAATTATATCATGATATGTTAATATTATGACAAAATCAACTTTTAGGAGATAATTTTGATGTTTTTATGGCATCCTAGGTCAAACTTATGATATTGTAGGTCAAAATTATGACATCATATTAGCAAATGACCTTCTGAAGGTTATTTTGACAATATTATGACATTCTATTTCAAAATTATAATATTATATGTTAATATTATGAATAAAAATACCATCCAATCTTGGGTTTTGATGTTTTTATTATATTCTATATCAAAATGATGACATCATATGTCAAAATTATGACATCCTATTGGTAAAGACATCCCGAATGTAGTTTTGACAATATTAGAACATCATAGGCTATAACTTATGATATTATAGATTAATATTATGATATTCTATAGTTAAAATTATGATATCATATATTAAAATTATGACTTATTCTGGTATATCTTTAAAGAACTTTGTATTTATGACTTCCATATGTATTCTTGGATTTTAAAAAACCTTCTGTACATATTCTATAGATATTTCTACAAATGATCAGATGGATGAGCTTTTATGTGGTGGTTGTCTTAAGAATCCACTTTCTCCTAATGCACCGCATGCAGATAAGAATAATATAGATCCTCACGCCGGAATGGAATTCAATTCAGTTATAGATGTGTATAATTTCTACAATACTTATGCAAGAAGAGTCGATTTTGGAATCACAATCGTGTGCAGTAAATCCAATAATAAAAATGTATGTTGCTTCAAACATCTAGCATACTGGAGGATAGAAAAATCTAAGAAATCAGATAATTCCATGAATCTCAGGGACACCGACAAAATTGATTATAAGGCATCAATAAAAGCAAAACTTGATTCCAAGACTGGTAAGTGGAGATTGGATAACATTATTTTAGAACACAACCATAAGCTATCAATCATAATCGTTCATTTTGTATGGTCCTATAGGAAGATCAGCACATTAAAAAAAATAGAGATTGGCAACATGCACGCCATGAATATATCTACAACTCAAATATACTCTACCATCGCAAGAAGGAAAGGGGGAAGAAAGCAATTGAAATTCATAGAGAATGATGCTCATAATTTCATTGGTTGGGAACGTCAAAGCCAGCTGAAAGAAGAAGATGCACAATCAACAGTTGCGCATTTTGCGCAAATGCAAGCTAAGAATGCAAATTTCTTCTATACATTGGACTTAAATGATAATGCGTTGTTAAGGTTGGTGTTCTACATCTATCCAAAGTCAAGAATGGCATGCACCTACTTTGAGGATGTATTGACCTTTGACTCCACTTACCTTACAAACACGTATTAAATAACATTCTGTCCACTTATTGAAGTTAACCACCATGGACAGTCCATCTTGCTTGGCTGTGTATTATTGTCAGATGAGATAATAGAGACTTTTAAATAGGTATTTTAGTCATAGCTTGATGGAAATGATGGCCAAGCATCTAATGCCATAATTGCTAATCAGGATAAGGCGATCGAGGCTGCTGTTAGGGTAATTTTTTCAAATGCACGACACCGGCTTTGTCTTTGGCACATTTTGAAGAAGATCCTTGAAAAGATAGGCCATATATGCACAATGCAACCTAAATTTATGGTTGAATTCGATGAGGTTGTATATGACACTGTAACGACACAGTCTTTTGAGGAAAAATGGGAACAACTTATGGACAAGTATGAAGAATGCAAGGCTATAGATTTGTTGCATAATCTCTATGAATGTCGAAATAAATGGGTTCCAATTTATCTTAAGGATACCTTCTTTGCAAGTATGTTGGAATCATAAAAATTAATTTTTATTACTTTCAATGATATCCAGTAATACTAACACTATATCACAATTCTTCTTTGGTTCTGACTTCCTTTCTAGATATGTCCTCCTCTGGAAGGAGTGAAAGCATAAACCACTTCTTTGATGGATTTGTGAATTCAAAGACTACACTAAAAAAATTCATTGAGAAGTGTGAGGATGCATTGGAGAAAAAATATGAAGCAGAAAATGAACAAGACAATATGTCCTTGCAAACAAATATTTTTCTCAAAACATCCTCGTCTTTTGAGAGGCAAGCAGCAGTCATGTACACTGTGTATATTCAAAAAATTTTAAAATGAGGTGCTTGAGATGGCTGCATCAAATGCTAAATTAATTGAAGAAGTTGACAGCTTCACTGCATATGCTGTGAAGTCATTTGAGAGATTTGAAGTTAATGGAATTAAGAAGGAGATTGTCAAAAACTATACTATTTCATGATCTAGCCAATTGAAAGAAGTGAAATGCCAGTGCCGATCATTTGAGTTCAGAGAATACTTATGCAGGCATGCCATATTGATTCTCCATCAAAATGAAGTGTTTCGCATTTCTAAAAAGTATATTCTCAATAGATGGTGCAAGGATATGAAATATAGATTCGATAATTCAAATTATGATGTTCAATTCTATGATAAAAGCATCAGAAAATCTAGGTAACTCATCCTATAATTAAATTATGATTTCATAATTATAATTACGACAACCTATTCCAGCATATGGATATCTTATCATAACTATAATTATAATATAGGTATGCTTTGATGAGTCATCGGATGATGAAACTTGTAGAGGTTGCCTCCATATCTGAAGATGCTTTTAACCCAATGATGGCTGATCTGATTCCATTATTTAGAAGAACAGTAGATGCTAATTATTCAGCATAGCCTCGTTCAGAACTTTCTATCCGAGATCCAGTTAATATTGCTACAAAGGGGCGGCCAAGAGAGGAGAATAAAAAGTGGAGTCGAAAAGAAATCGAAAAAATCAAAGACATCGAAAAAAGCTAAGAACAAAAAACCAGAATATCCATCTACCAAAGAAAATGATAAAAGACCTGCTAAAAGATAAAGGATGACTCCACATGAAGTTATAGAGGTAGTACAACAAACAACCTCTACCAATCATCCATCCTCCAATCCATTTTTGGAAGAGTTTGATGCTTATATATCCAGCCAACTAACACAAGAGATTGAGACAAATTTATGATGTTGTAGGTTAAAATATAACATTATATATTAAAAGTTAAATTTTATCAATCTTTGATAAAGTTTGTTCTATGCTTGATTTCAAAATATTGATATAGGATGTCATAATTCTGTAGGTAAAGCATCCAAAAAAAATTTTCTATTCTAGTATGTCATAATTTTAACTTTAAATATCATAATTTTGACATTGAATGTCATGATTCTGTATTCATCGATCTTTCTATCCAAGTGTGTCATAATATCAACCTTAAATATCATAATTTTGACATAGAATGTTATAATTCTGTATTCAAAAATGTTTCTATCATAAGGTTTCATAATTTTGATTCTTAATGCCATAATTTTGACATAGGATATCAAAATTCTATGTTCGAAAATATTTCTATTTCTGAATGTCATAATTTTGATCATTAATGTTATAATTTTGATATAGGATGTTATAATTCTACGTTTGACGATGTTCCCATTTCAGATGTCATAATTTTGATAAAGAATGTCATAATTCTGTATTCCATAATGTTTCTATATATTTCAGTCATAATTTTGATCCTTAATATCATAATTTTGATAAAAAATATCATAATTTTATGTTCTATATTATTTCTATTTTAGAATATCATAATTTTGATATATTTATGATATTATAAATCAAAATTATGACATCCTGGCATCTCCGAACGTAAAATTATGACATCCGTATCAAAATTATGACATCTTGGAATAAAAATATTGCTGAACACAGAATTATAACATCCCATATCAAAATTATGATATTAAAAATTAAAATTCTGCATTGGGGGTGCCAGGATGTCATACTTTCGATCCTAAATGTCATAATATTGACAAAAAATATCAAAATTTTGCTTTCATTGATGTATTTGTGTGCTCCAAATTTTTTGTACCATATTTATGAGATGGGTAATTCTTTCTAGAATTATCCTTATAAGATTCTGTGCTCCAAATTTTTAACCTCTTTTTATATCATTTTTCAATGGATTTTTAATTTTTTGACAGTCTCGATATTTTGATGTCACGAAAAGTGTCACCAAGAAAACCTGCATTTACTTTGGAGGCACAGTCTTCCAAGCCGATAAGGTGGCAACACATGGCATGTTAATGTGGGCGATGGATCGATATCCCTCATTCCTGGCTCTCTATAAATTGAAAAAAATACCTGCTGTTGGTGAAGGTGTCAGAGAATATAGGATTATGGCTCAATGGCTCGATGGCTGGCAGCGTTCGCATCCAGATGGATGGTTTACATGCTAATATTTCTATCGTTGTTTTGGTTGGAATGGTCAGCCTAAATCCTGTCATTGGTCTTTATGTTTATGTGATGTATATCGTAATAGATGATTTTTCAAACCATCTACGTTAATAAAATTTTATATTAAAGTTTAAATATACTTTATGTCCAATGATGTCATAATTTTGACATAGGATATCATAGCTCTTTGTTTGGGGATGTTTTCTATCATAGAAACATGTTAATTTAAACTTTGATAAGTTTTATCCTCCATATCATAATTCTGCATTCGAAAAAGTTACTTATGATAGAATGTCATATTAGGATAGATCCGTCAACTACGAAACATGGATCATCTGCCCAAGATCACCTATAGGAGATATGGCATCACTTATTACTATGAAAAGATAGAAGAAGACAAACAAATACAACCATATACATGGTTCGGCCTAAGTGCCTACATCCATGGGACATGCAATGCTTCACTACCGAGAAAGAACAACAGAGAAGATACAATCTTAACTCATCAACCCTCTTTCTGAATCCAGAAGCACTCATCCATATAATGCTCTCATAAAAATTCCAAGAATATCTCCCTCACAGATCTACCAGTTCAGGGTCCTCGACATCTTTGGACACTCCATAATCCTCTCAGCCTCTACATCAAGCCTCAGCCTTTGTCTCTAGGCAATCCCATCATTCTACGATACTCGACTTTCTTGATGCTCTTGGCACGTCCTGAGACTCCTGGCTCTCCTTGAGACCTGCTCCTAGTCTCCTTGAGAAGCCCCTGGCACTCTCTACTGAGATATCCTCCTCGACTGCTACACCGTCAAGCCTCTTTCAACCACCGCAGCAATTCTTGGAACAACCTAACTCCTCCTAGCTTTGATACCACTGTTAGGGTAGATCCGTCAACTGCAAAACATGGATCATCCATCCAAGATCATCTATAGGAGATATGGCACCATCTATTGCTATGAAAAGTAGAAGAAGACAAACAAATATAACCATATACGTGGCTCGGCTCAAGTGCCTATATCCATGGGATATGCAATGCTTCACTACCGAGAAAGAACAATAGAGGAGATACAATCTCAACTCATCAACCCTCTCTCTAAATCCAAAAGCACTCATCCATACAATGTTCTCATAGAAATTTTAAGAAGATCCCCCTCACAAATCTACCGATCCAGGATCCTCAACATTCCTGGATACTCTGTGATCCTCTCAGCCTCTATATCAAGCCCTAGTCTTTATTCCTAGGCAACCCTGCTATTTTAGGATACTCTCGACTTTCTTGATGCTCTTAGTGCATCTTGAAATCCCTAGCTCTCCTTGAGACCTACTCTTGATCTCCCTGAGAAGCTCCTAGCACTCTCTACTGAGATACCCTCCTCAAACTGCTGCACCGCCAAACCTCCTTCAGCCTCCATGCCTTTAGAAAGGCATTATTACAGCACTCCCTGCCTTATCTCTGCACCATCTAAGAGGTTTTTCCAAGACTTTGACTCCTTAGATCGTCAAGCCTTCTTATAAGCCCTAATCATTCTAATAGCCATCCGATCAGCTCCTGCGTGCTCTCTTCACCGCTAGATAGCACAATAGCCTCATAGACCCCATGGAAAAGCTTCCACATGCATGCCTGCACGTGCTTGCCTGCACTAGATGCATCCCCGCTATTCGCCTTCGTCAAGCCGGCTCAATCCACAGTCGAGCCAGCTTGACTGCATCTGGCCTGAGCACTGCTCTCTGCCTTCTTGAGAGAGTTGGCTCGAATCCATCTCGAGTCAGCTCGATCTCACCCTGAGCTAGCTCGACTGCATATCCGAGCTAGCCAGACTGTATGTGACTGCTCGTCGTTAGAGCATCAAATAATAATTTAAAATTGATCTACCTAAAAATTAGAATAGTGGTGAGTCGGATGTCGATTTTCTCGAAGATTGAAGGTTAAGATGCGTTCAATATAATTAAAAATAGAATTAATTTATTAAGTAAAAATTTAAATAAATAAATTAAAAAAATTAATTTAAATTTAAGTAAAATAAAAAAATAAATAAAATTTAATTAAGGTTTAAGAGTCAATTAAAAGTTTTCTGAAATTTTGAATTCATCTCTAATAGGGTTATGGTAATTCTTTTTAATGCAAGAGTTTTAATATTTTTAAGAATTTAGTTATGATTATAACCTATTTTCTTTGGGCATGAATCGTATCTTTCAATCATGATCCATCTCAATAGAATCATAAATTGTTCAATACTTTAATTCTTAAAAATTGATAACATAATTTTTTACTAATTTTCTCTAATATAAATTATTAAATCGAGCATGGATTCTATCTTCCAATCATAATCCATCTCCATAAATATAGCCTATTTAAATATCAATCAATAAAAAATATGTTAAAATCTCATGCATGGAGGATAGAATTTAAGATTGGATAGGAGAATAATTTATTCATTGCATAAAAAAATTATAAAAAATAAAGAAAAAAAATTATAATCCATACTAGAAGACTTCATCTATATCCTAGAATCTAATCTTTAGTTGCACATAGTTGATGATCGGCTCCCCGACATCTTTAGATCTCCCAAAGAAAAAGAAAAGGAAAAAAAGAAAAAGGAAAAAAGAAAGAAGAAAGAAGAAGAGAGGAGAAGAGAAGGAAGAGAGAAAGAGGCTTTTAGGAGGGCTTGGAAGGCCCTACGGGTTGCCTTGGCTTTTTGGGGTGAACATGGCTTAAATAAAGGAGAAAATCATGAGTTTTTGGCTCCTTATTCGAGTCTAATCTGAGTTTGGCTCGAATTGTTTGAGCCTGTTGAATTCTAACCATCCATTCTAGATCAAACGATCCAAAAATTCCTCAAAAATCCATCGCCAACTCACGATCAGCGCTCAGAATGAATCTGGGCCATAGGATCGCTTGATCAGAGGTTTTATAGCAGTTGGATGGTGCCTGGATAGATGGAGGAATCCTGAATAAAATTGGATTCGATCCTCGTCGTTCAATCTCCACCGGAAGCGATGTCAATCATCGAATCATGCAAAATTGACTCCCGCTGACCTGTGACCGTGTGTAGACTGGGTACACCATGAGCCCCCACCAACCAGCAGCTGTCGCGCTAGATAAAAAGATAAAGATGCCCTGTAAACCGCGATGAAAATGCGGTAGACCCTTTAAGGGTCTACGCTCGCCACATGTCGTGCGCCAACTGGCCAAACCTACTGAGCTGGCTGGTCTATGCCTATTCCATGGATCGGATGGTAGGTCCACCATGCACCGATCTTATTTTCTTTTTATTTTTTTATTTTAACTTTTAGGCTTCATAACTTTTTTCATTTTAGCTCCAATTTGAGTAAAATTTATTGCGTTGGAACCCATAAATCAAGCTCTTTTCATTGATAAACTTTTTTCCTATAAAATATCAATAAAAATATTAATTTTTTAAAATAAATATTAATTATTATATAATTTAATACTTTTATTTATTAATTTATGATAATTATCACACCTTTCAACTTAAGTTTTACTCGTCCACAAGTAAAAAGAGAAAAATTAGAAGTATGTACCGATTCATCATGATATGAAAATTTCTTCAGGTTATCCTAAAATTAGTTGATACCTAATCAGAGATTTAAGAAATACATCATTGAATTATTAATTCCATCCCAAATAATGGTTAAGTGAAGAACATAAAATTTTAGAGCATCTTTTTGATCAATTTTTCATCTTTATTCTTTAAATCCTCTTTCTTTAGTATGAACTAATTTTTTTTATTTTTTAAATCTTTTTTTGGCAGCTAGTGCAATATCTTAACCTCTTAAGCTTTCTATCTAATACTTATAGCAAGCTTTAGACCAATGACTCCCAAACTAATTGACTTTATGGCACTAGGTGTGAAAC
The DNA here is from genome assembly GCA_006176705.1 of Cocos nucifera. NCBI lineage: Eukaryota > Viridiplantae > Streptophyta > Magnoliopsida > Arecales > Arecaceae > Cocos > Cocos nucifera. Next base: position 170,176 of record QRFJ01001193.1, read on the forward strand.
ACCCCTTGGACTTACTGACTCGAGTCAAATAGGCTACAGATTAAAACTAACTGTATAATAAGCTTCTTCATATTATTCATTTTTTTTTATGCGAATAACATTACTTACTTAGATAGCGGGACCCGATTACTCGATAGAAGACCAATATTTAGAACTTACTTTTTATTTTTTATTTTTATTTATTTTTTAAAAATTTTCATCATTTTTTTCACTCATATCCATATAAAGTAGATTCTTTATTAAATATAGGCTGAAAAAAAAAATTAGAATCACTCAAAAATTTATTTTGTTTTAGACCTAACCATTTATTGAGTTTTCTTACTAATTGGGTCCTCAATTTTTCAAAAATTCTCTAGATCATTAAGCAATCATCAATTAAAATATTTAAAAAATTTTAAATTTAGATAAAATCAGGTATATAAGACTAATTATTATCATACTTGAGAACTTTAGAAATTTGAATTTATCCTTCCACCTAATTTAATTTTCATTATCCTTAATGGAGAAAAAAAAAGTATGATAAATGATAATAAAATAATAAGAAAAGAATTCACCTGGCTTAATTTGGTTTTGGTCTCGGTCTGGATTTATTTGTTCTTCATTCAGCATGGGTTTGTAGTTCTTCCCCCAACTTAGTCCTGAAAGAAAGTTAAACTAAAAAAAAAAAATTCAAAAGCAAAAGGCTGGGTTATCTCCCAATAAGCACTAAGTTTAATGTCTTCAGCCAGACGCTATAAAAGAGTTTTAGATATAATCAATTTTAGCACATCCTTCAAAGTTCCAAAAAGATAGGGCCAATCAGAAGGCTTTGTCATCATAGCAGAAAATTATTCATGGAATGCTTTTCGATGATTAAGCATAGCCTTGATCAGTAAGGTGTATGAAGCAAGCGTGTTGTAACAAAATTAAAAATTATTTTGATAATCAGGAAAGAATTATGTTTATTGGATCGAGATTAGGGTTGGTAGTATTTGAGTTTCTTCAATTATAACTTGATCTTCCCCACTTTCTTTCTCGGGCATAATATATCTAGGCATCAATTTTTCATGATCCATAGTATGGCACTTTTTTCAAATTAATTTCAAATTTACCTCCATACATTATTTTAATATTGTAGATAAATTTTGAAGGCCATCCTTGAAAGTAGTGCCAAATATTGAAAAATCATTCATAAAATCGATATCCCTCATATCAGCAATATCCCATCCAATAGCTTCTTTATGTGCTTTTAGAACATCCATAAGTTGGTCTTCCTAGGTAAGTATCACTAATGGAGTGTCAATAGATTCATTAGAAAGTGATTTCAATTTTTGATCAATTGGTGGTTCTAATAAAGGAGCTATTGCTGGGCTAGGTGGTGGCTCAAGTTTTTCAATCCAAAGTGGAATGATTTTAAAATTGGATTTATCTATTTGGTCATTAACTTCTGCGTTGTACCCATCATCATCAGAATTGTCCACCTCATAATGGGCCAAATAGAGATTTAATGGATCATGAGAAAGAATTATGGGTGAAGCTTCCTCTAATGTGTTATTTACTTGTGATTCTTGGGAAGTCTCTATTGATTCAATCATCTTATCAGTTTGTCCATCCCCATTAAAAGGATTGGATAATTTTAGGGTACTTAGGGATGGATCCATATATAAGTAAGATGATGGATTTGGTATATCCCATGGTTCTTGATTTTTTCTATATTTTTCTTCAATTATATGATCTAAGATGGTCTTTTTGGTTTTAGAGGGTTGTTCTATAACCAATTTCTTTTCAAGAGTTAAATGTGATTGTTCATAAAAAGCTTCTAGGACATTAAAATTTTTAGCCATATATGGTCCCTCAAGGTCAATCTCGAGCTGATTGGGCAACTCACTTTTACTAATAGCCATGACTAATTGATCTAACTGTATTTTCAGATAAGCAATGGCTTGAGAGTTTGAATTTATAAGTTGGTTAATAAGATCATTTTGCGATTTTATTATGGCTTCTAAGATTTTTTCTGTTGAAGTAAGCCTTTGGTCATTTGTATTGTTTAATGGTTGATTGATAAATTCTAATGCTTGCTGAATCTTTTCTTCAAAAGTTGACTCATTATTATTTGGAGAAGATTGATATTTTAGGTAGGGCATATCATAATAAGGTGCATCAATGAATGTAGGTCCTTGTGGTACCAGGATAACCACTGATTGTGATTGCCATGAGAAATTTAGTTGAGCCCCCCAGCCTGGATTGTAGGTATTAAAGTATGGATTATTATCTGATCTATAGGCTATATGGGTTTGATTGTGATAATCTTGCTCATACATATACTTAGAAAATCGATTTAAGCATCTTCTTGCAAAGTGAGTGGAGCTCGAACATATTGCACAAACTTGTTATGCAGGAGAAAAAAATGGATAGGTAGAGTTACTATTAGTTATTAGACGATCTAATTTACGAAAAAGCTCATCCACTCTACTCTTAAGATCCATCTTGGATTGTTATTTATTCAAATATGTATAATAAAGAGCTTTAAATTAGGGCAATCTTCTTCTAATTATTATTTTATTTAATTTATTTTATTTTAAAGAAAGGAGATGAGAGAAAAGTAAGAAGAGGATTCTAAAGATGAATCCTAAGGAGTCCTAAATCTAGAGAAGAAAGAGAGAAGAGTATTTTAATTAAGGTTTTAATTATATTGATAAACAAGTTAAGCAAGCATGAACTCTCTATCCTAGAGTTAATCTAAATCTAGACAGCTCCTAACTATTAAGGTCACCTTCAAACCCTCCAAATAAAGAATCAACTAATCATCTGGTCAGGTAAGTGTAAGGTTAGTGGGAGTCTCCCTGTTGCTTGTCTTAGACATCAATTATGCTTAGCCAAGTAAGCTAATAGAACCAATTATAAACCACCTTCCTTCAGACCTAGTCATCCCTCAAATCACTTGCTTAGACATCAGTTGAATTGACTAACCCTAACCTAGTCCAACTTTTAGGTTTCTTATCCTAATGAGCTCGAATATCCTAGGGCCAACATCTAATTGATTTTAAGTTAAGATCTAGGTCAATGTAATATAAAGAATGATGGTTTGTGGGCTAAGAAAGGGTGATCAAATCTCCATCTTGTCTTGTTTAATAGGTTGTGCCCTTAGAATATATTATGAATATACAATGCAAATCAAATAAGATGTCCAAATATGTTTAAAATTAATTTTATGTTATATTTTTAATTTTACTAAATTAATTAAGTATTATGAGATGTCAGTGATTTTTTTAGAATTTATGGTTTTATCTTTTTACAAGTGTATTTTAGATTTTGATGGTGTGGTTTTGCAAAAAATGTAAATTTAAGTGATTAAGTCTGAAAAATATAAATTAATCCAAATTATATGAAGCAAAAAAAAATCAATTATGAAAGATAATAATTAACTAAATAAAATTAAGAAGCAATAAAAAGGTTATTTATTTTTTTTAATTTTTAATTTTTAAATTTTAAATTTTTTTTATTTTTTAATTAATTAATTAATTTTTAATTAATTGAAGCAACCATGCTGCAATCTTCAGCAACGGTGCCAAAAATTTGACTACTCGTCGTTAGAGCATCAAATAATAATTTAAAACCAATCTACCTAAAGATTAGAATAGTGGTAAGTCAGATATAGATTTTCTCGAAGATTAAAGGCTAAGATGCATTCAATATAATTAAAAATAAAATTAATTTATTAAATAAAAATTTGAATAAATAAATTAAAAATAATTAATTTAAATTTAAATAAAATAAATAAAATAAAATTTAATTAGGATTTAAGAGTCAATTAAAAGTATTCTGAAATTTTTAATTCATCTCTAATACGATTATGATAATTTCTTTTAGTGTAAGAGTTTAATATTTTTAAGAATTTAGTTATGATTATAATCTATTTTCTTTAGACATGAATCGTATCTCCCTATCATGATCCATCTCAATAGAATCATAAATTTTTAATACTTTAATTTTTAAAATTTGGTAACATTACTTTTTACTAATTCTCTCTAATATAAACTATTAAATCGAGCATGGATTATATCTTCCAATCAAAATTTGTCTCCATAAACATAGCTTATTTAAATATCAATCAATAAAAAGTATGCTAAAATCTCATGCATGAAGGATAGAATTTAGGATTGGATAGGAGAATAATTTATTCATTATATTGAAAAAAAATATAAAAAATAAAGAAAAAAATTATAATCCATACTAGAAGACTTCATCTACATCCCAGAATCTGATCTTTAGTTGCACATAGTTGATGATCTACTCTTCGGCATCTTCAGATCTCCTAAAGAAAAAGAAAAGAAAAGGAAAGGAAAAAAGAAAGAAGACATAAGAAGAGAGGAGAAAAGAAGGGAGAGAGAAAGAGGTTTTGAGGAGGGCTTGGAAGGCATTACGGGCTGCCTTGGCCTTTTGGGGTGAACATGACTTAAATAGAGGAGAAAATCATGAGTTTTTGGCTCCTTGTTGGAGTCTAATCCAAGTTTGGCTCAAATTGTTTAAGCCTGTTGAATTCTGGCCATCCATTCTAGATCAAACAATCCAAAAATCCATCGCCAACTCACGATCAGTACTTAGAATGAATCTAGGCCGTAGGATTGCTTGATCAGAGGTTTTATAGCCATTAGATGGCACCTGGATAGACAGAGGAATCCTAAATAAAATCGGATTCGGTCCTTGCCATTCAATCTCCACCAGGAGCGATGTCAGCCATCGAATCACGCAAAATTGACTCTCGCTGACCTGTGGACTGCACGTAGACCGGGTACACCATGAGCCCCCACCAACCAGTAGCTGCCGTGCCAAATAAAAAGATGAAGATGCCCCTTTAAGCTGCAATGAAAATGTGGTAGACCCTTTAAGGGTCTATGCTCGCCACGTATCATGTGCCGACTGGCCGAACCTACTGAGCTGGCCGATCTACGCCTATTCCATGATCGGCTAATCGGTCCACTATGCATCGATCTTATTTTTTTATTTTTTTTATTTTAATCTTTAGGCTTCATAATTTTTTTTATTTTAGCTCCAATTTGAGTGAAATTTATAGCATTAGAACCCATAAATCGAGCTCTTCGCATTGGTAGACTTTTTTCTACAAAACACTAATAAAAATATTAATTTTTTAAAATAAATATTAATTATTATATAATTTAATATTTTTATTTATTAATTTATGATAATTATCAGTATGTTGGTTGATCTTTCTCATGGCTCCTGAAACTTGTTCTTGGCTTATCGTAGATCGAATCTCAAGATGCCAGATTTCAACAATATTGTAAAACTACAATATCATATATATTTTTGCAAGTACAGCATTCAAAGATGTCTTCTACACCATGGTGTCATAATTTTGACAAAGGATGTTATAATTTTTTATTCTGGGATGTTTCCTATGATTTGATGTCATAATTTTAACACAAAATGAGTTTGATGCTTACCTGTGCAACCAAATAATATAAGAAAGAGAAAATAATTAAGGTGGTATAATAATTGCGCAGATCCTCAGGTGCACCGCACCATCTTGAGGCCCTATATAAATTGAAGTTAGGGCTACCAGCTATGGGCAAAAGAGGATCTCATCGGCCTTCACTTCAAGTGAAGATGCCATCACCATGATACTACTGCTCGATGGAGGGTTTCTCCCTCCACCCTCTAGATCAATGCTGGAAGCTCGAGAGGGGTATTTTGTCCAACATTTACCTTGGATTGGAAGGTATTAAAAATTGCCATGCATCCACGCAGCCTCGAACCATACATGGAGCATAGGAGCAACGAGGAAGGAGAGTGCCGATACGAATGAAAGTAATTGCAAGATCCTTGACCCTAGAAAAAGAGCATCGATCTCAATTTTCTTATTTACTTCGTTTATCCTAATTTGTAAAATGGATGATTATATTTCATCAAACTATGAAATATATTATAAATAATGAAATATCTTCTGAATTTTTGGAAGAGATTGCTTGCACATATCGTACTTGTGTGATGATTCTGCTTCCAAAAATTTATTTATGAATGAAGATAATTTTTATACAGGATCTTATATTTTTTTAACTACTACATTCAAGGATGTTTTCTGTAGCATCATGCCATAATTTTAACCTAAAAGATGGATACTTTCAACATGGGATATCATAATTTTGCATTCGAGGATTTTTTCTATACCAGGATGTCATAAATTTAACATACAATATCATAATTTTTAACTAAGTTCTTATAATCCTTTCTGCGGGGATGTTAACTATGACTGGATGTCATAATTTTAACCTATATTATCATAATTTTAATCAGAATGTCATAAACTAGCATTTGAAAATATTTGTTTGACTAGATGTCATAATTCTGCATTCAGAGATGTCATAATTCTGATCCTTAATTTCATAATTTTGATAAAAGATATCATAATTCTATATTTCATGATGTATCTATTCCGTAATGTCATAATTTGGATCCAAAATGTCATAATTTTAATATAGAATATCATAATTCTGCATTCAGAGTTACTTCTATTTAAAGATGCTATAAGTTTGATCCTTAATGTCATAACTTTAATAATTAATGTCATAATTTTTATCATTAATATCATAATTTTGATCGTTAATATCATAATTCTAGATTTTGGGATGTTTCTATTTCATGATGTTATAATTTTGATCTTTAATGTCATAATTTTGATAAAAAATATCATAATTCTATATTCGAGAATATATCTATTCCAAGATGTTATTACTTTGATCCTTAATGTCATAATTTTGATAAAAAATATTATAATTCTATGTTTCGTGATGTTTCTGTTCCATGATGTCATAATTTTGACTCTTAATGTCATAATTTTGACACGAGATATCATAATTCTACATTCAGAATTATTTTTATTTTAATATGTCATAATTTTGACCCTTAATATCATAATTTTGATAAAGAATATTATAATTCTATATTTCATGATATTTCTGTTCCAGGGTGTCATAATTTTGATCCTTAATATCATAATTTTGACATCCTATTTTGAGATATTAACATTCTTTAGTCAAGACAATAAATAATACTTTCATTATCTGTATTCAGTGTTAACCAAAAAAGATCGACCATAAAATATTAAAAAAATTATATTTTGAAATGAAATTTCATCTTATCATAACTATACAATTTGACATCCTGTATTCAATATCATACAAAGAATTGACTCACTTAAAATGATAAATTCACTATGATATAAAGAATTCACTCTCTTACAATGATACAAAGAATTTTTTCTATCACTGTGATACAAAGTTTTTTTTCTATCAGAGACCTCCAACTTTGTCAATGACAGCAGTCACTCTCTGTTCGAGCCCTTTTATTTATTATTTTTGCAGCAAATTTCTCCCAATATTGAAGGATGTCAGCTTGATTGAAGTCCCATTTCTGTGATCTATCCTTGCAAGCAAGAAAGTCCATATACTTCAAGCAGTATAGACCACAATCTAAAGAACCGGGGGCTGGGAAGGGCAGTCTTCATCTTCTTCCATATTCTATTCATCCATTTCTACATTGTCATAATATATGTGGAACATGGCTCCTAGTATCTTATGTCACTTCCTAGCACTAGTCTTATATTTGGCATTGCGCTTGATGGAGTTTAGATGAATAATTTTTTTCACATCCATATCCATAACCACCAAGTGTCAATAGATGTTTTCTATGTTGATGATGCTGAAAAGGAGCCTAAATTTCTTCTTATCGTCATCACTAACTCCACTAAAAATAAATTCTCCTACTGTGCCAACTAGCTCATGACATGTTGCTGTCGATTGAATACACATACCGGCTATCATTACGAGAGTAATAATGCACTTATGGTACAAATATGGTCGTTCACTCCATTTTTTGTGAAGAAATTTCTGACCAATATCAATTATCTATTTATGCAAAGTATTATGTTATGATGTGAAAAAAATAGAAACCAAAAATATATATGATATCTAGAAAAAAAATGAGAATTAAAATATATATGATATCTAGAACAAAAAATGAGTATTGAAATCTAAATAAGAGTTGAATCCTTACATCATCAATTATCAGCCACGCAAATAGGAGGTCATAAAGATTGGACCTAATGATGCTGCCTCCTTCAGCATTGTTGAAGACAACCTCACTGTAATAAAAAAATACAAGGATATCATAAATCAATAGTAGGTACTATGTTATATAGGACGTCATGGATGTCATAAATTACTTACGAGATAATTCTTTTAGACAAGAACATCTCAACAACGACCTCGTCCTTGGACAATGATCATTTGTCTTGATATTCGTATGAATGCTCAATGAATCCCTGTGTTAAAAGATCAGGTTAAAAAATATAACGTAGTATGAAGATCTCATGATATTGATGAAAAAGATATGTATGTCTACCTCATCTTCATTTCATTGTTCACTTGATATATTTGACAGGTTTAGAAATGATACTTCTTTAAATTTTGGGACTGTCTTGGTCTTTTTTATTGGCATACGGATCTCATAATTTGAATCTTCTACCAAATGGGATGTCTTGCACACCCTATGTTTTTTTTTTACCCTTCTCTCGAGTGAATGTGTCAGCATTTTTGGCTTATCCTCCATTTTATTTTTCTCCTCCGCCTCCACCTTCTCTTCCTTTTTCTTTCTTCCTCCTCCCTCTTCTTCTTCTTCATTACCTTCTTCTCCTCCATTTTTCTTTCTTCATCCTCCCTCTTCTTCTTATCCTCCTCCTTTTGCACCTTTTTCTCTACTCCAAATGGAGTCTTCTGAACGAGCTGAAGGTGCTCAGAAAAAAAAGTCAAAATTTTGGACATTTTAAACATAAACTTCAAGTTCACAGGAGTTCTTAAAAATTGGAGTTCTTCGTTCAAAAAATCGAAGAAAAATTTGAGTTGACACTGCAAGAAAGAATTAGGTTGTCAACAACAAGAACTCAAAGTAATAAATAGCATATCATAATATTAACTAAAAAATATCTTACGAAGGTGCTTTGCCTAGCAGATGTCATAAGTTCACCAAAAATGTCATCATTTTAACATAGAATGTCATAATAATATCAAAATTACGATATTCTATCATAGAAATAAATATAAAAAGCAGAATTATGACATTAAGGATCAAAATTATGATATTAAAGGTCAAAATTATGACATTCTAGCATAAAATTATAAAGATTTTAGAATCATGGCATCCTGTATTAAAATTATGATATTAAGGATCAAAATTATGACATCCTAGATCTCCGAACGTAGAATTATGACATCCTATGCCAAAAATATGATAATAAGAGTCAAAATTATGACATCCTGACATGGGAAACACAGAATTATGACATCTTATGTTAAAATTATGATATTAAAGATCAAAATTATAACATCTTGATACAAAAATATCTTCAAACACAGAATTATTACATCCTGAGTCAAAATTTTGATATAGAATATGATATTAATATCAAAAATTATATTTTGATAAAAATTTATCTATTGGATGTCATAATTTTTATATAAAATACCATAATTTTGACATAAAATGTCAGAACAATGTCTAAAACTTTCTTCCGAAAGAATTTTGCATAAAAAAGTCATAATTTTAACCTATAATCTCATAATTTAGATTCAGGATATTACTATTTTATTAAAGAATGTCTTACAGCAGCCTTTTGCAAACATGATGTCAAAATTTTAAGTAAAATATCATAAATTTGATATATAATGTCATAATAATATCAAAAACTATATTCAAAATATAATTTGACTACATGATGTCATAATTTTTATCTGAGATGTCATAATTTCGAACATGATGTCATAATAGTTTTTAAAACTTTCATCCGAAAGAATTTTGCATTCAAAAAGTCATGACTTTAACTCTGAGTATCATAATTTTGAAATAGGATGTCATAATTTTTTGTAAAGAATATCTTACGAAAATGTTTTGCCTACAAGATTTCATAAGTTCACCAAAAATATCATCATTTGACATAGAATGTCATAATAATATCAAAATTATAACATCCTAGCACAGAAAAATATTCGAAAGTAGAATTATGATATTTAATGTCAAAATTATGATATTAAGAATCAAAATTATGATATTCGACATAGAATACGTCAATAAACATAGAATTATGATATCATGTGTCGAAATTATAACATTAAGAATCAAAATTATAATATTCTGAAGAAAAAATATCATCGAAAGCAAAATTATGACATCCTGTATCAAAATTATGATATTAAGGATCTAAATTATGACATCCTAATATAAAAATATGACATCCTGAGTTAAAATTTTGACATAGAATGTGATAATAATATCAAAAATCATATTTCGATAAAAATTTAATTATTAGATATCATAATTTTTACATGAAATGTCATAATTTTGGCATAAGATGTCAGAATAATATCTAAAACTTTCTTCCAAAAGATTTTTACATAAAGAAAGTCATAATTTTAACTTACAATCTCATAATTTTAATACAAGATATCATTATTTTTATTAAAGAATGTCTTACAAAGATCTTTTACAAACATGATGTCATTATTTTAAGTAAAATATCATAATCTCACATATAATATCATAATGATGTTATAATTTTGAATACGATGTCATAATAATTTTTAAAATTTTCATCCAAAAAAATTTTGCATACAAAAAATTATAATTTTAACCTAGAATATCATTTTTTTTTTAAAGAATATCTTATGGAGTTGTTTTGCCTATAAGATGTTATAATTTTACCAAAAATATCATTATTTTATCATAAAATATCATAATAATATCAAAATTATAATATTCTGGTACAAAAAAATTTTTGAAAGTAGAATTATGATATTTAATGTCAAAATTATGACATTCAATACAGAATTCATCAATGAACGCAAAATTATAACATCCTATGTCAAAATTATGATATTAAGAATCAAAATTATAATATCCTGAAGAAGAAATATCAATAAAGACATAATTATGACATCCTATATCAAAATTATGATATTAAGAATCTAAATCATGACATCCTTATACATCTCCGAACGTAGAATTATGACATCCTGAATCAAAAGTATGACATAGTAGGTTAAAATGATGACATCCTATTGATAAAATGCCTTCTGAAGGTACTTATGATAGTATTATGATATTGTAGATCAAAATTATGATAATTTTTATATAAAATATCTCTCAAATATAATTTTTGAATTTTTTATGACATTCTGATTCAAATTTATAAAATTCTGTATTAACATTATACTATCTCATTGGTAAAACACAATATGAAGATAGTTTTAACGATATTGTGACATTCTAGATCAAAATTATGATATTAAAGATTAGTATCATGACATTCTGTAGATTAAATGCATCCTAAGTAAAATTTTTATCATTTTTATGACATCCTGAATTAGATTTATAAAATTATATGTTAATATTATGACATATTTTGAGCAAAATGTCTTTCAAAGATAGTTTTCCTCCACTCCTGAAGGTAATAATTTTGATACACGATATCATAACTTTGTTTGGCATAATATGTAAGCCTACGAAATGTCATAATTTTCAATTACGAGATAGATATTTGTAAAACCTGAAAGTAAACTGCTCTAAAATAAATTAAGTAAAAAATCTTTAATAGATGCCCTAAATCTTGAAAGAAATGCCCCAAACCTAAATAAAAATTTATCCTCTTTCCTCTATTTCATGTCTATCCAAAGTTGTAGGCTCATCCTCTACCTTGTAAACAACCATTATACTTCATTTGATCGAATCCTCTTCTTCATTGCCGTCTTCTTGACTCGAACTTTAAGAACCATAACTAAAAATTCTTCCTCACCCAATAAAATTTTTCGTAGTATGTCATTCGATATGCTCCACTTCTCTAAAAAAAAAAAAAAAAAAAAAAATAGAGAAAAACGCTGATCACTAAAATGAAGAAAAAATAGACTTTTTGAAAAAAAAAATGATGAAATTTTTTATAAGCAATAAGGACAAAATCAACTTTATTTTATTTTTAAAAAAACCAAAACTAATTACAGACCAAAAAATGATGACTGAAAGAAAATCACAACCTTCACATCGTACCACCACGAGAGCTCCAAGTGTATCTATCAAATGAAACAGTGCGCTCTACATTTAATTTTTTAGTGCAGAAAGAATTACCCTTTATAAAAAATTATATTTTTTTTGATTTAAGCCTGCATGTGAGCTAATCACCTAGCCCACCACGGGCAGTGAGCGCGAAAGCTCCCCACCAGCAATAAGCAAAGTATTTTCTAAATATGAAAACTCAAAACCAAGGCCCGCTTTGAGAGGAGGGAAGGAATCACTGCCTGCTGCTAAAATTACACGCACTATAGTCCAAGAGAGGAAAAGATCAATTTAATTTTTTCTATACAACGTAACATTTAAAATTGTTACAACTAGTTACCATTGATATATCACAAGCTATACAATTAAAAGTAAATGACAAGCAGATAAAGTTGCATAAGTTCCCTTGCTATAATGTGATATACAATCTCTCAACTAAGGCAGGCAAGCCAACACAGAGTGTTGACCATAAGAAATGTCAAAATATCTAACATTGCCGCAGTCTCACTTACTGGTGCCATCTCTGGGACCAAAATGTGATCCCTCAGAGATCACGTGCAGGTGTTTCATGACATCCGTTTGCAGACCCCAAATAAGATAATGGTATCTTTGAAGGCATGCAATCATCTTTCGCCTTTACCAACATCCTATGTCTTGTGCTTACTTCCGGCTGGTGCTCAACTTCTCTATCAACTCTTGTATTGTCAAAGAAGCATCCTTCAAAAGAGAAGGCAATTATAATATCAAAATCTATGAAGGCTTGTTGAGTGCTTCACGTGCAATATTGCAATGCTGAGAATGGAACAAAATGTTTGGTGCACCCTCATACAACAAAATGGAACATTTGAGCAACGAGAGGAGTTGAAGTTCAGACCAAGCCCTTCTCACCTTTAACTTCTTCCTCAAAGTTTCCTCCTCTTTGTCTCGCCGACCTCTTTCTTCTGAAAATATTTCAATCAGAGCCTCTTGCTCCTGGTTTGCCTCTTCCAATTTATGGTGCGCTGCTTCAAGCTGGTAAATTCACAAAGCATAATCATTAGGAAAATAAGTATCAATAGCCACATCCCACATTTAAACCGAAATCAGTGAAAGGTCACTTTACGACTCTTCCCGAGCAAGGCCTCGCATCAGCTGAAAAAACTTGTTTACTAACCTTGTTAGGTGATGCAATTGAAATGAAGGGGTTATTATGATAGATTTTGGTTGTTATAATAGATGCATAACCCTAAATTTAGTTTAATGCTGAGCCACACGACAGTATTGGCAGTTCATCCTAAGTGTTTTATCTGGACACACATCAACAGGATATTGCAGAAGATACTGAAGTACTGAGACCTTTTCGCAAGAACATACAGCTGTTTCCTTGAAATGAGACGGTTTCTTTTACTCACTTGCTCATTCAATGATTTATTCCTATCCCTCTCATATTGCAGTTCTTGTAGCATTGATTCCTCCATCTTTATGAGCCTACAGAAGGAATACCAAAATTAAATTCACATGTTGATGCATCAATATTTCATATTTCATGCTACACAGACCTGTCTTTCAATGTTTTATTTTCATCCTTCAACTGCTTGATACTAAGCTCTGACTCCTCAAGGTCTGGTCCACTTCCACCACATAAGACAGTAGATGCCTGCCCATCATATAAGTACAAGATGAAGTCTGTTACAAGCTGAAAAATAATTCCAAGTATCGAATTTACCTAGATATTAATTTATCTAAAAATAAAATAAATATCAGCTTGTGAATGATCCAAGATATATACAAATCAATTGTCTATTTACCTTTGAATGTGATCTGGTAGTAATTTGGTTGATCCCCCAACCTCTATTTGCAGCTTGACTTCCTTCAGTTAAATTATTTGCCGAACTCTTTGGACCACCAGAATCATTTACAATTTTCTCTGAAAGGACACATTCAATCTCTGGGTCACTCTCATCGCTTATGTATTGTGCTCCATTTGCTTTTGAAAGTGGAGACCTTTCTTTTTTGTCAAATTTCTCAGCACTCTTGACACCATGTTCTCTTGAAAACGAAAGGCGTTCACTTTTATTATCCCCCAATTTACCCAAATCAATGGGTGGGTTTCTGGCGTTCCCTGCCTTGTTATTTGAGCCTGAAAAAGACTTGCCCATAGATTGAACCTTGATTGAATTTTGTGATTTGCTTCTGTGAGATACACCATTTGAAGAAGCATATTTCTTAGAACGCTGGGATATTGAATGAGGGGCTTCAGGTGAGCTCTCTGTCAAAAAGTTGCTTTCTTAGGAAAATAACCGGCAGATAAAGTGTATACTCGGCAAAAGTAAAAGACTATCCAGACATGGTAAGAATGCTGAATGCATCCTCAGGACGCTAAAAGTTATTTATCAATATTGCAAGAAACCAACATGAAGTCACTGAATGAACTGTTCCTCATTTCTAATAGATGTGAAATGCTTTCGCTACCTCTGTCGGCAGATTCAATTTGTTTTATACCACGCCTTGGAGCATAGCCAATTCTATGACAATTTGTTGACCTGAATGCAACAACAGATGACTTCAGTGATAAGAACAAAATAATTGGTTGCTACCTCATCCTCAAGCTGGAGATCCATCAATGATAAGAACAAACCAATATGTTTTTTGCATCTGAACAAGTCGTGCTTCTAGTCTTGAAAGAATAGTTGTCCGTTCAAAGTCTTGCTTATCATGAGCTGGCTCAACAAAATTGGCCTCCAATACACCTGTACTGGAATGTATTTATCAGGAAAACATATTACAGGAAGATGGAACAATACATTTGAAATTAGAAAAAGTGGTACCTATAACTCCACGCCCATCACTTCCAGCAGCACTCCATACTCTCCAGAAAGGCTGGCAAGGGTACAAAACATGTAAAAAAAAAAAAAATTATATGAGTTAGAAGAAGAGAACAGCCCAAAACTGATGGTTTCTAATCCATAATTTAAATCCTTTTCTCAAAACTGAATTAATGCGGACTAACAGAACATAGCACAGAACTTGCTCGCCAACAATCACTTTTCTGATTTGAGCTTGGAAATGAAAGAGAACACTTCATAATAGTTATCAGATCACAGACAAGCACAGAAAAGTTGACAAGTAGATGCTATACTCCTTGTATCTTGCAAGACCAATCATAGAAGTTAAGAAAAACAGCATAGCCACCAGGCAAACCAAAATAAGGATCTCTTAGAAGCTAAAAATATGAGCAAAGCATACTCTAGAAGATATTCTTGAAAAGAATTGAGATCCATGAGAAGAACCCAATGAAAAAAGCTCTAGTTCTCTCTTCTTTCGTTTGCCTTTTTGAAGAAACTGAATGACAATGTTGGTCTGGTCTGAGTTATCCATGATTGCGCTAAAGTCTCCTAGATTAAAATACAGCATGCCATGAATTCAAATTATATGGGCCTGCTATATCAAAAGCAAAAGCTGCTCACTTCAAGGGGATCATACCCCCAAAGCAAGAGAAAAACTCAAGCAATTTAACAAAATGGTCTTTGGCTCATAAGGCATTGATAATTAAATGATTTAGCAAAAAAAAAAAAAAAATGACAAACTCCTAAATACAGAAATTTCCTACTACAATAGGCTTTATTCAGATCCTTCATAACTCCTAGTACAATAAGGATCTAATTTAAAATAGGTTTTCCTAAATATCAAAAAAGAATTTTCAGTAAATGACCGATCACTATATGAATTAGGACATTAGAAGTATCAAATTTTATATTGTTTAATCTTTATTAGTTGAAATTTAATGCTTCTTAGTCTCTTTTGCAGGTAATTTAGAGATTGGGCTAATCCAGGCTCAAATTGGCTGAGATGCAAAGCAGAACTCAAACATCAAAGGGATCAAGTGCAACCACTTGAAGAGTTAAATCGCAATCAAGGGCTAAGAAGCAATCTCCAAAGATCCAATGGTCATCAAGGGAGGTGCCACTACGAAACCCTAAGAAGAGGGAGAGAAAGACCCCAACTCCTAATGCCATGCTCCAATCTAACGTGAAGAAGAGAGGGAGAGAGAAACATGCGCTAAAATTCCTTGCCGCCCCCTCCATGCTAAAAAGGGTGCCTCCCTTTCACACGCCAAGCCTCCTCTCTCCAAACTCTTCATGCAGCCCAAGTCCATCTGCCATTCTTCCTAGCACCTCAAAGCTCTCAACGCCACAAGCTCACGTGCCCAACTTCTTCACGCTAATTTCTTATTTCAAGACCTAGCGCGCCACTTCTTCTTCATGCATTACCTCCATGTAGCCCCCCAAGTCTCCACAAGGTTTCCATGCATCCTCTCAATTTCATGCATCCCAACGCAAGCCTCCACACTCCCAAACTCCTCACATGCAAGAAAGTCTTCATACAGCCTCACTTCTTCCTCACGCCTAATTCCTCATTTATAAATAAAGCCTTAAGCTCTCTCAAGCCCTCAAGCCATTTCCCTTCTCTCTAACACTTCTCTCTTCCTTTCTCTCTGCTTTCTCCTCTCTCTTACACACCAAAACCTTTCCACCTTCCATCTTTTCATCCAAAGAAGGGTGCTCCAGAAAGGTTTGGGACTGCCAGATCAGGAGAATAGTATAGCAAATCCAGAATCTTCTTCCTCTCTTCTTCCCAGAAGCCAGAAGATGAAGATGGTGACAGCAAGCAGCATCCCTTCTATGAGTAGCTGATCACTTTGCCTTTGGGGAGTAGATGAAATCTTTTTCATATGAGTTGTATTTTCTTTCTAAATGTTATTGAATATTATTATCTTTTGTATGCAATCAACTATTTAAGCAATCCATGATTGTCTTTTTAATTATTATTGAGTATTTAGCAAGCATACGTAGTTTTTGTGATTCTACTTGCATGCTTAAATAGTAATTTTAATTGTTCTGTGATATATATTCCTGAATACACTATGACTACGTAGGGATGGGCCGTACTCAACAAGATAGGATATGTTGCGAAAGAAATCGTACATTTATTTTTCTTGAACACCACTTAAAGCTTGTAGCTTTTTAGTGATCCCGATTGTTTTCTTTGAAAAACAACTTTTATGACTAAAGGCAGATTCGAAATCCCGAAGCACTTTCTTTTAATTATTATTTCTATAATTTTATTATTATTAATCTAATTTTCTAATTTCAAGCAAGTACTACTACATCTTTACCATCCTTATTATTTCTTTCTTTGCTCTTTTTGACTTTGAATATAACAAAGCCCAAGATCCCTGTGGATTCAACTTGGTCTCACCCTATTCTTCAAAATAGAAAGTAAACCAGAATTAATTTAATCTTCGGTGTTCTACGATACGCACCAAATTTTGGTGCCATTGTCCAGGATCTTAGTACGGTTGTAGAAGAACAAAAAAAATTAAAAAAATGCCTTACTTGCTTATATCATTTGCTTTCCTTTTATTCTTAGTTGACTGCCAACCTTCTACTCTAATTCAAACTTCCTTCTTGTTTTAATTGCTTTAAATACACAAACAAAAAAGGAAGAAAAAGATACATAGCATAACATTTAACTAATACAGAGAAACTCTGAAAATGGAAACTAAAAATAAATATATACACATACACAAGAGAAGAAGCTGTTCTGATTGGAGACGTGTATTGTTGCATATCATCATTATAATCAATCTTAAGGGCGCACCCATACAAGATAAGGTAGAGATTTCATCACCCTTTCTTAGCCCACAAATTACCTTCTTCATATTGCATAAACCCAAGCCTTAATTAAAATCAATTAGATGCTGATCCTAGGGACACTCGAGCTCAATAGGACAAGAAAGCCCAAGGGTTGGACTGGATTCTAACTGGTTAATTAATTGGTGTCTAGGAAAGTGGTTCAGGGACTCGTATTCCCAAACAAAGATGGTTCTCTAATTAGATCTATTGTGAAAGCACGAGGAGCCTCCCACCGATCTTACACTTATCTAGCCAATTGGGTTAGTCAGTTCAGACTTGGAGTGCCGAGAAGCTAACTTGAAAGTTAGGAGCTATCTAGAAATAGGGTGAACCTTAGGCTTGATTCCTGCAACTTGTATGCTAACATATATATATATATATACACACACACATATATATACATATACATATATATATATATATATATACAAATATATATACATATACCTAAATTAGTTGTATGCTTAGTCGTAGATCCCTACAACTAGAAATACAACCTTCGGATCCTGAAATTGAGAAAACCCTCAGAGCAACCCGAGCTAGGCCATGAACCCACACTATGAGGCTGATCCACCATGCCAATTGAAGTACTTTACTCCTCCAGCTTATACCTACTCCCCATATATCCAAGTGCCTCCTGTAGAGGCAGTCCAATATGAGATAAAGTCCAGTATAATTCAAATATTACCATCCTTTTATAGACTAGTAATGAAGACCTGTACAAACATCTTGATGAGTTTTTTGAGATCTGCTCCATAGTTAAAATTCAACATTTCTCTGACCTGAGATTAAAATTGTTCCCCTTTTTTCTTAAGGACAAGACCAAGCATTGGCTAAACTCTCTAGATTCGGTAACGATTTCAACCTGGGACCAATTTCAGAAAGAATTTTTCAGGTCCTTTCCTATAAGAAAAACAAATCAAATTAGAAAAGCCATTACAAGTTTTTTTCCAAATGGATGAAAAAATGTTCCACGAAACTTGGGAGACTCAAAGACCTAATTCGTAAATGTCCATAACACGCAGTATCTAAATGGCAATTAGTCTAGTGCTTCTACAATGGTCTATCAGAGAAGCACCGGCAGATGGTTGATGCCTCGTGTGGTGGAACATTTATGCTCAAAAACAAGCATAAGACATTAACTCTTTGAGTCTCCAAGCAAAAACTCCCTACACCATGTCTGCTGCCTACAGAGACACCCCCATATGTAGATCAAAAGGAGATGGAATATACGAGATAAGCCATTCAGTAGACATCAAGGTGGATAAACCGTCACAAAAACTCGCCAATTACTACAACACCACCCCTCTACACAGATGTTTGCACGCTATGCTCTAGTACCACCCATATGGTTAGTGATTGTCCAACTGCACCCCAGTTTCCTGAGTTTGTACAGGAACAAGTCCAAGCTCAAACTCAAACCAACTATCGATCCGAACACAATCCATACTCCAATACATATAATCTAGGTTGGAGGAACTATCCTAACTTTTCTTAGTCACAACAATCCGTTGCTAGACCCCCAGTCCAAAGAGCAAGTTATCCCGATGGAGCTTACACATCGGCTCCTTATCCACAGTATACAAACAATCCGAACCTTCTCCTAACACGGCTTTTGAAGAGAAGATACTGCAAGCTCTGAAAGGGTTGGAAATGAATAACCAGATCCTCCATTCCCACACGCCAAGATTCATAGACTCAGTATCGCAACCCATGTCGATTGTCGGTTAGTACGATACCATACCGTCCTGTACCGCAAATAAAAAATCAAAAAAAAATCCCATCCAATGGCCAAAAAATGAAAAAACTGCATCAAAAAAAAACTGCACGATACCGGCCCGTACCATACCGAACCGACCGGTTCGATTTGGTTCAGGCCATTTTTCGAAAAATCAGCCTGATTCGTTCCGGTTCTCCGCCAATATGGCACAGTATTGGATGTACTGACCAGTTCGGACCGGTATGGAATACCATGCCACGCAATCTATCGCCAAGCTAGAGATCCAGATAGGTCAACTAGCTACAACCTTTAGTGGGAGGGAGGAAAAACTACCAAGCCAACCCATAAGCAATCCAAAAGGGCAGTACATGGCTGAGCTCAAATGCCCACGAAACCTTTTCTGAGCATGCTAAATCTGTAATGACTCTTAGAAGTGGAAAGGTCTTAAATCAGCCAAATAGACCCCACCAGCCAGAAATTAAAACTCCAATTAAATCCAAAGCATCCAATAATAAGAAAGACCCTAAGGAAAGGGATGAATCAACGCCACCAACACCCACACTTAAGGCTCCATTCCTAAGTGCCCTAGAATCTCCTTTACCGTTAGACAAAAAGGAGGTAAAAATGGGCGATATGTTGAAACTTTTCAGACAAGTTCAAATAAACCTCCCTCTTTTAGATGCTATTAAACAGGTTCCAGCTTATGCCAAATTCCTCAAAGACTTTGTGCACCCAAAAGCATAGATCAAAAGTACATACCCTTAAGATAGTCCGTCTTACTGAACAAGCTAACTCAGTCTTCCAGCATGCTACCCCACCCAAACTCAAAGTCCTTGGTACCCCTATCATCTCCTACATCATAAGGGACCTTAACATTGAAAAGGCATTATTAGGGGCAAGTGTGAACCTTCTCCCTAGCTCAATATATGAGCTCTTCAATTTTGGAGAACTGAAACCCACTTACCATGCACTTAGCTGATAGATCCATTAATGTACCACATGGGATGCTAGAAGACGTGCTAGTTAAAGTAGAATTCTACTTTCTTGTGGACTTTCTGGTATTAGACATGAAATCTGATAGCAACCTTAGCCAAATTCCCATCATCCTAGGCCGACCCTTCCTAGCAACAGCCAACGCTTGCATCAACTGTAGGACAGGAGTTATGGACGTATCGTTTGGGAATAAAAAGCTGAAGTTAAATGTATTTAATGCTACCCAAGGACCACAATCTGAAAATTGCTTTGAAATAGATATACTCGAAGAGAGTGGAAGAAGCTACTCCTACCATATTGTCTTAGGATCCTTAGAGAAGGAATTGTACTAGGATATATTGTATCTAAGAGAGAGATTGAGGTTGATAAAGCCAAGATCGAGGTAATTTCAAAACAAAACTCCCACCTCCAGCCTCAATCCGATAGTACGATCTTTCCTTAACCATGATGGATTCTATAAGAGATTTATTAAAGACTTTAGTAAAATTTCCAAACCCTTGTACAACTTGCTTGCCAAGGATATTCCCTTCATCTTTAATGATGAGTGTCTTGAAGCTTTCCACAAACTTTGTGATGTGCTGTCAACCATAGCAGATATCAAGAAAATTAGCCCTTCCATTGTCCAACATAGACTTCACCAATGAAGATTTTGACTTTGAATTTAATCCTGGTTAACCCTTAATCTAGGTTTAGTCTAGTTGAAGACTTTAAGCTTAGCGCTTTTGGGAGGCAACCCAACTCTTGCTTTTTAATCCTTTTTTTTTTGCATTTTTTTAGATTGATCGAGTCCTAAGTATCACTACTCCACTGGGGACAATGTTGGCTAAGTTAGGGGGAAGAAAATGAAGAAAATTCATCATCAGGTGCTTTCGTTTCCATATCTTTATTTCCTGATACTTTATTATGCTTTAATTCATAATTTTTTTTAAAATCATAATATACTATTAGGAGCTACCTTCTTCCTTCGTGTTCTTATCATGCTTTGGACCTGAGGTTAATCATACATTTTGATAAGTAATTGATGTACTGTCTAGATAACTTTTGAAATATTAAGGGATTACATATTAATTGAATCTAATAAAAGGGTTAAGTTAGAACTAAATCAGATTCTGAATAAATCTAATCCTTCCTATTAGTATCAAAACAAAGAATCCATTTCTTGGATGTGTATGTGTGATATGTTGATAAATGCAAAGTTCTATTCCAAAAAAAAAAAAGAGCTCTAAGCATTGTTTTTACCTAGTAACCAGGCCTCTTTGCCTAAGCAAGCATTGATGCTCGCATCAAATAGTGGAAGATGTGAAAAAGCTTGTTATACAGCCAATCTTAATCTGTAGCCTATTTGATTCGAGCCAACAAGCCCAAGGGGTGTTCTACACCTAGTGCCTTAAAGCCAACTGGTTTGGAAGTCATTAGCCGAAATCTCGCTACAAGGATTAGATAGAAAGCTTAAGAAATTAATGCATTGCACCAACTGTACAAAAAATTTAAAAAAAAAGTATAAACAAGAAGAGAGAAAATAAAAGAAACCTGCATAAAGACAATACCTCAATACATCTCAGGGTTAAATGATTTAGAAATAAAAATAAGTTGGTAAAAGAGATATCTTTGAGAAATGATGGGTTCTTTACTTAACCACTTTATTGGACGATATTAATATTCCAATGACATATTTTCACTAACTCTCTGATGAGATATTATTTACTTACAAATTGTTTGAAAGCATCCCTAAATAAGCATATATATATGACATTGATAAATGTAGGTAGCATCCCTAAATATTTTTCATAAGCCCTGCAACTCATTTCATGAATGAAGAGTATTTCTTTATCTTTTACTCGAGGACGAGTAAAGTACAAGTTGGGGGGGTGATCGATACATGAATTAGGATATTAGAAGTATCAATTTTATATTATTTAATCTTCATTAGTTGGAATTTGATGCTTTTTAGTCTCTTTTGCAGGTAATTAAGGATTGGGCTAATCAAGACTCAAATCGGCTCAGACCCAAAGCAGAACTCAAATATCAAAGAGGTTAAGTACAACCACTTGAAGAGTTAAGTTGCAATCAAGGGCTAAGAAGCAATCTCCAAAGATCCAATGGTCATCAAGGGAGGTGCCACTACTAAACCCTAAGAAGAGGGAGAGAGGCCCCAACTCCTAATGCCACGCTCCAATCTCAAGTGAAAAAAGGGGGAGAGAAAAATGCGCTAAAATTCCTTGCCACCCCCCCCCTCCTCCACACTAAAAAGGGCGCCTCCCTTTCATGCGCCAAGCCTCCTCTCTCCAAACTCTTCATGCGGCCCAAGTCCGTCATGCTCCCCTCTTATTCATGCTATTCTTCCTAGCACCTCAAAGGTCTCAACACCACAAGCTCATGTGCCCAACTTCTTCATGCTCACGTGCCCAACTTCTTCATGCTGAAGTCTTCTTATTTCAAGGCCTAGCACACTGCTTCTTCACACATTACCTCCGTGTGGGCCCCCAAGTCTCCATAAAGTTTCCACATGTCCCCTCAATTTCATGCATCTCAATGCAAGCCTCCACGCTCCCAAACTCCTCACATGCAAGAAAGTCTTGACACAGCCCCACTTCTTCCTCACGCCTGACACCTCAACCATAAATAAAGCCTTAAGCTCTCTCAATCCCTCAAGCCATCTCCATTCTCTGTAACACTTCTCTCTTCTTTCTCTTCTCTCTCTTCCACACCAAAACCTTTCCACCTTCCATCTTTTCATCCAAAGGAGGGTGCTCAGGAAAGGTTTGGGATGGCCAGATCAGGAGAATAGCGCAACAGATACAGAATCTTCTTCCTCTCTTCTTTCCAAAAGCCAGAAGATGAAGATAGTGACAACAAACAGCATCCTTTCCATGAGTGGCCGATCTCTTTGCCTTTGGAGAAGTAGATGAAACATTTTTCATATGAGTTATATTTTCTTTTTAAATATTAGTGAATATTATTATATTTTGTGCGCAATCAACTATTTAAGCAATCAATGGCTGTCATTTTAATTATTATTAAGTATTTAGTGGGCATACGTAGTTTCTATGATTCTACTTGTGCACTTAAATAGTAGTTTTAATTATTCTATGATTTATATTTCTGAATACGCTATGACTACATAGAGATGGGCCGTGATCCAAGTATATGGACCATGCTCAGCGAGATAAGGTATGTGGCAAAATAGATCGTAGATTTATTTTTCTTGAACACCACTAAAAAGCTTGTAGCTTTTTAGTGATCCCGATTGCTTTCTTTGAAAAACTTTTATGACTAAAGACAGATTTGAAACCCCAAAGCACTTCCTTTTAATCGTTATTTATGCAATTTTATTATTATTAATCTAGTTTTCTCCTTGTTATTTCTTTCTTTGCTCTTTTTGAATTTGAACACAAAAAAGCCCAAGATCCCTGTGGATTCAACTCGGTCTCACCCTGTTCTATGAAATAGAAAGTGAACTAAAATTAATTTAATCTTTGGTGTTCTACGACACACACCAATGATCTAATATCATCAAATTGCAATAAAAAAACCTACCAAGGCATAGTTTCAACTTTCTAGAACAAAATATGCTTAAATCACATCAATAAAAGAAAATACCAATAAAATCAGTGAGTCATGCTCATAGAAACCATACAATTTGAATTGCTGTCCAGCATAACCACAATGTTTTTCAGGATACTTTATTAGTTTGTATCAAGGTTGGTTGTCTCAACCTGAATTGCCCGGTTTGGCATATGCCAACCAGTTCCAAGCAAAAACTAGGTTAAGACATAGGTTCACTTTGGAATGAACCTCAAACCAGCCTGAACTGACTTGAACCAAGCAAAACCATCCAATTATGCTTGGTTCAAGGCAGTTCACTTCCTTCACAACAGCCCCCCTCAAACCCAAACCTAAGTTGTCTTGCCTCCTAATCACTCTCCCTCTCTCGCATTCAGCTTGAACTAGAGTTTTGACACCTGTCCTCCCGCCACAGCCATTACCTCCGATGATGGTCAAGGTATGAGCTTTGCCCTCTCTCTCAGTCTCTCCCTTGAAGATTATGACCCCAGTGTCCCCTCTTTCTCTCCCCCCCTCCCTACCAAAGACGACGACAACCCCAGCAACTTCACCCCCCCAACCAAAAAAAATCCCTTAAGACTCTCTAAAAGACAATAATTACTGCAAAAACTTCGTCCCCTCCCTCTTCTTCGCCTTCTCCTACCCCTCCCTCTCCCTCTCTCTCTCCCGGTTCCGATACACCTCGAGTCAATATGATATGTACTAGTACCATACCGAATCAATCACTAACTGTTACGACTCTCAATAACAGCTTTGGTGAACCTTGGTTTGTACTGTGTTTTCCACACTTCATCATATAACATCTCATAAAATGCATAATAGAGAGAAGCGTGAGCATACATGCACATGTTGCAAGGTGCAAACAGAAACCTACAATTGTGTTTGGTGCATCGCCAAGCAATCTTGAAAGGTAATGTAGATTACCTTCAAGATAAATTACCACCATCAAATTGCCAATAATGTTGATTACTATGTTTGGTACATATAGATAATGTTGCAATAAAATAACTAAAAATCTTGATTGACATATTTGGTATAACAATCAAATTACCAGTAATGTGAAATCAAATTCCCAAAATACCCTTAGTGATGTTGCTCTTCTTCTTTTTGGTGACAAACAATATATATATATATGTGTGTGTGTGTGTGTGTGTGTGTGTGTGTGTGTGTATGTATGTATGCATGCATGCATGCATGCACACACACATATACATACATACATACCTATACGTACGTACATACATACATAGCATTTATTGCCTTCGAGAGGTCCCACACCACCATCCTCATGCTCTCAAATTCCACCGTCGTGTGGCTAAGGTGCATTGCCTAGGGTCTAGGGCTTCAATCGATGCCTCACAAGGAAGAGAGCCTTCCATAGATCCGAGTCAAAACCAATACAGACCTAGACCTAGTAAGAAGTCCCATAGACCAGGGTTCACATCCTCATCCAATCTGAGCCTGGATCCAATTAAGTTAACAGATTCAATTAGCATTCTTTTGCCACATCATCAACCAACATCGCCGCCATGTCAGTGGTCCTTGCCACATCATCGCTACATCAACATTTGCAGAATTTTCCAACTACCAATCCCTAGCTAATTTCAACATGCTGATATCATTTTTGCTCTGTTTCTACAAATTCTACTCTACGATAAGTTCTTCACTAGAAGGTGAAAAGTGGTTTAAAGTGCCCTTTGGGAGGTAGGATAGTTTTCTTTTCCTTTGAAAGCTTGTTTGATATTTATTTGATTGCGTAACTAGTAAATTGCTTTAGTTCCAAGTTTAGGTTTATCACCTTTCTTCCTCCCTCCCCTAGAAAAACCTATATTCTTGTTCATTGCACCTAGCCCCTATTTGCATGTAAGCTTCTTGCTTGTAGCCTGGTTTTAGGACATTGGCATATCATTTGCACTAAACTTACTAGTTTTATGTGTATGCATCATAGTAGGTTAAGATTCATAATTATTTATTGCAACTTTTAGTCTGTCTCTGAATACTTGCATTTGCCTTACACTTGATTGCATCACATCAGGACCATCAACAAGATGACCACCCATCCACTATAAATCAAGCTACAACAAATATCATTCTCTCCACTTCTACACCACCATTTGACCCTCAAACCTCTATGAACTTCATAAACCAAAAATTTGAATGAATGAGTCAACAATAGGAGCAATTGAGTCAGCAGGTAGCTCAAGCCCTAAGAGGTCTACAATTAAAGTCTAGGCCTGATGAAAATGTAAATGAGGAGAATGAGTTTATAAAGGAATACCAGATTCCAGGCATCAGCACAGACAAGACCATAAGCATCTAATCCATGACCATCCAAAAGTCGTCCATCATAAGCTAGTTGATCACCATGCTAGATATCCTAATAGTGTCAAACAAGCATTCTCCTCCATCTCGTATATATGATCAGGAGGACACTAGAAGTATTACTAGGTTGGTTAAGGTAGATGAGAGATCTTATGAAGGTAAACTAGATCATGACACCTTCCTAGATTGGTTAGATAAGCTTGATGATTAATTTGATTGGTATGATATGACTGATAGAGAGAGTTCATTTTGCTAAGATGAAGTTGGTAGCTGCTAAGAAATATTAGTAGAATGTCTAGCATAACCCACAATGTCTAGATGAACCGCTTATCATCCAATGGGGCAGTTATGAGATAAAAGTTGATGAAAAATGTCTACCTTCTTACTATAGGAATCAATTGTTTGATCAGCTTATGAACTATAAGCAAACCTCAACAATGTCCAAGTATATAGAAAGATTTGATGAGCTTATGTTTAGAGATACAGGAAGATCCATTTCATAAGAGGGAGGTAGAGTTATATGCGCTTAATTCTTTGGACACAGCCTATCGAAAGGCCATTGCTACAACATTAGTTCTCTTCTCTGGTGAGTTTTGTCAGTCTAGACCTATTTCCTAGCCAAGATCCGCTGCCTAGTCTAGGATTATTTCCTAGACTTCTAGGAATGGTACTACTAGAAATAGGGAACCTCAGCTAGTTAGTCATCCTAATGGTTCTATAAGTGATCCCCATTATAGTGGTTCTTCGGTACCATGTCATCATTGTCATAATAGAGGTCACATAGTTTCACATTCTCCTCAATGAACTTTAATTTTATAGCAAGAGTTTAACAATACGCAAAAGGTTGAGGACCCGGTGGTTGATCCCATAAAATATTATGAGATGAAAAAGAGTTTGAGAATAATTTAGAAGTAGATGACTACCAATATAATGTAGTGAGGTATGTTTTGTCCAATACGGTGGATAGTGATGAGTGAAAGTATACTAGTATTTTTCACACCTTCATTAGATGTAATGAGAGATCTGTTATGCTGCTCATCGATGGGGGTAGTACTATGAATGTCACCTCTAAAGCTACTACAGTTAGATTGAACCCTAAGGTACTACACCCCAAGCCATTTAAAATAACCTAGGTTAATAAGACAACCTTGCCTGTGACAGAGATGTTTAGTGCCAATCAAATAGAAGATTATGAGGATAACGCCTGCTATAACACGTTACCTATAAATGTAACAAGTTGTTAGGATGACCATGGCTTTATGACTTAGATGTAAGTAACCATGGGGGGGAGAACACCTATGTATTTAAGGGTAAGAATATCATTGTGATCCCTAGCAAACTCCCAAGTTAGAAGTCTAGATCTAAGAATAAGCCACTCTCTCAGATTCCAATCAGAAAGGGTATTTATATCTTGAACCATAAACTTAGGTGCAAAATTACAATGAGTAATGTAGGTTGTAAATTTGCTACTGATGTGTAGCGTGAGGCTGTTTAATATAGGAGATAATGTCATGATTTGCATTCATCCAAAATATTTGCCTAAATGTTCTTACAATAAATTATATGCCTGAACCATTAGACCATTCACCATCATTAGAAAACTTGGATCTATTGCATATTTACTTAATTTACATGATCATATGAATATTAGTTCTATTTTCAATGTGGAGAATTTATTACCTTATTGAGGCATCTTTGAGTCTCCTACTCTGTCATCTAGTGAATCTGCAAGTACTTTAGTTCCTAAGGCACCATATTTTTCTCAGCAAAGAGAAGAGATTGAAGCAATTTTGAATGATGAAATTGTTACTTCTTCTCATGATGGCTTCTATAGTTATCTTGTCCAATGGAAAGGTTGCCCTCCATTTGATGCTTCTTGGAATACCATACCTTGGATCCAAAGTCGAGTTCATTCCTACCGGAGCTTCTCGAGTAGTATTTGTAGACAAACTCTATGAAGTCAAGTTCCTACTAGAGAAGTATAATGGAGGACCGCTTAATAAGAAATTTAGACACACTTCTATTGGGCACAAATATAGAAATTAGAAAATTTTATTTTATTTGACAATTAGGAAACTTTATTTTATATGGACTCTATGACTAGAATTTTATAAGCAGTCCAGCATTTTATTTCTACACAGACTCTTATTAGGATTTTGCGTTGCCTATATAAACCTATTACGATGTTAGCGGAGAATATAGTTTGAATTATTAAGATTTGAGAATACAAAAATACCATTGCCTTCTAGTCTTCTTTTCCCTCTCCTTCTCTCTCCTTTCTTGCATCATATGGTGGAGCATAGACGGCGATTCTGGGGAAGGTGGTTTGTGGGATTGCTAGAGACCTGGTGATGGTGCAGCAAGGATGCTATGATGGTGGTGGTGGATTGAGGCTTGCTTTGACACCAATTCATGCATGACAGAGGAAGAAGGGGAGAAGAGGAGGAGAAGAAGTAGAAGAAGAGGACTAAAGAAGGCAAAGGGAGAGAAAAGAGGAATTCTCGATATTTTATAATCTCAATAATTCATGCTTTTCTCAATTAATATAGCAATAGATTTATATAGACAAGCCAAAACTCTAATAGGAGTCCACATTAAAATAAAATACCAAAGTCCACATAAAATTCTGATTCTAGAGTCCACAAAATTTAAAATTCCCTAATTTCCAAGTAAAATAAAATTTTCTAATTTCTATATTATGTCTAACACAAGTGCGCCTAGATTTCTTATTAATGGATGGTCCTCTATCACCCTAAAAGGTAGAGGGTTTTCTAAGGTTGCCATCATGTGTTGGTAAGTGTTTCATGAAAAGCTGACAGGCAAGATAATGGGAATATTTAGAAAGGATCTATGCATATCAGATCTAACAAGCTGTTGTGTTTTTTGTTTGTAATAAAATCTAGCAACAATGGATGATGTGGCTTATAGGATCATCATAGTCTTCCTATTCATCAACACTAAGAGCTACCTCACAACTACCAAGGTTAATCAAACATGATCATCACATCTGGGAATATTTTGAAGACATATTTACCTTATGCTCAACAAAGAGGGCCCAGCCATCCACCAAGATGAATTCACCAGACGATCCAGATGATAGGTTTATTACTAGTTGATATTGAATGCTGAGCCAACACCATGCTCAGAAATGTCAATATGTACAGTAGAACATTGGTCTGCTTACAAGATCCACTCTCTCTGGCATAACTTTCAAAAAGTGTTCACTTACTGCCTGTAGATCTGGTAAAAGGTTGGGAGTGAGAGATTTCTATATCTCCTGTTAGCATCTCCTATTAGCCCCTAAAGAAGCAACAAGGTATCCACCTAATTTACTAGCAGCCTGTTTCACTGAAAAAACATCTCACTTCATACTACCGAGATGTAATTGATATCAACAATACAGGAGATACAATCTGCTGTATCGGTTAAGCAATCAGTACAGTTAAGCGAGAAACATACCATAAAAAATGTATACTAATAAACTCCTGTAATGTTGTTGCAAATAAAAATATTTTGTACCACTTATAGGAATTGGATATAAGGACGAGTTAACAATGCTGACAATTTCCTACAAGTTTGGTCAATTATTCACTTCATTCACTCATGCCACTGTTCATTTCTTGCTCATACAAATCTTTCATTTCTTGCTCAAAACACCATAAATCTTCATCCCATGTTACATATATATCATTCTTTTATCAATTCATATTTATGTTCTCTCTTTTGCTCCAATGATTATTTCTCTTCCTTTTCTTCCTTCCAATTCCAAACTGCATTTTAAGCATCAAATTCACTGCTCATGCATGATGTAACTCAAATCAAAACAAGAATCAAGATAATGCGTAAGCAAGATGATGCCTCCATATCAGACATTGCACTCTAGTTTTCTTCTAAAGTAAATGAAGATAAAATGGATACAAGAAGATGGCTCCAAAAATTAGAACTTGGAATTGGACTGTCGATGCAAAACAGAAATAAAAAAAAGAATGGGATAAGTCAACTCAGAGACCGAAATGCATAAACTGGGGTAGGGGGTGAGCTACATTATCTGCATATATTGTTTAAATAATAAAATTATACTTTTAAATGAAGACATAAGTTGACATGACTGGATCACATTGCTTACAGAACTAGATCAGTAATGAGTTTAACCTATTAATGCAATCATTCTTCATATCAGAAAGCAATGAATTACATGAGAATATAGAATTGTAAATATAATGTAGAATTCCTATGTATTAGTTCTCTTGATGGTACCAATACAATGTCACATTTAACTCACAATGTAGACAGTGTAAAAGATCCTGGTCTGCCTGGCTAAAAAAATCTTTACATAAATTTACATGACAGAGGTTTATGGTAATTTATTGTTGTTAGAATATTATCTTGAGTTATCAAGATCAGAATATCATGCCTATTATGAGTGTAAAATATCATAGCTATTTTGGTCGCATCACTATAGAGATTCTAGGGTCAAACTTACCTTATTTATTTGATTGTGATTATTAGACAATTGTATAGCTATCATATTTGTTTGGATACAATTGTAAAGCTACCATAGTAGCCTTTCTACTTTTGTATATTTATAAAGCTGTATTCATGAAGTTGATAATGAGAAATACAATATCATTTCTTTCTCCTCTCTATTCAACTTGGTATCATAGCCTAACCCTATTTCAAATCAATGCCACCTCCTCCACTGACTTCCATCTTGCCATCTCCTTGCCGCCGCCATCATCGTTCCCTCCTCCTGCTGCCGTTGCTGTCCTTCACTCTTGTTCTAGATTTTCTCTATGACTTCTTCCTCAAATGATCTGAGAACCATCCCTCTTGGTACCAGTGTAAAATTTAATGGTGCCAATTACTTTCTTTAGTCTCAAGCATTCCGCTACATGGTGGGATCCCATGGGAAGCTCCATCACCTTGACAAAAAACCTGTTGATAGTGCAGATTTGGTAGAATTCTGCACATGGCAAGAGGCTGATTATACTATTCTCACCTGGATGTTGAACAGTCTTGAGCCTTATATTACTAATACTGTGATGTTTCTGTCCACCACGAAAGAGATATGGGATTTCTTAAGGATAACATACTTCCAAGAGCAGAATATCTTGAGGATTTACTCTCTCTACTCCAACATTTTCTCTTTGCAG
Source organism: Cocos nucifera (assembly GCA_006176705.1). Taxonomy (NCBI): domain Eukaryota; kingdom Viridiplantae; phylum Streptophyta; class Magnoliopsida; order Arecales; family Arecaceae; genus Cocos; species Cocos nucifera. The sequence goes on from QRFJ01001193.1 coordinate 201,699, forward strand.
CAAGGGGATCTCTCAATCCAGTAGTACTACAGCATTCTTCGGGGAAAGAGGACTGAACTTGCCCAGTATCATCCTTTCACTGCTGATGTTTCTATTCTTCAATAGCAGCATGAGGAATTTTATGTACCGAAGTTTCTTTCCAGGCTTAATCCCTCTTTCTATCATGTTCAAGCTCAACTCATGGCTGATGATAGCATTCTCACCTTATGAGTCGAGTTCTACATGTTACTGAGTTGCAGCCTACAACTTCTCCATCTATGAAGATCACTACTCTTACTGTTGGTACTTGTAGCGGCCGAGGGAGTCATGGAGGTCATGGACATGGACGTAACTCTTTCCCACCATGTCCATATTGTGGATGCTCAAATTATCCTGTTGAGCATTGTTGATAGAAATTTGGGAAGCCTCTTATCTCTCGTCTTGCTAGTGCTGCATCCTCTATAGCTCCATTTGACATTGGTGTCTCTCCTGCCGCCGATGACTCGGATCTAATTTCATGGGCTAACTACGAGCATTTCTCCAGTCCACCAGTGCCTTCACATCTTCATCTCCTCCAGTTGTATTTTCTACTCTTAGGATGGCTACTACAATCACTTCCGATATGTCCTAATTATTAAATTCAGATGTTTTTTATGTCACAAGTAACAAAGATCTTTTTTCTACATACACTTTATTGTCTCATGTGCTATCCATCACTATCGTAGATGGCACTTCAATTCCTATTCTTGGATGTGGTATTGTGAGGATTTCCCCTACTCTTATTCTTATAGATGTCCTATATGCTCCTAAATGTCATTTGAATTTGTTATCTATTAGATGCCTTGTTTAATCCTTAAACTGCTCAATTACGTTTCACCCTTCTCTGTCTCTTTCAGGATCTCAACACGAGGAAGATGATTAGTGGCGGTGTTAAGGTGGATGAAGTTTTACTTCCTTGCTAGTACTTCATCTCTTGCTTATGCGATATTGTCATCTTCCATTTCACCTTATCAATGGCACTATCGTCTTGGTCATCCATCTACAGAAATCCTAAAGAATCTTAGTCTTCTCCCTAGGTCTTTGGGTAGTCTTGAATGTGAAGCTTGCCAGTTAGGAAAGCATCACTGAGTGTCCTTTCCTTCTTCTGTTAGTAAATGTTGTTCTTCTCCCTTTATGTTAATCCATTTGGATATCTGGAGTCCAAGTCCCATCCTGACTCGTTAGGCGTTAGATATTATGTGATTTTTGTCAATGACGAAACTAGGATGACCTGATTGTATCTCCTCAAGTGTCGATCTAATGTCTTTTCTATTTTTCAAAAATTTTATCATAAAATAAAAACTCAATTTTCTATATCTATCAAAGTTCTTCGCACTGATAATGCATCTGAATACATGCAGTCCAATTTTTCTGGTTTTTGTGCTTCTCATGGTATAATACATTGACCTCATATCCTTGCACTTCTCAACAAAATGGAGTAGCTGAAAGAAAACATAGACATATTTTAGATGTGGTGCGGACTCTTATGTTTCACATGCAGGTACTTAAACCTTACTAGGACAATGCTGTTCTTATAGCATGTTATCTTATAAATAGGGGTTCATCAAGTATATTGGATGGAAAATGGAGATTTTTTATTCTCTATCCCTCTATGGATCCCTTCCCATGTAGAGTCCAAGGGCCTGGTTTGACAAGTTTTGCCCGGTAGTTGGCAAAATTGGACTTCATTACAACAAGTCTGATCACTCAATTTTTGTGAAGCAAACATCTTTGGGATTGGTTGTTCTTATTGTGTATGTGGATGATATTCTTCTAACAGGTAGTGATCATGTGAGGTTGTTTGGGTCAGAATACTTAGAGAATCATTTTGTCACCAAAAATTTGGGCCAACCTCGGTATTTCTTGGGAATCGAAGTGGCATATGGGTCTCAAGGAGTGTTTCTTTCTCAAAAAAAAAATGCCACTGATTTATTAATGGAGACATGCTTATTTGGTTGTAAACTAAGTTCTACTATTGATTCTCAATTACCATCACAGATTAATGATTCTGGAGATGATTTTGAGGATGTCACTCAGTACCGTAGGCTAGTAGGGAAGCTTATCAATTTGACAGTCACAAGATCTAACATTTCCTTCATAGTGGGGGTAGTTAGTTAGTATATGCAGAAGTCTAAGGTTTGTCATATAGATGCTGTGTTAAAAATCTTGCATTATATTAAGAAAACCTCAGAGAAAGGCCTTTTATATAAAAGAAATGGACATTTACAAATTAAAACCTATTCTGATATTGATTATGCTGGCTCAGTGAGTGATAGAGATCTACTTCAGGTTTTTGCATCTTTGTTGGAGGAAATCTTGTCACATGGAAAAGTATAAAACAAATAGTAGTGGCCCATTCAAGTGTTGAGGCTGAGTATAGAGCGACGGCTCTTACAGCTTGTGAGATGATGTGGGTCAAAATTCTTTATTAGGAGAACTTGATGTATCTTGTTCTGAGCCTATGGTGATACATTATGACAATCAATCTGCTATATATATTGCAAACAATCTTATCTTTCATAAATGAACTAAGCATATTGAGGTCGACTGTCACTTCGTTTGGAATGTTGTTCTACCAGGAAAGATTGTTACTCCTCGCACAATGTCAGAGGATCATTTGGCTGATATTCTTACCAAGGCTCTTGAGCCTACTCGTTTTTCTTCTTCATGTACCAAGCTGGGAATGTTTGATATATATGCTCCAGCTTGAGGAGTGTTAGAATATTATCTTGAATTGTCAAAATCAGAATATCATACCTATTATGAACATAAAATATCATAGCTATTTTGGTTGCATCACTATAGGAATTCTAGGGTCAAACTTACCTTATTTACTTGATTGTGATTATTAGACACAATTGCATAGCTACCATATTTGTTTGGATATAATTGTAAAGCTACCATAGCAGCCTTTCTACTTTTGTGTATTTATAGAGCTGTATTCATAAAATTGATAATGAAAAATAAATATCATTCCTTTCTCTTCTCTTCATTCAACTATGGGCACAGAGGCACAAAAGTGAGCACAACTTGACCTACATTTTGCACCAATGGGGATGAGCAGATTAGCATTGAATTCTTTGTCCATGTTTGAGACAGCAAAACTCATAATTTGGTATTAAATTCTCAAGCTAGTGGAAAAAAGAAAAAATCATGGAACTTGAGTATTTTTTTAAGGGGGAAAAACAGCTCACCTTTATCAATCGATTCTTGTGATAGACATTAAAGCCCTGAACATCAATGTGATTTTTAGCATCCTTAACAAAGCCTATTGTAACAACTGCAACCATCTATGCAAAGAAAACAATAAAAATCAAAGAATAAATCACCAGCAATCATAAAAGCACTCCTCAATTTAAGAAAAGAATTGGAAAAAAGAATCAATCGGACTTACATTTGGATCCCTCGGAACCCCATCAGCACTTGGATTCGGCTTGTATGTGACCTCTTGCTTTAGCATCATATCATTCACCAGATTATGGTGTTCAATTTCTTTGCCACGCAGAACAATTCTGAAGAAGTGCGGAAGTCTGAGATAAAGAATAGAGGCATAACTCTGCATGTACGGGAAAAGTTAACAGTGATCAGAAGGAAATTCATATTAAAGGAAAAGACAAGTAAAATGCATGTAATAAGGGCAACTCCTTACTGAAATCTACATACTGCAAATTATAGAGATAGCATGTCACATAAAATTCAAACAATCAATCCACAGCAATGACCATAACCATCAAGCCTTTTTTGAACTATATATCAGGTTGGCTTTATAGATCCTAATTCATCAAGCATTCACATCCATTTATGGTTATTTTTATGTTATTTGAAGATTTTCCATTTTATTTCTCACAACTTCTATCCATAATATCTCAGGTCCTTCCCTCCTACATCCTTCAACAACCCCTCATTACTCGAGCACCCCTCAGGTCTTCACTTTACATGCCAGCACCATTTCAATTGATTCCCTTCCTTGTAGCTTCATCTTAATGCAACTCCAGTTCCTCTGGTATATCTCATTACTAGAAATAAATTTTGCCCTAGTAATGGATGTATAATCCTAAAAGGAGAAAATAGATGATGAGTTTTAAAATGTGATTGGAGTTAAATAATGACAGGACCAGAATATGTCCCAGCCATAAGTAATTACAAATTGACTTTTGTCATCACATAAGAGCCCATACCATTGTTATTCTTCCATATTTGTACGTCCAAACATTATTTTTTTTTTTAAATTATATCTACCAGTTTGTAGCATATAAATCAATTCAATGGTATTAGCCTCCCTTTGTGGCCGGTTGCATCAGGCTAGTAGGGTAATACTTTCTACACCACCTGCGGTGTAAAAATTCAGACATGAAGCGCATCGTGCCTTCCGATTGGTCCACCTGGAGCTCTCGTGGCTTGACGCGATGGCTGTCTTTTCGGGTCCAACCAGGCTTCTGATGGCGCGAAGAAAATGGGGGCGGGGGTGGGATTCCATCGCCGAACGCATTAATGCATATAATAATATGTTTTCAAATTTTGCATGATGAAATTGCCCTTTCCCTCCAAAATGAAATGTTTTTAGTATTTAGAGAGCTGGTTGGACATTACGAGGGCCGTATTTCTCTCTCTTCTTCTATTTTCTGAGCGTCGAATGTCGTATTTCTCTTTTTTCTTCTGTTTCCTGAGCCTCTGGTTGTCCACGGTTTAGTCTGCAGGAACCGTTGCACGTCCGAGGTTGTTGATTCTTTATTATCCCATCCAACCAACATGTCCCACCCATCAGGAAGTAAAATATCGTTTGTAGATTTTTTTATTACAACTTTTTTGCAGTTGTTGTAATCCAGCAGCTTCTTTGGTAGTTAAACAAAGATAATGCATTAGGCATGTTCAAACGGGATTTCTTTTTTCAATTTTAAAAGTTAATATCATATAAAATCCTATCGGAAGTCATATACTAAGTCATGATGTCATGATTTCTACCCAGAATAGTTTTTGACATGTCATAATGACGTAGAAGGTCAAAAATATGGCATGACATTATAAGATTATAGTTCAAAATTAAGACATCCAGTTGGTAAAATGTCTTCCAAAATTATAACATCCAGTTGGTAAAACGCCATCCAATAGAATCTTTCATATTATGTCGAAATGCTCACCACAGAGATGGTCCGTTCGATATGCTCCGCTTCTCCGAAAAAAGAAACGAGGAAAACGCCGGAGTTGAGGGAAAACGAAAAGACTTTTTCGAAAAGAAAATGATGAAATTTGTGTTGATTTTTGCCAGAAGAAGCATCGGAGGCAAAATCGTCTTTTCATGTTTTTGAAAAGACCAGAATTAATTGCATAACAGAAAATAATGACGCCTTCTGTGGGAACACCGCAGCCATCGCACCAAGCCACAAGGGCTCCAGATGGACCAACCAGAAGGTGCGGTACGCTTCACGTCTGAATTTTTACACCGCAGATGGTGTAGAAAGAATTACCCCAAGCTAGTAATGCAGGCCTAGCATTTGCTCCCTGTGCTGACCATGTGCACCAAACTTGAGACTGTCTTTCCTTAGCATTCATCAAACAAAACAAGCAATCAAGCCCTCCCAAACTCCGACTGTTGCCCATGGCAACTGTACAGTTGACAGTCTTTGATTTACTGTAGATGGAGCACATTGGGGAAGCAATTAAATAGCACCATTGTACTCAAATAATAGGCCCATTCAAAACTTTTAACTTTTGGCTGTTATTACAATGGCTTCTTCGGAAACAAAACCTCAGCACTAATAATCTGTTCTTACCTGTTGTAACTGGAAATAATGGACAATAATGGGAATATAATACTCGAGTCACCATTCACTAAATAAAAATTTATTATTTCAAGCTCACATTAAGATTTAAATAAAAATAAAATAGTATTTAAACTACATGAACAATAAAGACGCTAAATGGTAGTTTATATTCCAATTGTATAACAACTACTATAACATAAGAATGACTGTAATCCAAAAGCTTGTCATATATGTTCCATGATGTTATTTCTCTTTTCAGATAGTTACTTCAGGTAAAGTATCAGCACTGTCACCTCGTTATAATCATTAATTAAAATAACATCATTAGAGAGCCCTTATCATGCTACATATAATATAACAGATAATAGAAATCAAAGTTGATAAGGCTGTCATTCTGTTATAAAAGCTGTTGTGGTCATACTCAAATAATGTTGTTATCCAACCATTATTTGTTCAATTGTTTCTGATTTTAACAAGTAATAATGGATGTTAAAAGTGTCATTTTATTGGTCAAAAACCTTTTGAAGGCAACTTGGGCAAAGAAGATGTCTTGTCATCACGATAAACAACAGCTCTACAAAAGAATGGCATCATACAAACTTACAAATTCTAAAATAAGTCATACTATTTTAAGTTTAGTCACAATACTGTGGTCTCATATAGAGGGATATAAATATAAAAGTTTTAATTCCCTTAACAGTATTGATAAGATCAAATAACATGTGTTGTGACTACCATGCAACAGCACTGTAGTACCAATAATGCATATATGGTGGTAGTTATGATATTTGGCTTCTATGCATGTCAACAAAGTAAAGGTTATTTGAACCATGATCACTGGTATCAGGTCATTGGATTCCACTTTTACAAGGGCTGAAACCAGATAGGATACAGATCGGATACCATTATATCCACATTTATATTTGTTTTGTTTGACATATGGATACAAATATTAGTCAATGCAAAAATTCATATCAATGTTATAAATGGATATGAATACAAATCAAATACTGGAAGTATGGATATAAATATGGATGTAAGTCGAATAATCAAACTTTATGACCATAGAATGAAAGATATTCCTAAGTGGATCGTAAATCAAGTTAATAGCATATTAACGCGGTTATATATTTCTCTTAAAAGTTCATAAGTACTATTTAAAATTTAATAGGATTATAAATAGTATTAGATATTCAGATACATATCAGGTAGTTGTCTATCCATATTCATATCCATTTTTTTTTTTGACGGATATAGACACAAATACAGATATTAGTTAGATGCTCAAATTTTTTGTCCAAATCTGGATAGATATAGATATGAAAATAGATAAGGATGAATATTATCTGATCCACTTTCAACCCTGTATATGTTAGTCGGATGCTCAAATTTTTGTCCAGATCTAGATAGATATAGATGTGAAAACAGATAAGGACGAATATTATCTAATCCACTTTCACCCCTAAATTTTACTGAAAAGAATTCAACCCGTTGGCACAAAAACAGAATTAAGAATTCAACACAAATGGAGCTTGGACTGTATCAACTGTTCTAATCATAAGATGGTTATTGTAAAATTAAAATATAAAATAATAAACTGTTCTGTACAGACTGCAGAAAGCAAATGCTTCAAACTGGTACCCTGGATTGAGCTTGTAAACTGTAACTATATGGAAGTTGTGAATTGCATGTACACAGTGCAATGCAAGTGCTAATTACTGGGGCAAAATGGTAGGAAATTTGTGAATTGATAGACAAGAAGAATTCCACTGACACACTAATCATTTAATTCATCACCATTTACATTCAAACAAATAATCTGCAATCTTCACATACTCAGCAGGTGGAGACAACCAAATCAGCCTGATGAAACAGACCACAAGTGAGGCCCAGGGTAACAAAGTCAAAGTACCATAGGAATTTGGCAAGCTTCAACTTAAGCCTTCAAGAAATTTAATCTATGCCTTGAATTTGAGCACAATTTTGCCAAATGCAACTCTACCACAAGCCAAGTTCCTTTCTAGTAAATATAGGACAACTTTGGAATAGTGATGCATGCAAGATTTGGCATCTCAGCACCAAACCCCGAATTAGTCCCATCCTACTACAGTGTCGGTACACAATTCGGTACAGTATGGTAGTGATTGCTGGTATAGAATTGTACGCGGTATTGGTATGGTACGGTACCCCTGTACCAGACGGTATGGCAAACCTTGGCTGCATGAACTCATATCCAGTAAAAAATCTTTTTTTGACATGCAATGGCAAATCAAATACCCATTAGGCACTTTGGAAACTTACCAAATTATTTAATTGCAGATTTTAGAGATTGATTAAGTGTTGAATTTTTCCAACAACCAGTCCAACCCACTGTAGTTGCAATAGAAGCAGGCTTTTGTTGTTTCTTAATCTAGGTTATGGATTAGACATATTAACCTCTGTGACATGTCATACACCATGTCATGATGTCTCCTTGAGCTAAATCTGCAATTTGCTGATGAACAAGTATCTCGAAAGAATACTATTATTCAAAATATACCTCTAACCTACAAATTTATTTTAAGCATGTAGGAGACAACATGCTACCTACATTACCTGCTAATTTATTTTAAGCATTATGGTCTGCTGTACCACCTAGTACGGGGCATGCCATAATACACCAGGTTGAAACTGACACAAAACACAAGTTCAAGCTGGTACAAGACCTGTACAACCCCATAACGAGGTCTACTGGGTATTTCAATGCAAGCTTTTCCAAATTCTTTCTTACTTCCATTCACTTCACATCAGATCATCCCTGCTCCAAGCTATATGACACAAGTCCAAGTACCTTTCCTAACTAGAGCTGGATTTTTGTTGCACATCCCAAACCCATCTCAATTATCCACTCTTTCTTTGTTTCATGAAGCACAAACACCTTCGCTGATGTTCTTGTTCCTCTCCCCCCCCTTTTTTTCATTTACTACCACATATCTATTTCAGCATCCTTCGCTCTATAGAAATCATTTCATGGTTTAGTTTTCTTTTCAAACTGGTTGTCAGCCTAACACCAAATCCCACCTTATTATTCAAAAGTAGGGGTTAGGACAAGCAAAGGAAAAAATGGAATAAAATAAAATCAAGCAATAAAGTTTTGGGGAAAAGATCAAGATGTGCATGTACCAAGCCAAAGAGAAACATGATGCCACTTCTACTGAGTAGTATATTAGAAGTGCAGGTAATACCCTTAGGGAATGTCTATATGTCAGGAAATGTCTGGAGTTCGGAAATTGTTTGGCCATTTGAATCTTCCTCTCATCACGGCTAACACCTCTAACTTGAATATCCTGCCATGCCAAACGACATTTTTCTTAGGGGGGAACTTACAAATCAAGAATAAAAAAAATATGATAATATATCAAGGACCAAAAATAAATTTATTAAGAAAGCTAACTTTAGATAAACACACACACACACAGAGAGAGAGAGACTTGGCTACATTCCGGTGAATATCCACTCAGATCCGGTTAGATTTAGATTGGACAATAAAGGGCCCACATGATGCGATCTACTATCTCTAAACTACTTGCACACTAAAAATCATATAATTTGGAGACCCCTTAGCCTTTGCATCAAGTTACCCAAAAATTGGACTGTCTAAATAACATAAAAATATATATATATTTTTTCATCTCTTGATACATAGACTTCAGGCATCCAAATCACATGATTTTTTGTGTACAAACAGTATAGAGATGGTAGATAACATCCAACAGCTCAAATTATCAATGTAAGATCCATATTATCCCATGCAAACCAGACCAGATCTAAGCAGGGATCCACTCGAGTGGTGCCAAGTTACACGCATGCACACACGCATATATACATATATATAAATATAATTATATACATATATATAAATATATATATATATATATAAAGATAGTTAGTTACATACATAAATATCGGGAGGGAGAGAAATATATAGATATACACATGATTACTATATATATACATATATATATATATATGTATGTATGTATATACATATATGTATCTATGAAGGTATGCATCTATATACATATATATAGATGCATGTATGTATGTATGCATCTATATACATATATACATGTATGTACGTATGCGTATATATATATGTACGTATGCATATATATACATACATAACATACATATATATGCATACATATGTATATATATGTATATGTATATCTATACATATGTACATATATGTATATGTATATATATGTATATGTATATATATGTATATCTATGTATATCTATGTATATGTACATACGTACGTACGTACGTACATACCTACATAGATACACACATATCTACATACATACATAGATACATACATATATATACATACATACATACATACATACATATATGTATATGTATATATATGTATATCTATGTATATGTACATACGTACGTACGTACGTACGTACCTACATAGATACACACATATCTACATACATATACATACATACATACATACATACATAGATATAGATACATATATATATATACATACATGTACGTACGTACATACATATTCCTATCTATATACATACATATATATACATACATACATATACATACATATATATATATATACATATATATATATATATACATATGTATATGTATATATGTAGATGTATATGTATATATGTAGATGTATATGTATATGTATATATGTATATATATATTCGTATATGTACACACACATACATACATACATACATACATACATATATATACATATACATATACATATATATATATATATATATATACATATATACACACACACACACATACATACATACATATATATGTACATATATATATATACACACATATGTATGTATGTGTGTATATGTCTATATATATATGTGTGTGTGTGTGTGTATGCATATATATACATCCATATATACATACATATCTATATACATATCTATATACATATGTATATATAGATACATATATACATACATATATACATGTATATGTATCTACATATATATATATATATATTGTTGACGCAGAAACTGATCGTCGCCGGAGTCCTGCAAAACAAAGTCCCGTCCGGAGTCGGGGGGTGGCTCCGACAGGACCCTCCAACGATGAAGTTAGCTTTGGCCAACAGGAATGGAGTGCTCGGGAATGAGTTCCGGAGCTTGGAGAAGAAGAGGAGAGCTTAGAGATCAGAGAGATTAGAGTATCTGGAGGGTCCCTTTTATAGCAGAGCTTGACGGTGACAGCCGCAGCCGCGTGCTGGCGGGCCGCTCGAGGTTCGGCGGAGTCAGTCTCTCAGGGAGGTGCCGTCTGCGGCGGGTTGATGGTGACAGCTGCAGTCGCGTGCTGACGGGCCGCTCGAGGTTCGGCAGAGTCAGTCTCTCGAGGAGGTGCCGTCTGCGGCGGATTGATGGTGATGACTGCAGAGCCAGCCGAACGAAAGGTCGAAGGCCTTCATCGTGTGTCCATTTCGGAGGAGTTCGGGCTCCTAAAGAGGAAGCTTGGAAAGAGTTCGGCTCCCGTAGGCGTCTGGCTGGAGGTACGCGGCTAAGACTTGGTCGCTGGGGAGTTTGGTAGGAGCTCAGTCGGCCGAAGGGGGTGTCAGGAAGGAATCCGGCTCCCGAAGAAGTCCAACCGAAGAGGAAGCTTGGAGGGGAGTTCTGCTCTCGTAAGCATCTGGCTGGAGGAGTGCGGCTAAGGTTCGACCGTTGGGAGTTCGAAAGGAGCTCGGTCGCTAGAAGTTCGAGGAGCTCGACCACTAAGCAGTTCGGTCGGCTGGAGGGGTTCGGTCCTGACGAAGGGAGTCCGAAGAAGCTCGACGGCTGAGGAGTCCGAAGAAGCTCGGCAGGTAAGTAGCTCGGCTGGCTGAACGGATTAGAAGAAGCTCGGCCGCTGGGGGTTCGGCTGAAGCCCTCTGCGGCTATTGGTTGCATTAGGCTGGGCATCGAACTAGACTTCGGCGGGAGCAGGATTTATCCCCAACACTAGCCCCCCCACTCCCGAGTTCGAAACTCGAAGGGAGTGCAGGAAAGGCGACTGCCGAAGTCTTCTTCTGAGTTCCGTATGGTCCAGGTCGAAGCTCGAAGGAGATCTCATCTCCAACTGAAGTTGGTATCGAAGTTAAGGTCCGGGGAAGATCCCATCTCCAACCGAGGTTGAAGGAGACTTCGTCCGCTGCGATCGAAGTCGAAGGTTGAGCTCCTCGGGGGCGACATTGTCTCCTACAGCCGAGGTTGATGCGGGCACTCGAAAGAGATCTGATCTCGGGACGAGGTTGTCTCCGATCTTATCTCTGGCCGAAGTGGAAGTTGAAGCTCTCCAGCCGAGGTTGGCCCGGTCGCTCGGGGGAGATCTTATCTCTTTTGGCCGAGGTCGAAGTTGAAGCCCTCCAACCGAGGTTGGCCCGGTCACTCGAAGGAGATCTTATTTCCTTTTGCCGAGGTTGATGCGGACGCTCGTGTTAGGATGGAATTTTCCTCCTGTTCCTAACTTCGACTTTGCTCGCGTAAGGACGAGGTTCTCCTCCTGTTCCTAACCGAGGTTGACTCGATCGCTTGAAGAGATCTTATCTCTAGCCGAGGTTGACTCGGTCGCTCGGGAGAGATCTTATCTCTAACCGAGGTTGTTGCTCGCGTTAGGACGAGGTTCTCCTCCTGTTCCTAACCGAGGTTGTCCACGATCGCTCAGAAGAGATCTTATCTCTAGCCAAGATTGTCCACGATCGCTCGGGAGAGATCTTATCTCTAGCCGAGGTTGATGCTCGTGTTAGGACGAGGTTCTCCTCCTGTTCCTAACCGAGGTTGACTTGGTCGCTCGGAAGAGATCTTATCTCTAGCCGAGGTTGACTCGGTCGCTCGAAAGAAATCTTATTTCTAGCCGAGGTTGATGCTCGTGTTAGGACGAGGTTCTCCTCCTGTTCCTAACCGAGGTTGTCCACGGTCACTCGGGAAAGATCTTATCTCTAGCCGAGATTGTCAACGATCGCTCGGGAGAGATCTTATCTCTAACCGAGGTTGATGCTCGTGTTAGGACGAGGTTCTCCTCCTGTTCCTAACCGAGGTTGTCCACGGTCGCTCGGAAGAGATCTTATCTCTAGCCGAGGTTCTCCTCCTGTTCCTAACCGAGATCTTATCTCTAGCCGAGGTTGTCAACGGTCGCTCGGAAGAGATCTTATCTCTAGCGGAGGTTGTTGCTCGCATTAGGACAAGGTTCTCCTCCTGTTTCTAACAGGCTGTGGGGGCACATAAGGGCCGCTGTCAGGGCCTCTCCCTCCATCTCGTCCTTTGTGAACGAGGCCTTCGCTCGGGAGTGCTCGGGGGAGATCTTATCTCTAGCCGAGGTTGATCTTATCTCCTTGCTTGCATTTGTTCGTGTTAGAACGAGGTTCTCCTCCTATTCCTAACGCGGCAATTATTGACTACTACTTCCCTATCATCGCATAGTTTTCGCATCCAGAAATAATATTATCGAAAGGAAAGAATTTTATTGAAAGAAAGTTACTAGCAGCGCATCCCCAAATTTTGTATTTCAAGGTCGTGGTAGCGTTGTTCCTCCGCATTTCTTCGGCAATAAGTCCCGGGGTGGACGACCTCCTCATGCTGGCCTCCTCAATTTGGTGCAAGCTCTTGTCGCTGGGAGACGACGAATCGCTGATGCACCAAGCTCCTCCCAGGGGCAATGTGGATGGTGCCGTAAGGTGGCCGACCTTCTTGCGGTCTCTGGCTATGGCAGCGCCGAGCTCCTTGCCGTCTCTGGCTATGGTAGCGCCCTTGGCCAATCTTTTTCTGCTTCAGGCTGGTACCGGAGGAATTTACCCAGCCGTCCCTTTCTGACGAGCTCCTCAATTTCGTCTCGGAGCTAGATGCATTCCTCGGTGTCGTGGCCGTGGTCGCGGTGGTAGAGGCAATACTTATTTCGATCGCGCTTGTTTGGGAGAGACTGTAATCCTTCTGGTCCTGGCAGCTGGTTCTTCACTTCGGTGAAAATCTGAGTTCGAGGAGCGTTGAGGGGGGCGTAGTCGCGGAACCTTCCAGAAGGAGGGCTTCTTCGCGCCCCTCTGTCGGGGCTTCCTCGATGGCGAGTTCGAGGAGTTCGGGCCCGCCTGCTTTCGAAGGGGCTCTGTGAGCACGGTCGAACTTCGCTCGGCTCTCCATCGTCCGCCAGCCGCTCTTTCAGGGCTTCCTCGTCTTTCAACTTGAAGGCTTCTTCTACACGGACATATCTCTCGACCCGAGCCAGCAGATCGGCGAAGTCCCTGGGATACTTTTTTTCCAGGAAGAACAGCAAGTCATTTTTCTGAAGGCCGCCCTTGAGCGCGGCCATCACAATAAACTGGTCCAAGTCCTGGACCTCTAATGCCGCGGCATTAAACCGGGTAACGTAAGCCCGAATGGATTCCTCCCGATTCTGCTTGATATTCATCAGGGAGTTCGAACCTCGACGCGGACGTCGGCTGCTGATGAAGTGAGCCGCGAACTGACTGCTCATCTGATCAAAAGAGATCGTACTCGACTTCAATACCAAGTACCAGTTTCTAGCTACTCCCTTTAAGGTAGATGAAAAAGCTCGGCACAGTATGGCATCTGAAGCACCGTGGAGCAGCATCATGGCACGGAAAGCCTCCAGATGATCAACCGGATCAGAAGTTCCATCGTAGCTTTCCAGTCGAGGAAGCTCGAAGGTTGGTGGAACAGGTTCTTGCATAATTCGGAGAGAGAAGGAAGATTCGGCATGGACGTCGGCACGATGAGTCGGGGCGATGCGACCGAGCTCTTCAATACGTCGGTCCATCTTCCGTAGTCTGCAATCGAGGGCGTCGTCTTGGCTGTAGATCTTGGGGGGCATCCAACTACGAACGGGAAAGGCCTCCCCTAGAAGAGAACAATGATCCGAGCACGGATCCTCGGCCCTCTGTTTTTCCTTCTTCGGGGCGACAGGTATGCTTCCTTGGGGCCGGTTCCCGACATTCCAATGGTGGATTTCCTGGTGGAGTTGCCACCGGGGGCTGCTGTATAGCCTACAATGCCTCCGTGAGGCCACGAACCTATCGGACAAGCAGATCGAACTACTCCACATCCACCGCAGGTACAGGTGGAACCTGAGCTGCCGGGACTGAAGCAGGAACAGACGGATCTGGATGGGATCGGGCCGTGGAGGCCGCCGAGCGCCTTGTCGAAGCTCTCTTGGGAGGCATTTTCTCTTCGGGAGAGAAAAGGAAGATCTCCGAAGAGGGAAGAGAAAAGTCGTCAAGCACTCCTTTAAGAACAAGGGAACCTCGGAGGTTCACGCCCTTCCTCTAGCGCTAATCTGTTGACGCAGAAACTGGTCGTCATCGGAGTCCTGCAAAACAAAGTCCCGTCCGGAGCCGGTGGGGATTGGCTCCGGCAGGACCCTCCAACGATCAAGTCAGCTTTGGCCAACAGAAATGGAGTACTCGGGAATGAGTTCCGGAGCTTGGAGAAGAAGAGGAGAGCTTAGAGATCAGAGAGATTAGAGTATCTGGAGGATCCCTTTTATAGCGGAGCTTGACGGTGACAGCCGCAGCCACGTGGTGGCGGACCGCTCGAGGTTCGACAGAGTCGGTCTCTCGGAGAGGTGCCATCTACGGTGGGTTGATGGTGACAGCTGCAACCGCATGCTGACGGGCCGCTCGAGGTTCGACGGAGTCAGTCTCTCGGGGAGGTGCCGTCTGCGGCGGATTGATGATGATGGTTGCAGAGCTTGCGGCGGATTGATGGTGATGGCTGCAGAGCCAGCCGAACGAAGGGTCGAAAGCCTTCGTCATGTGCCCATTTCGGAGGAGTTCGGGCTCCTGAAGAGGAAGCTTGGAAGGAGTTTGGCTTCCGTAGGCATCTGACTGAAGGTACGCGGCTAAGACTCGGCCGCTGGAGAGTTCGGTAGGAGCTCAGTCGACCGAAGGGGGTGTCAGGGAGGAGTCCGGCTCCCGAAGAAGTCCGACCGAAGAGGGAGCTCGGAGGGGAGTTCTGCTCTCGTAAGCATCTGGCTGGAGAAGTGCGGCTAAGGTTCGGCCGCTGGAAGTTCGGAAGAAGCTCGATCGCTAGAAGTTCGAGGAGCTCGGCCACTAAGCAGTTCGACCGACTGGAGGGGTTCGGTCCTGATGAATGGAGTCCGAAAAAGCTCGACGGCTGAGGAGTCCGAAGAAGCTCGGCAGGTAAGTAGCTCGGCCGGCTGAACGGGTTAGAAGAAGCTCAGCCGCTGGGGGTTCGGCTGAAGCCCGTCTGTTGAAGCTCTTCTGCGGCTACTGGTTGCATTAGACTGGGCATCGAACTAGACTTCGGCGGGAGCGGGGTTTATCCCCAATATACACACACACACATATATACATATATGTATCTATATACATATGTATATATAGATACACATACATATATGTATATATGTATGTATGTATATGTATATATGTATGTATGTATATGTATATATGTATATATATATATGTATCTATGTAAATATCTATGTATGTATGCATGTATGTATATATGTATCTATGTATGTACATCTATGTATATACATATATGTATCTATGTATGTATTATCATATCTATATATATCTATATCTATGTATCTATGTATGTATGTATGTATATATATATATATACATATATATATATATACATGCAT